>OY855906.1:25911288-26371288 GCA_963693305.1 Meandrina meandrites
AAATTTGTTATGACCGGTGTTATTTTGACATCGGAGTTGTCATAGCAACGCAAAGACGTCATCACGTTGATCAATTTCGTTCGTATTGCTCGGCACCAGGAGATTTTTTCGGAAATCCCTCAAAGGAGCATGTACCTCCTATACCTTTTTTTTTTTTTTTTTTAAATTTTTTTTTTCTTCAGTTTTCCATATCTTTATTCAAACAAAATCACAATACACTTAAAGAAATAGAAATAAGTAAATAAACAAACTTAGATAAATAGATAAATAGATAACGAATAGCATTACTTACAATAATAATTTTTTTAAAATTCCGTCTTGAACTTACAATGTACTTACAAATATGAATGAATAATTCTGTATACTAAACTGTATATCGTTGACTGTATTAGTTTATTCTACTACTAGGAGAAGGCAAAAAAAAAAAAGCGAAAGAGAAAATAAGATAACAAGTAAAATGAGTTTATAAGGGAAAAAAAAAAGGCAAACAAAAATAATAAAAAAGACGAGCAAATAGTGGCACAACCTCTGGGGCGAATATTTGAGGGGAGCTCATGCGCAAAGTGTTGTCCATTTTGATCTGAATTTCATCATAGTATTATTTTTAACAGCAATGGTACGTTCATATAGGATCTTTTCGTTGAGTAAAAGAAGGAAGATATCAAGACTTGGAGATACCATATTCAGCCAGGACAGAAAAATGTGATACTTAGCAATAATAAGGAAATGATTCAGGGCATAAAAACTGCTTGATTCTGGTTTATAACCTTAAAATATCTGTATCAATTAAAGATGACTTTTTCTGATCGCTTTTCATTCCACCATGCAATAACTTTTTGCCAGAATGTTTGTACCGCCGAACACTCATAAAGCAGATGAGATAAGGTTTCATATGGAGAGCTACAACGATCGCAACGTGGAGAAATTTTCAATTTCATTTTATGAAGTCTGCTGTTGGTGGGTAGAATATTATGTATGATCTTATATTGGAAACATCTGAGTTTGTTTTCTAATGTAACCTTGAAAGGCAATTCATAAATGGCTTTAATAGGAAGACATTTTTCAATTAGTTTAGTTTCTACGTTTGGAGCTTTGAACACTTTTAAAACAAGCAGTTCGCGAGCAGATTTGGCAGTGACATTCGCAGGAGGAAGGTCTTTGCTGTCAACATCAGTAAGCATTCGTTCAGAATTTACAATTGATCTTTTCCATACCTCAGGGATCGCGGCAAGAAGGCCATTATATGTTAGGAAATTTACTGTCATACCATATTTATGTTGAAACTCGCATCTTGATAAAAACTTTCTATTCTCGTTTAGCAGATGACAGATTTTGATTATTCCTTTTCTATGCCAGGATGGGTAGAGCCACCATATTGGGTGTAGCCAATGAGAAGAGGGAGCACCATTTGGTATCACCAGCTTCATATAAACGTTTAACCCATGCTGCTTTTAAAGACTTGTCTATCATGGTGAAATCTACCATGTTAAGGCCACCTTTCTCTATAGGACCTATAAGCGTGTTGCGTTTGACCTTATCAGGCTTAAAGTTCCATATGAACTTGAAGCAAAGATCATTAACTTCACTAGTAAATTTCGGTGGAGTTGTAAGAACAGAAGTGTTATAAACAAGCTTGGAGATGGCGAGGGTTTTAATGATACAAATTCTTCCCATTAGCGTTAAGCCTCTGGTCGTCCATTGGTTTAAAATTTTCTTTAGCGCAGCAAGTTTTTCCTCGAAATTTATTTTGTAGCTAACAGAAGGATCGTATGCGAAAGCCACACCTAGCACGATTACATATTTTTCAGGCCACGAAATATTGAATGGAGAACGTTTACCTAAATTGCATTTGAGACTGCCAAGCCACATTCCTTCCGTTTTAGAAATATTTATTTTTAGACCTGAACAGGCTCCAAAATCATTTAAAAGATTGAACAAGTGATTAGCAGAGCAATCATCTTTTATAAATGCGGTGATATCATCCGCGTACATACTTAATTTTAATTCGGTGTCGTTAATTTTCAAACCACGGATATTTTCATTTTTTCGGAAATCCCTCAAGGGAGCATGTACCTCCTATACCTGCCTCAATGTTGGCAAAGTTTGAACAAATTCTGTGAGAGCGTTATCGAAATTTTTGGGGATGAAGTTTCGAGGGTTATAAATACAGCAAAAAACATACTATTGAGATAATAGGGTAATATCTGAAGAAAACCTCGCGCTTTGGGGATGCAGTTTCATCTCATAGTAGTTTGATGCCATTTAAAATTGTGTATACAAAATTATGGGGATCGCCACGACCGATTGCGAAAAAAACGGATTTGATGAGCGTGTATTCAGGTGCTCTAGTTGCCACTTTTGTAAATAATTTGGTCCACACCTACAAATGTGATAATTATTTGGAAACCGCTCGATGATTTTTTTTAGAAACTTGTCAATCTCGAGGTTTGTCATCAGTTTATATGGCCTGCAAGTTTCAAGGTCATTGAAAACATTTAAGACAATAAAATTGGGGCTTCAATGTACTACTTTTCTCTCGCAGATTTTGTGTTTACAAGTGAGTGTCCTCATTATTCACGTGTATTGTTTTTTACTTTCATGTCCACGTGCACAACTCAGCTCATCGAGCGGTTTCCAAATAATTATCACATTTGTAGGTGTGGACCAAATTATTTACAAAAGTGGCAACAAGAGCACCTGAATACACGCTCATCAAATCCGTTTTTTTCGCAATCGGTCGTGGCGATCCCCATAATTTTGTATACACAATTTTAAATGGCATCAAACTACTATGAGATGAAACTGCATTCCCAAAGCGCGTCGTGTTCTTCAGATATTACCCTATTATCTCAATAGTATGTTTTTTACTGTATTTATGACCCTCGAAACTTCATCCCCAAAAATTTCGATAACGCTCTCACAGAATTTGTTCAAACTTTGCCAACATTGAGACAGGTATAGGAGGTACATGCTCCCTTGAGCGATTTCCGAAAAAATCTCCTGGTGCCGAGCAATACGAACGAAATTGATAAACGTGATGACGTCACTGCGTTGCTATGACAACTCCGATGTCAAAATAACACTGGTCATAGCAAATTTTCATCGTTACCTAATTCAGCTGTGGTGATCGTTTTTCGATGGCATTGGTAATGACAGTGTGGTTAGTTCTCAAACTTGAGCGGTGTTGCCCCTGAAAAACCCAGTCGAGCCACCTTAACAGAAACTGGGAAACCTGCACAAAGGTATAACTTCGAGTGAATACATTGCGTAATATCATGGGTGACAAATTACTCCTTAATTTTGGCAGGAAATTTCAGCCGTAATTTATATTTTCACATGTGAAATTATAAAATTGCTATGGCAACGCTTCCGTGACCTTAGTGCAAAGATGGCGTCGAGGTTCAAGCAAGTTACCGACGAAGAAGTTGCGGCGTTAAAAGACGCTTCAGAAAATTTAAACACGAGAAAAAGCACAGTTAACTGGGTGAGGGTTTTTGAGAAGTGGTGTGACGAAAATGGGCTTGAGAAAAATCCTGAGAAGGTTGCTCCTGAGCAGTTGGATAAAGTCCTCGAGCGGTTTTTTGCCTCCGTGCGTAAACAGGACAGAACCGACTACGAACCCGGGTCCTTAAAAGTGATGCAAGCAGCACTTGACCGCCACCTGAAAGAGAAAGGTTATTCTTTTTCAATTATAAAGGACAGAGAATTTTTCAACTCCCGAAAAGTTCTTGAAGGAAAGGCGCGCAAGTTAAGAAACGAAGGTAAAGGAAAATTGCCAAATAAATCAAGAAGCCTTACGAGAGAGGAAGAAGAAGCTTTATGGGAGAGCGGACAGCTGGGAAATTCATCCCCAAGGTCACTCCTTAACACCATGCGGTGGCTCCTGTCACAGCATCTTGGTCTGCGTGGCTGCCAAGAGCATTACACGATAAATGTGGAGGATTTCACGCTGAACAAAGACGACAGCGGCAACGAGTTTGTAACCTTCGCAGAAGGCCCGACAAAAACACGGCAAGGAGGTTTGCGAGTTCAGCCTAGATCTGTGTTACCAAAAATGTTCGCAACTGGCGATTCGCGATGCCCTGTCGCGCATTTTAATAATTTCCTGTCCAATAGGCCCGAAAATTTTAAGTTAGCTGGTCCTTTCTACTTAGCGTGCATCGAGAATCCAACCAAAACAGACATATGGTACAAGAAAAGCCGAATGGGTAAAAACACGATCAGCAAAATCATACAAAGCATGAAAGAAAACTCACCTCTACAAGAAATGTGTCCTGACAAAAGATTATCCAACCACTCAGTCCGAAAAACGGTGGTCAGGAAGCTAAAAGCCAAGGGAGTTGTAAAATCCGAAATAATAACAATAACTGGCCATCGACAAGAACAAAGCGTTGAAGCATACGACTCCGGGAACGAAGACGAGCAGCGACAACTATGGCAAAGAAATGTGAGCAGTGGCCATGTCTACCATTTCCATAGCTGCAATGTGGTTTTCAATCAAGGACAGGCTAACGCTTCATCTTCACTGCCATCCTTGTAATATTGCCCGAAACCATGTGTTTGTCAGCCGTTTAAATGCAAACTTTGTACTACTACACTTTCGCTTCCATATAATCTAGGCCCGTTTGCTTTGGCCATATATTAAACTTTTAGCGACAGTTTGTCGTTTAAAACGTTAAAAAACGACTTCAGAACAGAGTAAACTTCTTAAATGGCTGTGGCCTCGAGCCGATTTTTGAACGCAATTTACGCGGGCGCCGTTTTAAGTTCATTCACGAATTATAGCCAATCATAAAGGAAGATTTGACAGTTGACTCAACTTTCAAACATTTGAAAACAACAGGAAGAATTTTAAAGGGCTTTTTATCGAAAAGTTCAAAAAATTGTGAACTTTTGCCAGAATGTATCCTTTACATTATAAATTTTCAATGCTTGGAGTCCTCTATAAACAAGTCATAAACCCAGGATTGTGAGCGTAATTTGTCACCCATGATATTAAAAGGTAACCAAATGGTATACTCGTGAAATTAGGAAATAATTTCACTTGCGTTTTGTCAAAATTCTAATAATTTCCCTCGCCTAAAGGGTCGGGAAATTATTAGAATTTTTACAAAACGCGCGTGAAATTATTTCTTATTTCACTCGTCACCATTTGATTACCCATACTAAACTTGTAAAGCTCTTAATGTTACTGTATCCGGCTTAGCCAACGTTGTTCTGAAGGTGGTAGATCATTGCGAATTCTTATATTAGAGTATCCGTTGTACATGAACGTTTAAAAAGCCCTTGCAAAGCTGCCGGTTTCCGGATCATTATCAGTATCTGGTCAAAGTACCTTATGTAATTTCCTTAAAAAAAATTAACAAAATGCCCTTATGTAAATCATATCTTTAAAATTGCCAGTTTTAATCCACTGTCATAAAAATAGCAGTTTTTTTAATACTCCTTAAAACTGCCAGCTTTAAGGTTCCTTATTTAGATTCCTTAAACTGCCAGCTTTAAGATTCATTGAAACTGCCAGTTTTAAGACTCCTTAAAACTGCCAGCTTTAAGATTCATTGAAACTGCCAGCTTTAAGACTCCTTAAAACTGCCAGCTTTAAGATTCATTGAAACTGCCAGCTTTAAGACTCCTTAAAACTGCCAGCTTTACGATTCCTTAAAACTGCCAGCTTTAAGACTTATTGAAACTGCTTAAAACTAGCTTTACGATTCCTTAAAACTGCCAGCTTTAAGACTTATTGATCCGCCAGCTGCCAGCTTTAAAACTCCTTAAAACTGCCAGCTTTAAAACTCCTTAAAACTGCCAGCTGCACGATTCCTTAAAACTGCCAGCTTTATGATTCCTTAAAACTGCCAGCTTTAAGACTTATTGAAACTGCTTAAAACTGCCAGCTTTACGATTCCCTAAAACTGCCAGCTGCACGATTCCTTAAAACTGCCAGCTTTAAAACTCCTTAAAACTGCCAGCTTTAAGACTCCTTAAAACTGCCAGCTTTAAAACTCCTTAAAACTGCCAGCTGCACGATTCCTTAAAAGTGCCAGCTTTATGATTCCTTAAAACTGCCAGCTTTACGATTCCTTAAAACTGCCAGCTTTACGATTCCTTAAAACTGCCAGCTGCACGACTCCTTAAAACTGCCAGCTTTAAGACTCCTTAAAACTGCCAGCTTTAAGACTTATTAAAATTGCTTAAACCTGCCAGCTTTACGATTCCTTAAAACTGCCAGCTTTAAGACTTATTGAAACTGCTTAAAACTGCCAGCTTTACGATTCCCTAAAACTGCCAGCTTTACGATTCCTTAAAACTGCCAGCTTTAAGACTCCTTAAAACTGCCAGCTTTAAGACTTATTAAAATTGCTTAAACCTGCCAGCTTTACGATTCCTTAAAACTGCCAGCTTTAAGACTTATTGAAACTGCTTAAAACTGCTAGCTTTACGATTCCTTAAAACTGCCAGCTTTCTTAAACTGTCAGTTTTAAAACTTCTTCAAACAGGCTGTAAGATTCCTTAAAACTGCCGGCTTTAATATTCTGGATCCCTGTACGTAAGAACCCTTCGATTTAAGTATCATCCCTGGATGTGAGAACCCCTCAACGTAAGCTAGACCCCCTGGACGATCCGAACCCCTCAACGCAAGAAAAAACCCCTGGATGTAAGAACCCCTCGTCGTAAGACATTTGTAAACTCCATGTACGAACCCCTGGACGCGAGAGATGTTGAATCCCTGGAAACAATGGATTTATATCACCGTGGATGTAAGGTGAAACGGGAATCCAAGTAACGAAAGGGTAACCCCTTAATTTACGGCTTTGTAGATTGTTTGTCAAATAAATAATGAATGTAACGAGGTGAATAACAGTAAATTCCTTTTCATTTATTTTCCTTTTTCATGTGATAGATGTAGCATCATGTTAAATCTTCTCTTTTTTTTATTATCTTTATTATCTATTATCTTTAAAAGGAATTAAAAAATAGAAAATCAAGAAGATACATTCAAGGGAGGGGGGGAGGGGGGGGGGGGGGGGGGGGGGGGGGACTCTTAACTATATATCCAGAGCAGTTCCTAAGGGATTGCTGAAGACTGTATTTTGAAGCTAGCGATTTTGTAACTTTTTATACGGCAGTTTACCAGTTTTGAAAAATATGTCATTGCGCGTGCGAAACTCGTGCCAATCCCAATGAAAATCGAACAAACTCATGTAAAATGCTTATCTATGTGAGGTCTGATTTCAAAAATAAGGCAATTAGAAACCTGGCTTAGAAACAAATTGGTAGTTAAGAGTACCCCCCACCCCTAGATAACCATCATTGCTATCAGACAACATTTTGAACTCCTTCACTGGGGTTCCAAAACTTCTCAGCCAATTGAATAGCAAATGTTCTCACACATTTGTCGTGTTTGGGATTATTAGGTTCTACTTGATTTCTATCAAGTTTATATTGTATTACAATCTCTCAAATTAATTAGTAGATCGTTCGAAAATTTGCGTCAGTTTCAAAGTTCAAGTATTGAACATCTAGCCATGGCGAGAGCTTTGCCTTTTGATAGGACATCCTTCTAACCTGCAAAAAAAAAAAATTAAGGGAGTAGTCTTTTTTACATAAATTATATATGAGTGCCACTTAAATAAGTTCCATTTTTTTCCTTTTTTTGCGCTTTCACCATTTTCATAAATTTCCGTGATGATTTGGTCGATATGCCAAGGCTGAAAAAGGTATTTCCTCGAAGTTCAAATTTTTATTATAAAAGTCTGCCTGAAAAAAAAAAATCGTTTGAACCTTTTAATAATTCTTTCTAAACTTGTTTGCCTAAATGAATGGTTTGGTAATTAAACCTCAAGTAATAAATCCCATAATAACTTACTCGTGTGACATGGCAAACTGGACGTTTGTGGATTGAGCACAACCTAAAAAATACAATACCACCAAAAATATGTTTTTTCTAAATGAAAAAAAAAAACCTGCGCTATCGCTCGGTCAATACATCAAGGCCTCGGTCTGAGATTTCCCTCTAATGACCGAACGGGCGAGGTTAATAAGTTATTTATTATATGGCCTTTTTAGCGCTGAAAAAAGGGAAACGTTTTTCAATATCCGCTTGCGCGCGCAAGAGGTCATTCGAGGTCATGCGATCCAAACCAGAGGCAATTTTTGTCTTCATTATGCCAAGCTCTAGGGCAAATTTAACCACTTTAATTTTCACAAAACAAAGTGACCTGTGTTTACAAGTGTTTGACCCATAAAAAGTTATAAAAAGCTAAGGCAAGTAAAATTTTCATAATGCCTGGTCATTACAAGAAAATCTTGCCCGCTCATCAGCCAATCAGAGCGCGCATACTATTGCAGCCATATAATAATAATTATTAATGACTGACATTACCTCTGCTGTGTCGACCACGGTTTCATTCGTACCATTGCTCGCCTGCCGAAAATAAAATTGGTAGTTGTGAAACATTATTAATCATTTATGAATAAGTCATGAATTAATTGTTAGTGTTATTTGTAAATAATGACATTGAAGGCATGCAAAGCATGAAAAATCATATTCATGCCTTTTATTCATTCTTTAATTTCCTCAATCAATTTTTTACCGGATCTTATATTATTACAACGTTAATTATTAATTACTAATGGCTGACATTACCTCTGCTGTGTCGACCACAGTTTCATTCAAACCATTGTTCACCTGCCGAAAATAAAATTGGTACTTTTGAAACATTATGGCATGGCATGGCATGTTCTGCATCAGGGAAGTCTAGAAGAATTTTTGATGGATTAAAGTGGAGTACTCTACTTTCATCTGCTGAAATTGTAGGTCAGAGATTTGTTTGCAATATGTATTTGTGTTTGGGCGCTAAATCAAATTTGGACTACCCGTAGTTGCGCTTCACTGAGTGCACTGCTTCCCCCGTCCTCTATTTCACTCTATGAAAAGAATAAAACAGAAGACTCTAGCCTTAATTTTTCATATTCGGTCTTCCAGTTGAGACTAATGTTTATCATTTATCTAAATGGATGACACACCCTTTCAAATTTGTCATAACAATCGTAGTGATGCAGGAATGTAATACTACCTCTACATCAAAGTGGCTGTGAACCACTGAACTCGAACAGTGATTTATTATCTAAGAATATAAAACCTCTGTTTTCAATAAAGTTTTGCTTAAAACAAATAATGTCATCAAAAACTTACCGTTTTTGCTTTGTCTACAGCTTCCTATAATATAAGGTTTATTTCAAGTTAGTCAATATATAACAGGTGCAGACACACAGCTTCTGTACATCTTATAATTAGAGTCTCCTTCTTTTCCTCCATTCCTCTCCCCCTCCATTCCTTCCCATCCCTTGCAGATCGGTTAGGAAACGGTTTGGAGAGACTCGTTTCTCAGAGGCTTTTATCACTTTTTTAGAAAACTTTACTGCCCTTGTGTCTCCGAGGATGGTCATAGCAGCAACAAGTAATGACACATCCACATGTCAGTACACGTCTAGTTGATCCTAATTTTTTTCAATTTTTTTAGTTTTTTTTTTCCTTTATAAAAATAAGTACGTTATTTACATTTCTTTGCTTCCTTTTTGGTTGCACTTACAGACAAACGTAACTCCGCCTCCTGTCTTTTTTTTAACTGGCGGTTCTCCTCCAGTAAGCATCTGCAAAACGTTGATTGCAGTGTTAAAAAAGATGTGTCACAACAGCTATTAATTAAAACAACAAAAATTACAAAAATTATGTATCAAAGGGTAAAGATATGACAAGGGTTGCTAGTTCTATGAATGTTCTTTTTTTATAAATAGTTTATTCCTTTATTAATTTGTTCATTTGTTCATTTTCTCATTTTTAGGCTTTGTTTGTCTAAGCACCTTAAAAAATCTCACCTTTGTGTGTTCAGGGCATTACCAGCTTGACATGCCTGGTCAACTGCCTCTTCCAATTCTGAGACAAAATCCCTTTCATTTCCTGCCAGGGGATAGAAAAATAAATACTGGATTTCAATATATAAAATTGTGACATTGCATTTATGAGTATGTTTCATTGTCAATGCTGGATTGATGACCCTGAAGTATTGTTATTGTAGTCAGAACATAATAAAACAAAAAGATAAAAGTAACACTTATAGTTAATTGCATATTGTAGCTCATGATCAGGCACATCTGTTTTGAACTGTTTGTCATAAAGTTGTGGATCAGATCTATCTTAATTCAGATATATATAGTCTGACCTTGGGTGCTGCAAAGGCATTGAAAACTGTAAAGTTGATTACTGTTTCATTAGAGAAATCCAATTTCTGCAGCATACAATGTTGTAGTCTTCTTACATTATGTTAAACCCTTGCAAAGTACCTGTCAAAATGTTGCCAACAACCATTCGTTGAGCAGACATGGTTGGGTGAAAAATCCCAACTTGGAGATTGTCCCCAGCATTGTGTGAACTTGAACTAAACAGCATGCTGCAAGCTACAGGATCAAATATAATAAACTACTTTAAAAAATGGGTAAACTGTGCCTCTCAGCACATCAGTACATTCATCTGAAAAAAAAAGATTGTGTGATTGTCTCTGCAATTAAGTAGCATGAGTAAATGACTGGACATTAGATGTATATATCCATTCTAACTACTTTAAAAATTATGCAACTCAAGGCATATTAAGCAACTGGATAAATCATTAATTTCTATAGCAGAGCTGCCTTTAAGGGCTGTCCGTAACACCTACTACGGCTGAGTTTACCTTACTGTTACGGGTGAAGAAATTGTCTGTTGGTGTTACATCACTGCTATGGGTGATAACTTTGATTTACCATGCTGCTCAAAAACTTAATGACAGCACTGTAGTGGGCCATGTCTAAGTTAGGCATGAACATTTTCATATATTAATTTTCGTTAATTTCACTCTGATCAGGAAGGTAGCCGGAATAGCTCCTGAAAATCCAGTTTTTTTAAAGTTTTCAGTATTTTTACAAATATTTAAAAAGCCCTAAGATGGCAAAAACAATTGCTATTGCCGTCTGAAGGGGAGAAGGCTTGCTCTTTGCTTGTAAACACTGGAATCACTGTATGTCAGTGTCTCCTATTATACCTACTAGTATATTTTTTTCATAATAATGTACTTTATAAAAATATCGCAGCTGAAAATCCAAGTATATGAGTAAATTTTTTTTAACCACAACGTTTTCAGTTCCCCCAAATTCTGAATTTCCACGGTTTTTCATTTATCGCGCGTTGGGGGGAATGTGACGAGTACAAAAATTGTGTGATATTTGTACTCGTTAAGCGCGTTTTTTGTACTCTACGCAGGAGCGTTGGATAATAAACAGAGGAGAATTGGTCTTTAAATGGTTGATCTTGATAAACACCGATGCAGAATTGTTACTCATCGCCTTTTTTATTTGGGAAGGCAATCATGAGCCTCTCTATGGGTACCAATGATCTTCGTTTGCTTCGCAATTTTGTGTACTCGAAGTATAATTTTCCTGAAACAGGGTGAATCACCCAAATACTTTTTGATACAATACTATCCTTTGCGTGTCAATGAGAGACTCACTGTGCGCCATGTTTAACGCACCAATCTCTACAATGTTTGTAAGAGCGAGCCGTTTAGCTTTATTATCCTTGTCTTTCCAGCTGTTAAATAACTTTCTAATTGCTTTAATGATGGTATAAAATTTAAATTATCTGAGAGCGTCTGATACTGGTGCTACGTATTACAAGTTTTTTAGAGAGGTTTTTGAGGAATTCAGTAGACGGTTCTCACATTCGATGCGACAATTTCTCAAGGCCATTACGATGTTTAAAATCGTTAACGACCAGGCACCTCCATACCTTACCGAAATGTTCACTTCTAATAACACCTTAAACAATTACGGTCTGAAATCTTCTAATTACGACCTTGAAGTTCCCAAATACAGAACAAATTACTATAAGAATATTTTTGCCTTCATGAGTGGTGTCAAGGTCTGGAATGCCCTCCTTGCTACCTCAAAGAAGAAAAAAAAACTATAAAACTTGCTGCTATTAGTACATTGAAAGGAGATTTTCGTTTTTAGGAATACCGTGTCAGATCGAATTGGGTTATTACACTGGGTCAGGAGCGTTCCACAAATGGCTGTATTGCATCAACCCCCCCCCCCCCCCCCCCCCCCCCCCGCGTAAAGTATTTAAACAGAAATGCTTAAAATATTGAAAGTATTAACAAAGGGTGCTTCTCCTTTGATTAGAAATCCACACCGATGACTGGGCCGCCAATCACAACGTGGATCGTTGTATGTATTTGGACTGAGTAAACAACCTGGTAGACAACCGCAGTTTCAATGGAATGCTACTTACGAAAACCGGATCGAAAACTGATAGAAATTTGACTTCCATTAGAAAGGCCAACAGTTGAATTTGGAACGGACACTCTATCACCTTAGAGGTCGAAAAGATAATTGCAATTAAGAACCGAAAGCTTCGCGATTTTTATACAAGATGGGAACTTCTGTTGTAATCTTATAATAGTTTATTTAAAGGAAAAAATGGAATGTCCGCTGGATTTACTAACTTAAAAACACTCTATCACATTAAAAGCCAGGGTGGGAACTAAAATTGGACGATAATTGTTCTCTTGCATCCTTCCTCACGTTCTTCTAAATTGGTACTACCTACTTCAGCTTCCTTCCACTGTGATGAAATTCAACTCGTTGAAATCGTGAGGTTTACAATTTACTGGTCTGGTTATAACGGAGACTGCGTGCTTGAGGAGTTTCACAGGGAATTCACTTTTTCGAGCCCAGTAGCTTTCGTTACTTTTGCTAATGGCGTACAAATCTGGCGCGAAGAACATTTAGAGCGCGCGCAATCCCTGTCATCTCTGGGAACTAAAATTCGTGGGAATGAAGAGTCCTTTAAGACATTGCATATACATTTCTTGCAACAAAACATTTCCAGCGAATTGCGAACCTCTTCAACTTGAAGCAGCTGATTATCAAGACCACAAGGATTACTAATCAATCCTTCGCTTCAAAGCCTGATACAGTACTACTAATAATAAAAAACAAACCGGAGTAGCAGAATACGACCAAATATTACAAACTTTCTTCAAGCATGATGTTTCGAAAACAGTTTTCTTAAACAGAAATGTCTTCTTCATTTCTTCTACTGACTCTCGTGGTGCTCCAATAATTGATTTCCGTTATAAGTGGCAAGTAATCCCCCCTGCTGTTACAGAGACAAACTGTCATTCTTTTTATGCTAAACTAGTATTAACTTATTACAAAATTACATGCGGGTTCCGAAGACATGGCTTCTCCATCGAAGAACGTTTTCGAACATGTCCGTTTCAAAGCTGACTTGGGAAGTCAGTTATTGTGTGAAATTTGGTAAGTCGTCGGCTTGCGCGTAATCCAGTTCAATGGTTAGGCTGACCTCTTACAAAGTTTATCCATTTTTGCAGCCACAACCCTATTTTGGACGCCGAGGTCGCAACACCGTATGGCCACAGTTTCTGTGGGTTTTGCGTCGAACAATTCCGAGCTCACGGCCGTGATAAACAATGCCAAAAGTGTCATCAAAATGTCACGGGGTTTTTTAAAAACCTGTTAGCCAATTCAGTTTTAGAAAGGGAGGAGGGCGACTGTGTCCATTGCTATGCAAAGTTTACACTCAACACGGCAACAGACCACGTGCGAAGGTGCGTGTTATTACCGGTTGACTGCAGTTTATGCAGTCTACCGGTAAAGAGGAAAGACTGCATGCAGCACATGGAGGAATGCCTGTTCAGAGATGTCGTCTGTGCCTGTGGGTTAACGGTCAAAAAGAAGGACCAAGAAAGCCACGTCGCCACTGCTTGCGCCTTCAAAGAAGAGCCCTGTCCGTTTAAATGTGGGGAAAACGTTAAAAGGTTAGTTTACATGCTAAATAATTCATTTCTTATCAAAATCGTTGTTTAAAAGATAGGGGAAAGAGCTGCAGACGTTTATAATTAATCTACTACATGAATTTGCCGCTTGGCGGCTAAAATCGTCGGTTCTGTTGTTGCCGGGTGCTTTATAAACCATTCGCACTTGAAATCCACACCGACGCGTTCGCGGGCTATCGGAAATGTACGTAAGGTAACTCCGGTAGATTGTTCATATCCTTGATTTGCTTGCATTTCTCTACGATCAACGAATGCTTTAGGGACCACATAAAACTGTACGCCAGCGCAAAACGGAGGGCACAGTAGTGTTGGGGGCGGGGAGCATGAAATATAATGCAATAGAGATTCATTTCAGCGTCATTTGCATAGTTTTAGGACTGAGGGATCAAATCCGAAGAATCGATGTGTTGCTACATTCATGACGCACATAAAGTAAATAGCTTAATGAACAGGAACGATGGATGTTATGAATAATCAGGAAACTTCGTATCGCGTTGGAAAAACTTCAAAGGGCCTCGATATTTGATATTTGATCGATATTTGATATTTGATCGTAAGTTGTCTCACGCAGATTAAGCGTCCCTTGTATTTTTAACACAAGTGCACTTGGAGCATAAAGCAACCACGTTCTTCTTGACATGAGGGGTTATTCCTAACATCATCATCACTGTCAAGTTATTCAGTTAGGAACTCACCCATTGTCCCTCGGACAATAGAATATCGCGCGTTGCGTGGATCGCGTAGATGTATCTTAGCTCGCTATCGCGCATTCCTCGATGAGGTCTCACGCCAACACCATGTTGCCCAGGATGTTACCCAAGCAACGCATGATATTTTTCCGCAGGAGAATCTTTTCATACCACAGAAAACTAGCATTTCATTGTATTGCGCATCCTTAGTATACTGCTAATAACATAACGCTTATTAGCGCGGGGATACAAAGTGGGGGTCGGGAAATTTTTTGTAGAAAAACATGATAATTGGCTGATTGTACAGAAAGTGATTTAACACACACCCTTGTTATGCTTTGGTGACTCGCATTTCTTAACATATATAAACGCCCAGGGCGTCTATTGCATTTTAGGGGTGCCAGTAGGGGCTTTAAATAGATACGAGACGTTTATTTCACTTTTATAATATAACGTCAACAAGCCAAATAAGACGCGTACTTTCCTCGCAGAGTAAGATAGGAAACAAAGTTTGTTAGTAGGAGACTAATCCAATCTGCGCAGATGTTCATAACTTGATATCGATGTCTTATCCGTCATCGGAACCAACCTCTTGACATTGTTGGCCTCTTCGATGGTTGAGGCATTTCTTGGTGGGGGGAGGGAGGAGCTCTATTAAACAAGGGGCGTTCACTAACGGTGAGCGTGTAATACAAACTTTGTACCTCAAGGGGGCGCGTATTAGGTACGAGGCGTTTATTTGAGAGTGGCCGTTTATTAGATCATTTACGATATTTGACCATAGATTTTCGCCCTCCTCCTTTAAAAATGTAAATTAAATGGATTGTATACTCAAAAGAAAAATGGCTGGCAATGGTTACTATTGAATAAGCATCACTGTTTAGTATTTTAAGAATTAAAAAAAGCCATTACTTTATGAAAAATATTTTTTTTTCATTAAAGGGTTCTCATCCCGACACACACGCTACGATGCAGTGCTGTGGGGACAGAATGTGCTGTTAAAGGGTGCCACAGTATCATCAGGAGAGGAGAAGTACTGAACCATATATCTGCAGATCAGATGCGTCACTTCCATCTTTTAGAAGAAGAAAAAAACAACATTCTCTGGGAAGTGCAGAAGAAGGTGAGCTTACTTGGATATGATTACTATTTTGAGAAACCACCATAGTTCCGACCATCCTTCATCACGACCATAAAGTGACATATCAAACAAGATTGCAAATGAGACTATATATTGATTTATCTATTTTAAACCGAAATCGGCAGAAATCGTTAGAACTTCGGGGATATTCTAAGTCATATCTCTGCATAAATCCCAGTAAAAGCATAGTAGTTTTCAGTCTGAGATGGTACAGAGGCCATCGCTCGCTTTAAGAGACCCAAAAAAGCCACCAACAAGCAGTTTTTCTTAATTACATAAAATATTACGATTTGAAAAATCATTCGGTTGCATGTTTCTGCCAATCACAATGCTATTTCAAACAGTAAACCTAATGTAGGACATTAGTTTTACCGAATTTCTAACGATTTATACTGATTTCAGTATAAAAACGATAAAAAATCGCTTGATTTTATCGATCTTTTTCGCTTGGTTACGCCGGTTCTTATACCAAGTAATGTCTTTTGTCCAATTAGCGGGCGCGGAAATTGATACCTGGGTTATAGCAGTTTATAAACACACATTCTAAAAGAGGGCCAAAGGCAATGAAGTTAACTTTGTGTGCATTCATATCAGCAGATACTGCTTGACATGGAGGTAAAAAAGACTGGAGAAGTGGGGGTATTTCAGTGGAATTTACCTCAAACTCGTGGATTGATATGTTCTCCAGAATTTCATAAGTTCGACAGGAAGTGGCGCCTCCTGCTAAATGACAAGGCTGTTGCCTTGGAGTTTAGTCAAGGAGTTAAACCAATCCACATGGATTTAAGGTATGTAGTCATTGATAAAAAAATAATAATGTTAACTAAATCAGTACCACTGGCTACACTAGTCACTATCCATTCTGTTTAGGTAGACAAACTGCCGTGTTCTATTGGAAATCCACGAATCTGATTAGATTATAACTATCGGCTGCTAGTTGCCCGCGGAAATGTGATGTTATTAAAGCAAAAGCTTTGACCGAGAAGCAAAGCTTGGAGAATAAATATACTAGTTTTAAGAATACCCGACAGTTTCGAGACAGAAAACCTCTATTGTTTTTATTGTTCACCGCTAAATTTTCTTTCGCGACCGCGCATTCAAAACGTAATATTTTTTATTATTTATTTTGAAACTTTTCAGGATGCAAGGCTTGAGAAGCGAATTTTAAAAAAAAATCAGACAAGAAAAAAAAATCATGAAACAAACCAAACAAAACCAGGCAACAAACCTACTAAATGCTCGCTTGTTAACAAAAAAAAAATAACGGCTAGGTAAACTCCATCCGGGTATTTTCTTCGGACCGGCACTAGGGGCTGATAGTGCCTTCCGAAGGGAAACTATCGCGTCACGTGAACAATTTAAACAAATCAGATTGGGAGGAAATTTAGTTGTAAATTATAAGGGCTGATAAGCCCTACGCTCGCGTCAGCAATTTAGGACTGATAGTAGCTCCGCCCACTGGCGTTATCACGTAACCCGAGAAATTAAAACCAATCAAAATAGGAAAACTTAAGTGGTGAACTATAGCGCGTGAAAAACGTTCTGCATGGCTTCGACCTCGTAAAAATCATGCGATGGAAATCAAGAGCTCTAATCTAATCTAAATGAGTAGAGAATGTAAAAAAATGGCATTGAGAAAATTTTGTTGTTACCCTTCTTTTTACTAGATCTCAATCTTATAATGGTACACGTCGCATCAGTAAAGCTCGCCAAACTTACGCTTTATTTGTCTTTTTTTTTTCAGTTTCATTGTCAAATCATCGGACGGAAAGGTTCACATGTACATTTTGGGTGCCGTGGAACTGACAGAGGGAACACTGGCCAAACATCCTTTGAAAATGCCGGTGGACGGTGTGCGAAAAATAACAGCAAAGTTGGAATTGCTGGAGCCTCAAATGAAGTAGTCGATTTTTCTTTCTCTTTTTTTCACTACATTTTTCCAACAAAGAGTATTGTTTAAAATAATGACATTTTAATGTCAGGTCAAATTGTTTTCTTAGAGTTATATTGAGAGTACAAGGCAATCTTTCTGTCATGAAAGCCAGTGAGTAATTAAAAGTCGATTTAAGACAAGTTCCTTCAGAGATATAAGGAAATAAATGAACGATTAATGAAACTTTTTATCTGCCGTGGTGTTTTGTCTTTTGCATGCCTATAGGACCTATTAAGGGATAAAAATTGGGACTTCTAATTACATTCACACAATTTTGACCGAATCTCTCTCTACAATGAGACTTTTCATGAGTCTTAAACAATTTAGGAGTTTAAAAAATGGGATTGTAAACAATACACAAAAAAGCACTTTTATAGAGAGTCCTAAAAATGACAATGACAAGATCAATTTGTTAAAGAATCTTAAATGTGGCAGTTTTACGGAGTTCAAACAAAAAAGGAAATTTTAAGGAGTGCTTCAAGCTTAGTCTTAAAACTGGCAATAGGAGTCTTAAAATTACAGTTTAATAGGTCTAAAGTTGGCAGTTTTAAGGAGTCTTAAAACTGACAGTTTTAATGAAACTTGAAGCTGGCAATCAATTTTAAGGAGTCTTAAAGCTGGCAGTTTTAACAAATCGTAAACCTGGCAGTTTTAAGCAGTTTCAATAAGTCTCAAAGCTGGCAGTTTTAAGGAGTCTTAAAGCTGGCAGTTTTAACGAATCGTAAACCTGGCAGTTTTAAGCAGTTTCAACAAGTCTCAAAGCTGGCAGTTTTAAGGAGTCTTAAAGCTGGCAGTTTTAAGGAGTCTTAAAGCTGGCAGTTTTAAGGAGTCGTAAATCTGGCAGTTTTAAGGAGTCTTTTAGGAAACGTAAAGCTGGCAGTTATAAGGAGTTTTAAAGCTGGCAGTTTTAAGGAGTTTTAAAGCTGGCAGTTTTAAGGAGTTTTAAAGCTGGCAGTTTTAAGGAGTTTTAAAGCTGGCAGTTTTAAGGAGTCGTTAAGCTGGCAGTTTTAAGGAGCTTTAAAGCTGGCAGTTTTAAGGAGTTTTAAAGCTGGCAGTTTTAAGGAGTTTTAAAGCTGGCAGTTTTAAGGAGTTTTAAAGCTGGCAGTTTTAAGGAGTCGTTAAGCTGGCAGTTTTAAGGAGCTTTAAAGCTGGCAGTTTTAAGGAGTCTTTTAGGAAACGTAAAGCTGGCAGTTTTAAGGACTCTTAAAGCTGGCAGTTTTTAGGAATCGTAAAGCTGGCAGTTTTAAGGAGTCTTAAAGCTGGCAGTTTTTAGGAATCGTAAAGCTGGCAGTTTTTAAGAATCGTAAAGCTGGCAGTTTCAATGAATCTTAAAGCTGGCAGTTTCAATGAGTCTTAAAACTGGCAGTTTCAATGAATCTTAAAGCTGGCAGTTTAAGGAGTATTAAAAAAAAACTGCTATTTTTATGACAGTGGATTAAAACTGGCAATTTTAAAGATATGATTTACATAAGGGCATTTTGTTAATTTTTTTTAAGGAAATTACATAAGGTACTTTGACCAGATACTGATAATGATCCCGGTTTCCTTCACGGTTTCTAGGTTTTCGGTCGCTGTTTGGCAAATTCCTTGATGCCTGCGTACATTTTTCTGTCTCTAGTATCAAGTTTTTTCGAAGTGTTAAACTATAGATTATCTAATTCGAGAGAATAACGTGGTTCTTCATTCCTGTTTGAACATTTTGTTGCAAAATCTTACTGAGCTGAATGTAAAATAGGTGCGCGCACTTGGAGGTCGTGACGAACGCCGGGGAAACATTCGTGGAATATACAGACTTTCCAGGTTCCCGATTGGCTGTATTCTTCAAGGCATCGGATAAATATTTGTATGGGATAACCTTATATGGAGCAGAGTACGCGCTTACCAGAAAGTAAACCAGCACACAGATACTTCATTACACGTCAAAGGATTTTGTGTAATTATCGCTTGTAGCAGCTTTTAGCCAATTTTACGGTCAGCCATCGTCTTCCGCAATTTATACAAGCCTGTTTGTCGTAACAGTATTTGATGTAGACATCGTTTCCATTCGGACGAACTGGAGAAGGCTTATAACCAATATTTAGTCAGTGGTACATGTCTCGATACAAGGTTAACTTTAATGTTACAGTTTGTGTTCGTGATATTGTACTTGAAATGTGTAAACCCATTTCCCTCTACTCATGCAAAACACTCTTTAAAATAAGATATATGCCTAAATCTAGATAAGATAAGATAAGATAAGATAAGATAAGATAAGATAAGATAACTTTATTTTACATGGATCGAACACTTAGCTAAGAAGTTAGTTTGCAGGTTCTCCATGAAAACACATAAACTAGTTCTAAAAATTCTAAAAAAATACTAAAAATTCAACTATTTACAAGAATCTATTACAATAATATTTAAAAATATTAAAAAATCAACCATTTACAACAATCTATTACAACAATATGCTTAAAATACTACATGATGAAAAATAGTTTTAACTAGATTAAAAGATAATAATAATAAATAAATAATTAAAAAAAAAATAAAAATCTAAATTTCGCACTAGCCTAATAAATTCCTTGGTGCCAGCCTTAGACTAAAATATTAAACTTTAAGGTACAAAATAAATCTTATAGTTATATAACAGTTTGTTTTTAAGCAATCGTAAGAACGACGGTCAGGAAAAACCGAACAGAGTCTTGATTTCGTGGTAGAAGTTGAAAAATCTATTTCTCTCATTTTTCGCCCATGTGGTAGCTGTTTGGTAGAAACGAAAACTGATTTTATGAGCGAAAAAAGAAAGTAATCGATTTTTCAACTTCTGCCACTCGATGCTCGGTTTGGCATTGCCGTTTTCACACTAGAGACGGACAAATTGTCTGAGACGGACAAGTCGTCGTTGTGTGAAAACGAGACGGACACGATTTTGGACGTACAAGTGGTCTGAATTTGTCCGTTGATTTGGCCGTATAGGGAGACGAGTTTTCGAGGACAACTTTGTCGTCTAGACGGAAAAGTCGTCTAAAAATAGTTTAAAATACACACTAGACTAACAAATGGCCGTATTTTGAACTCGAAGGAAGTGGCACAAGCAAAAGGAGTACTGGTTTGTGCATGGCTACTCAAATAGCGGCAACCAAGAACTGTTAGCATACTCGTTAAAAAAGTTACAAGAAAAAAAAAAAACAAGTCATGGCCTGATGTAGAGTTAAATCTATTTCCAAGTTAATTCAAATGACAACAGAGATTGAGCTAGGGCCAAATTAGAAACGTTGGCCCTAAAAAAACTGTAAGCGAGAGTGTCTTCATGAATACTTCGTGATCACAGTCAAAGCCATTGTGAGCACTGAAGGTTTAGATGATCCTACGTTCTCTATAGACCAGTTGAGACGGAGTTACAAATGGTTTGAGCATGCTCAATACCCGGGCTCGATATAAGCTTTCATAACCAAGCCGGAGGCAGCCAGTGCTGGTGCCAGGCCCCTTGCGTTAAAATCGCCTGTTTGTCCGTCTTCATTTGTTAAAGACGACCAAAACAAGAGGACCTGTCCGTCTAGTTCTCACATAAGACGAAATAGTCGTCAGATGAATTGTATGGTAAGTAAAAACATATAAAAGTTACTTGGTTATCTGATATAAATCTAAGTTGGTACTACAACGAATGTTCACCGCTGAAAAATCTTACTCTACTAGAATCGTGTTCCATGTATCCTGATATAAATCCTGAAATGTTTCAAAGTTGCTAAAAATGTGCTCACACTGTACACATTTTTTTTTAAATACATACAAGACTAACCTGACTTGGTATTACAGTTTCAGAGAAATTAAAAACCGATTCAAAAGCGTTACTTTCTTGTTAAGCTACTCTGTATAACATTCAAACCAAAACATTTAAAAAATAATAATTTTTCGAGACCTCGATTTCTCAATCCTTCCATTTACTGCAAAAGTCGTGTCGCACGCGTGTGCTCCACTCAGTCGATGTTTCGAACTTGCGATTTCTCGAACCAATTTTCGTTTCCCTCGGAGGTTCCAAAACCCGGGATTTCTGGCACTGTATGTCCGTTTTGTCCTTTAAGAAGGTGGGGCAGGAGGGTGGGAGTCCGGGAGAAAATTGGGAAGCGGGAATCGGGAGTCCCAAGGTAGTGGAGCCGGGAGAAATTTCGCAACATTTCGATATATTTCGCAATAGAGATGGGACAAAGAGGAGGGAACCACTATGGAAAGGAGCGGGGAAGCGGGAGTAAAAGATACAGGAAACTGAAGGTTCAGACCCCCCCTCCCTCCCCCCATGTCCCCATTTTCCACATCGAAGGTAAATGTACTGTCTGTACTTTGTAACATTAAACTTAGTATGTGATATTACAATTTATGCTCATGTAATTATCATGCATTTCTATAAACTGCAGAAAGCCGCCGGCATGATCCATTTTACTCTACTGACTTTGGTGTACAAAAATCTAATTGACTTTTGATCTGCCGAATTTATGCAGATTGTTCAGCTCCTATGGTAACTTATCTTAGACTTGTGTTATGTTTCTTTCAACTGACTCGTTCTTTTCTTGTTCAGAAACGGCCGCAGCTGCGTCATTTGAACTTGGTCCTGCAGTTATACTCTTTTGGGAAGGAGCACAGAGTCCTTCCTGCAGGAAGCTGAAACATGACAATACTAATTAAACCTTACCTTACGATATGTAGCTAGGGTGGCAAGAGGGTGTTGGTAACAAACTTATGTACCAGTTTTCTCGAGTGTTCAGGGTGTTATGACGATAAAATGGGTAACTGTTCGAGCATCGAACGGAATGGCATCTAAACATTGAAATGTACTTTACTGGATGATCCGAAGGTTGAAAAACGAGACTCCATACAACCCTAAAAAAGCGATAAATGTTGTTCTTACATTAGAGCATTTTATTTCTGCTGATATCTGATGCTCACTGTTCCCACAAGCCTTAATCGTACTGTTTCACAATAGAAGATCAAATAGCGCTGGACTGGTTAAACGGCTCACGAAGTTCAAAGTTTCGTTTGTTTTTGTTTTAAACAAAACAAAAGGGTGGTGATATTTTTGCGAAAACGCGGTGCGACGCTTGCTTAAGCCAAAGGGCTAAGAGCTAACTGTTGCATATTTCAGGAGTGTTGTTAGTCGATAGCCTTCAAGGAGAGTTCTCTCGAGCAGTTAAAAGGACGAAAACTTGATGTGATTATCAAGAGAAAGGTTAATTTTATTAAATTTGGCGCAGCTGGATCCCAAACCAGCGCATGTTTGGTCTCAAGCAATAGATGACTTTTGTTCAGTGATAACAACTTACCTTTGATCAGTATTTGGCATTTCCACATGCAGACTAGTGTTCTCCCCAGTCACACAGACATGGCCTTTCTGGTAAGTCTGATGAAAGTGAACCTCTGTGAAAAAATTATGACGAAAGAGGATTAATGAAAGCAAAAATTCAAACCAGGTTTCTTTGAGTGTCTTGTTCTAAAAAGTTCTCCACATTGAATAAACAAAGTGAAGACTTTTCACTTTAAAATCGTTGGCACCTTGCACCGATTTTTATTATACAAAAAAGACACGCGGTAAGACTTTTGTTATGTGTTGTGCTCTTCATTGTTATTATTCCTATTAATAAGTCGTGGTTATAGATTTTTTCTGTAAAGTTATAAATTTAAACGTGGCTCCTGCAAATGTTAATTTCTTACCCAAGCGGCCACACTGTTGACGTGAGTGCCTCTGTATCAACTCCATTGCCGAAGGGTCCATAACAAAGTTTCCAGTTTTGTCACCTGGACGGCTTGCAATGGAAAGAGCAGCTAGTTCAGCCTCACCTGGAATACTTGCATCTGTTAACCAGAGCAATACAGGTAAGACATCATAGATAAGGTGTTTACTGCTGGAAAAAGAGGTTGCTTCAACACAAAAAATGCTTTCGTATACTGTACTTTAGTACTTGAAGTAGGGATTTGTATTTATATCGACAAATCCCGTTTGGAGAATACATTCATGCGCGAACCTTTCGATTTTGCCTCTCTGAGTCTGAGGCTGACCGGTAAGCATCTGCAGCAGATGATTCGGCAATCGCCACGAAATCTTTGCTGTCTACAAAAATTGCTTCTGACCGCCACTTGTACAGCAACCGTAGCCTAACCACTCCTACACATTCGGCAAAGCAACAAACCGCAAGGTGGCATTCTGTGATCTCTGCCTGTTCCCATTCCAAAATGTCATCACCTAAATCTCTTTTGAGCAAGCTCAATACCTCTGAGATGTTCTTTCTACGTGTCGAGGAAAGAACTACACGGAGATTTCCTGATTCTGTACGTTCTCGTTTGACTGTTACAGGAAGCGTCGTTATCGGACACTTGGCAAGTTCTTCCTCGCTAGATGGAGGCAGCATGATCACCGATTCAAACGCTCCAACTTTACAAATTCGCCCATCAAGGTGAACGTGTGCAATTGCTCCAAGCTGTAGCTCATCTTCAGATTCTTTTCTGATCTCGAACTGCTGAGAAAAGGTATCATGTGGCTTGTCGTACTTTATAGCCTCGCAATAGTAGGTAACTGGAGAATAAGTACAGTCAGTCATTTCAAATCTCACCAGTTTCAATGGATCAAAGGTCGCAAACTTGATCAGATTAAGCGCAACATTGAAGAAGTAACGCATTTCAATCTCCTTAATATCGCGAATATCTGCTGAGATTCGTCTCAAGGAGCGTGAAAAGAGCTGTAACCTCTTGTGCAATTTACTATCTTGGCTGCTCTGGAAAAATTCTTTCAAGACTTCCGACATAATCCAAATTCCTAGACTCTCACTCCAGCTTTCAATCATTTCTGTTGAATGCTTCTCGTAGTTGTTAAGACACAAACCCTCAAGAACTCCACATACTTCGTAAACGAGCCTTAAAATGTCTTGATTTGCAAAAGCATCTCGAACTTTAGACTCGTGTTGACTAACGATTTCTATAGGCAGTCCTTTCAATCCATTTTGCACAATTAAATGACTCTCCCTACGAAAGATTTCTTTGATGGCTTGAATAAGGAAGCGGACAATGGAGAAAAAATCTTCACTGCTGGATCTGGTTGAAAATGAACAAATCTTTTCCAACTTCAAGGCAACATCTTCGGTGACTCGTTGATGGAAGGAAAGAAAACGTGGGCAGTTTTCAACGGAGACTTCTGCATCCATTTCAATGCAACAATCTTTCAAAATGGAGTCGCACAGAGTTCTAATTTGATTGGTGAAGTATTCCGTCAAGTGAGGATCTTCGCGATTCAAGCTTTGGATTTCGAAGGCCAATTCTCTCAAATGATTGATGTGCATTTTCCCTCTTTCGTCCACTTCGCAGACTTAAATGAAAAAGAAATGTGACAACCGAAATTAAGTATGTTATTATGTCAAGGTGAAATTTAGATAACCAACAAAAGTATTTTGAAGTGGTTTGCAAAAAGCATAGAGAAGAAACCTCTTTGATGAAAATTACCTTGGTTTACCTATAGATAATTTATTTCTCTAAACCACAGGTTATGTACAGTTTTCAAATACACTGATATTTATGTTATTATGATATACCCCATGTAAGTATTGCAGAGACCAAACTGAGTTAAGCAAATTTTCAAGACATATGGTTGATTCGAGGCACGTAAGCTTCAGGAAGTTAAAGATTAGGAAACACCAGTCACAGGCCAATCACAAGATCGACGTGGAGGGGGTCAAAATCCTTGACTATCCTTGACTTGAATGTCCGTGAAAATCAAAAGGAAAATCAAGGAAGCCATCCACATCAGACGCCAACGTCCAACGTTAAAGAGAGACGTGGGCTATGATCTTCCCGCTAATTTTAACCAGTTGTTGTCACGTAACTAAACAACATGCGAACACGAGACAACGTAGAGCTCACTTCACTGATGAAGATTGTGTGATACGGTCGAAAGCTACGCTTTTAATTTGTTCAGACCTGATCAGTCTACTTAAAATGAATGTACATGGTCCACTCTAAATAAGGTGTGAGGAGTGCAACGGTATAGTATACTAACCTTCTGGGTTAAGTCCCTGAAGAGTGTTTCTCAAGACAGCAGGGTCCTCCTTGCAGCCGTCGTTCTGTTGCTTTGACCAGTGTTGAAGAATTATTTTCAGTTGTCCTTCATCATCCTTCCATGTTTTAATGGCTTCGTTTATTGCTTCTTCGGGGACGTCAAGCTTTTTGGCAATTGGTACAACATTTAAAATGGACCCCTCTACTCTTAACAGTCGTCTCACGTATTCACAACGATCTGTGACAAACAGAAAAAAACATTTCACGATATCAGCTGGTCGTTATGATCCCGGTTCTAACTTGCAGTTTTCCCTTACAATAATTTAATTTAGCAAGACTGCCACACTCAGAAGACACATAACTCAACTTGCTTAATGAAGTGAATGAGATTTTCTCAGAAATACACAGATTTTTGTAGATCTTCCAAAGTATGAAAATTCTCGAAACGGATTTGTGTTTATACAAATAGCAATATTTGCCATTTACCTTAGGGAACAGTTGAACAAGAAGATTACCCTTGCATTGTTGATTTTATCTAATACTCGAGTAGCAAATAAACAATTGGTTTTAATTAGAAACCAAAACCACGCTTCTAAATTTTAATCCGATTGAGAATCCGAGGGCCACAGGTTTGTCGGCAGTCGCAAGACTGTCATGTGCAACCTCCTTTAAATAATGATAATTTATTTTATTTTATTCCTAAATTCGTCAGTGCTGAAATACCAAATAACACTTACCCATTTCACAGAAGGTTTCCTCCAGGACATGTCCATATTGGCCTTCAATGTTTATCCTTCCACACAGGATTCTGACTCCATCGGTACCTTTCATGGGCAGTTTGACAACGTGCCCGGTGCTCCACCAACTTGAAGATTGTACAATGAAATCAGTGCTTTCTTGCTGTCCCTCTGTAAGCTTGTAGTCCTGCCCAAGGAGAACAGAAACCTTAAGACTTTCATTGTTGTAGATGCGATTGCTCTCGGGTCTATCAATGGAACAAAGTTCTTCAAATCCATTTGCTTTGAGCTGCATCAAAGCAGAGGAAGGATGTTCCCTGAAACACTGCTCGTGGTAAACATCGTGGCTCATGAATACCAGGGCAAGTTCGCCAAAGGGTGTGTGTGGGTGGTTGTCTTTAAAAAGCACTGACAAGGTGTAATTAAATCCTATTAGGTTCAGCCTGGTGATAACACTTTTGGTTAATATCGAAGTTAATCTCAACAGAGCTACTATTCGAGAGAATCCTTTAATTTCAACCTTTATTTCTTTCTTTTCTAAATCAATTTTTGACTTATGAGTGATATCTTGCCAAAAGATCTTTCCATCTCTAGCTTGCGCACCATGCAAAATGAGACCACTGTTTCCAAAAGCTTCTTTTCCAATTGTTAACTTGGTTGTCACCGTAACAGGCTGCTTAAACACTTGACCGTTTGGTCGTAAATTAATGACAGGTGCGATGAACATGACATCATTTTCAAGCCCATTTTTCACTATCATATCACAGTGGGTGAAAGGTTTCTCCAAAGTAATTTTGATAGTCACGTTGCCGTCCTCTTTGCCTATGGCACCATAAGGACAAATAACTTGAACGACCTCAGCAACTACTACTCCGCCTTCATAATTCACAATTCCAACACCCTCAACCTTGCCCTCGTTTTCCTTTGCCGTTGCCACTGAGTTGTCCTTTCCAAGTTCATTTTCTAAGGAAAACATATATGTGGTAGCATATTTAGGGATGAGAGCTTCATGAGACCAGTGATAATATAAACATCCACAGTTCTGGGGTAATAAGCCATTAAACTAATACGTGTCACTGCAGTTGGTCTCGTGTCAGTGTTTTTTCTTAAGAAGTACAGATTACACGAAAAGGTTCATTTCTGCTACGGGAATTCTCAGATCAAGGAAGAGGTCAATAAAAGCTAAGCTAATCTTACCTATGAACATGCAATTATTATTTGTCTTGTGATTGTGGTAGACATCTATGTATTTAAAATAAGCTGTCAGCTAACGTGTGGCCCGGTTCAATGCGAGAAATCTTCGAAAAAAAAACTTTCTACAATTTTCGCGTTTCCTCGACAGGCTTAAAACTATTATATTTTTGGTTCCAGACCTTGAATCAGCCGACTTAATGGGTCCCACGAAACAAAGGAAACTTAATAACAGATACAATTGACTTTTCTTTATCTCTAATTTGATGTGCGAACCCCTTCTTGAATAAATTAATCTATTAAGACTCGATATTCAGACCGTTTTTTTATCATTCACGACCGGGAAAGAGGAGGTGCTGATTCCGTCCTAAAGATCATTGAAAACTTCGACAATGAAACTTGGACGTTGAATAATACGTCCAAATAATTGAGGCTTGCAGCAGGACAGGACACGATGACGTCATAAAACTAAACCGTCGCCGTCCTGATACGCCATCTTGGACCTTTTTTCCACGACACAAGAAAACGGGCAAACTGATTCAAAAACAATAAAACTAAAGTGATGCTTTCTATTAGCAATTTCATTCAACTTCAAAATTTGGAAAACATGCCTGTAAAAATATGCTTTTATAGCAAAATCTAGTTCCGTAAACAATGACAAGTCCTCAGCAAGTTGTTGAAAGACGAATTTTAGCCAAAAATCACTACGTTTAGTGGCATTTACCTAAATATATATTAGATTGATGCGGGGACCTCCCGATTTCGTCATTTAATATGAATTGGTAAATTCATGATCAAACACACATAGGTCACGGGGAGTGCGTACGTTGTAACAAACATAGGAAATGTACGTTTTGATATTTGGGGTTTTCCTAGTTATTATCTACAAAATAACTTACCAGAAGTTTCCTCTGCAGAGAATGAAGTGTACTTTGGTTTGGCTCGTTCGCTACACAGCGCTATCTCATAGTAACTGTCACCGGTCTTTAGGACGTTTCCTCTTGGAGGTAAATGGTAGCTGTCAGTAGTCTCTGAATGCTGCTCACCAAAGAAATTATGTCTGATCTCAAGCGCACGCTTGTTTGACTCAAAAGCTGCGACAAAATTTCCAAGTGAGTGTTGCGTAACGCCAAGTGAATAGTAGCTGTCGGCGGTCTTTGTATGCTCTTCACCAAACAGTTTTAGTCTGATGTCAAGAGCACGCTTGCTTGACTCAAAAGCTGAGAAGTGGTATCCTAGTGCGTGTTGTGTAACCCCAATGGAATAGTAACTGTCAGCTGTCTTCGGATGTTCTTCACCAAGCAGTTTCCTTCTGATGTCAAGTGCCCGCCTGTTTGACTTGAGGGCTGAGCTTAGGTCGCCTTGTTCATGTTGGGTTAAGCCGAGTAAATCGTAGCTGTGAGCGGTTTTTGGATGTTCTTCTCCAAGCAGTTTTCTTCTGATGCTTAGTGCACGCTTGGCTGACTCATTTGCCGAGATGACGTCTCCTAGTGCATGCTGTGTAACTCCAAGTGAATAGTAGCTGTCAGCCGTCTTTGGATGTTCTTCACCAAACTGCTCCAGTTTTATGCCAAGTGCATGCTTTTTTGACTCAAGAGCAGGGACGAAGTTTCCTAGTGAGTGTTGCGTTAGCCCAAGTGAATCGTAGGAGTCAGCGGTCTTTGGATGTTCTTCACCAAACGGTTTCAGTCGTATATCCGGCGTTTGCTTGCTCGATTTAAGAACTGAGGTGGCGCCTTCTGGTGAGTGTTGGGTATTCTCAGGGGAATCGTAGCTGGCACCGGTCTCCAATCGTTCTTTACCAAGTAGTTTCAGTCTTATGTTAAGTGCACGCTCGTTTGATTCATGAACCGAGATAAAGTCCCCTAGTGAGTGTTGAGTAGTCCCAAGTGAATAGTAGCTGTCAGCAGTCTTTGGATGTTCTTCACCAAGCATTTTCAGTCTGATATTAAGAGCGCGCATGTCTGAGTCAAGGGCTGAGATGTGGTCCCCTAGTGAATGTTGAGCAGCCCCAAGTGACTAGTAACTGTCGGCGGTTTTTTGGTGTTCTTCACCAAACAATTTCAGTCTGATTTCAAGCGCATGCTTGTTTGACTGAAGAGCTGAGATGAAGTCCCCGAGTGAGCGTTGTGTAACACCTAATGAATAGTAGCTGTCTGCAGTCTTTGGATGTTCTTCACCAAATAGTTTTCTTCTGATACCAAGCGCACGCTTGTTTGACTCAATTGCTGAAATAAAGTCCCCTTGTTCTTGTTGCGTCAGCCCAAGCAAATCGTAGCTGTCAGCGGTCTTTAAATGCACTTCCCCAAAATGTTTTATTCGGACATCGAGTGCGTGCTCATTTGTTTCGAGAGCCGAGATGAAATCTCCTTGTGAGTGTTGCGTAAGCGCAAGTGAATAGTAGCTTTCAGCAGTATCTGGATGTTCTTCACCAAGCACTTTCCGTGCGTTCTCAAGCGCACGCTTCTTTGACTCAAGAGCTGAAAGAAAGTTTCCGTTTTCATGTTGTGTCGCCTCAAGTAAATCGGAGCATTCTGCGGATGCAAGATGTCTTTCAGCAAGCAGTGGGCCTCTACTTTTCTCCAAAATCTTTGACATCTTTGACGGATCTGTTGGAAGATGATAATATCGGCGTCTGCTTTTTGTATACGCTCGTAAAATAAGAAGTGATCAAGTGGTCATAATTGGCTCTATCTTGTTCTATCGGTAGCTGTAGCTATAAAAGAAAAACCCTTTGAGAAGATACTGATTATTTTGGAGTATTCCGTTGTCGTTAAGAATTTAATAGCGAGCATCATTTACTTTCAAAATCTAACAAGAAAATCCGAGAGTTTGTATGCTTGAGGTCTCAACAGAAAAGTATCTAGTGTATAAGAGACCATTCAGCCACATTTGTAAGCCTCAAAAGTGAATTATTTTCAGAAAACCCGTCTTGTGTTATGTTCAATTGATATTGAGGGTAAATCTGAAATGACATGTTGAGGGAATGCTGTTCATTTGCGCCCTGACTATTGTTATATGTGGCCCGAGCCTAGCGAGGGACGCAAATGACACTACAAGGGTGCAAATATGCCGTGTTATTATACATGGTAGTCACTAGGTGTCCTCTCATGAGCCTACAGTTAATTCTGGGAATCAGCGCAACCTACAGATTATTCACTAATCTGCTGGAAGATAGTGAATAATCTGTAGGTTGCGCGCTCAATGCATGATTTCCAAGAGCTATCTCAAGTTCACGGGTGGTGAGTGGCATCTTGCACACAGCGAAGTCAGCTCGTTGATTCGCTCCTTCAACAATGCGTTTGTCAGTCGTTATTTTCTTCAAAACAATGTATAACAAAACAGTTATTAGATTCGACCTTGATCATTCCGGATATCACAAAAACCTCATCCAATAATTATTAATAATTATCTGGTTATAACATCTGGTCCGGTGAGCGTAGTTTACAATTAAGACAGTACGTGTTTTCTCTTGGACGAGTCTCACCGAACAACAACTGATCTAACTTTTCCCAGTTTCATGCAATAGCCGGAAATAATAATAATAATAATAATAATAATAATAATAATAATAATAATAATAATAATAATAATAATAATAATAATAAAAAACGTCTTGTCGGTAGGCAAGTTTTCCGATGACACATTCCTTGGCCAAAAGTTTAAACTGAACACCGTTTAAGCGGCATCCACCTCCCCTTGCACTGCAAGTCTTTCACGACAAACCTTCAAAACTTGTACTTAACAGTTATCAGACTATGTTTTGCCTTTTTCTGAACCTTGCGGTTGTTTGGTTGGTTGGTCGACTCATTTTGGATAAATCCTTATCTGCAGTATTATTCAAAGAAACAGCAATCCAACCATCAATACCGGCTGGCGGTGTAATTGATCTTTTAGACAGCTCTGACTTTTTCAGAGTTGTGGGCTACGCGGATATTAAAGGGCTGTAGTTATTCGCCTTATGGTCACAGAAGTGCCCTTGATGCAAGGCATTGCCATTGAAGTAACAAGTGCCGTGTTTCTGTTAAGGCCATGTTACACGAGGAAACTTTTCTTGCAACTTGCAACGCAAGTTTCGTTTTGTACAGTAGTTCGGTCACGGTGTTCTCTGTTTGTCAGTTACGTTTAACAAAGTTGGCGTTGTAGTTGTTTTTGTAAAAAGAAAAGTACGGCCGCCTGGTGTGACTCAGATGTGTTCGTCACGTTGAAGTCTTATAGTGCCGTAAGTTTCTGTCAAGTCGAGTTAATTGAAGCACGATTTGCGGTCCAGCACTTTGTTGTCGGTATGTGTCGGTTTTCGGTAAATCATCGTCCGTAGTTTGTTGTTCCAGTTGGCGTGGCTTAACCGTGGCAAAAATCGGGATTAGGAATATTTTTCATTTTCCTTGTTTTCTCTTCGCTGGTTGAGGTGTTCGTGAAAAGGGTTTAATTTGTCGCCAACGTAGTGTTACCAGAGCGGAATTGTTCGTTAGATGTTTTACGCCGTAATTTCTGTGACAGCAACGGAAACTAGAAAGCCCATCATGCTCATGGCTGTTCCGTGCCACTGCTTAATTATAATTTGAAGTGTTTGCCGTCATACTGAAAGAAAGTCGACGTAAAGCAAAGGTCTAGTCTAACGTTAGACTGTTCGATGGCTGCCTCAGTGCACTGTAAAGTCAATAATTCAATTGGGATACTAGTGAACAGTGATTTCACGTCAACTAACAAGAGTGTATGTAAACGTTTGCGTCAGGTATCTGTTCAGTCTTGATTGTCTTTTGTAGTTTGCGTCTTGATTGGTTGGTGAGAAGCTATAGTACAGTCATCGAACATTTAGACAGTTGGGGCACAGAACGAGAGAAGGGCGCATTGGCAGACCGGGCTTGTGATTTTTTGCAGGTAGCCGATAAATTTTCCTGGTTGTGGCACTGAGTATCTCAGTCAGTAGGTAGCGTTGCATGTCAATAACGTCAATCTTTCTCAACGTAAGTACCGTAAGTAGTTGAAGAGCTGACGTCAGTTCACGTACATCGTGGTTTGCTTATCGGGGATAGGTGCTTCCATATGCATTTTGTTATGATGAAATTAAAGATATTAGCTTTTCAACTTGACTACTAACGTTATCGTAAAATATACCTTTGAACTTCTCGGCTTAGTGACTAGTTGATTAGTCTACGTGTCAATAAATACCAACCGAAGAAGGACAGCTTTCTATATCCTCTCTATCATGAGTTACTGAGAAACTTTCGAAGTTAAGGACTCCTTTGATTCTCCATGTCGGCGGGCCGCCAAGGTCACTCCAGATCGGCCTTCTCTAAATTTTCCAAAGTAAAAATTATTGGAACGTTTTAACATAAACTTCATAATTATACTTGACCCTAAACCAAGACTATACACGCCAAATTTTAGAAAGTTGATGAGGTTTGGTGTCCACGGCGTTTTAACGCAGCTTCAAAATTGAATTAACTATAACTATGATTATTAAGGAGGCGTACTGAAATGGCGAATTATGAATAATGTGGCATATATGCCGAAACCTTAACGACCGCGACAGTGAGCGACTTGTTCCTTTGCATAAAATATAATTATGTTATTTGCTTTGCAGATGGATCTCTTCCCCGGGCTGTCATATAATTCTGTGACAGTTATATTGAAACGGCGAGAAAGAAATCAGTCAGATTTCTGTGCGACTTTAGAATACTTTTTAGACTTTGATTTTAAGATTCCCGATCAATATAAGCTAATTTATATTCTCACTAACCTTTGTTATCAGTGATGGCAATTGTTCGCTACATCAGGGAAACAAGTATAAGGTGCTCCAAAAACAGCACCTTCACTCCAAGCTGCAATCTCTTTTTCTACGAACTAAACTGAACTTGATATCGTAACAAACACCGGAAAAAGACGCTAGCATTTGTTGCATATATAAGTCTTGCGACTATGCGTCCTTTGTTCGTTTCATATCATGCATGAAGTCCATATTTGTGGTAAATATTTCAAGCTCTCACGATCACGAGGAGGAAGTAAGTGCATATTTCTTCTTAACCAAGCGAGCCCTCTACTCGGAGAACATCGGCCCGAGGTAGTAAATAATAAAGATGGTAAACTGAGGTCTTGACAACATGCACTGAGCGCAACGAGATCCGTACAGAAAAGACCAGAGACCGATCGGTTGTCTACCAGCACGGTCCATAGCGAGCTTAGTAAGAGATTTATTACACGTCTATTATGATTGAAGCTGAGGGCCAATAACTGAAATCAATCAATCAGAACTGCTGGTCCAATATTCCGTATTTGTATATATTTTGGTATTAAGTATTTGACCGGGCAAAGTTTTGACAGTTCAGCTTCAATCAGAAAGTCGTGCAATAAATGTCTTATTAACCTCGCTTTTGCTCTGGACCGTGCTGGAAGAATACCGATCGGCCGTCGGTCTTTTCTGTACGGACCTCGTTGCGCTCAGTACATATTATCAAGACCTAGGGCCGATATTCTCTGAGTAAGGCATTCGCGCTAAGTTATAAGAAATATACACTTACTTCCTCTTTGTGATCATGAGAGCTTGAAATATTTACCACACTATTTATGGACTTCATGTATGATGTGATCGAACAAAGGACGCACAGCTCATAGTCGCAAGACTAGCTTGTGGATTTTATATGTGCAACAAATGTCAGTGTCTTTTTCCGGCATTCATACGAAATCGATGTGCGACATCCAGTGTTACAATACTGAATGCCGGTCCGCATGAGTTAATTTTAAAACACATTTATCAGCTGTGAAATATTCTCTAATCTCTATAATATCACTCTTCCCTGGCCAAGTGCTGGCCAAGCGACGGTTTTACATTATAGATCGGTTTTTAAATTAAGTGTGGAAAGTGTAGTGTTTCTACGCCAGAGGTAGACCGGATTGTTGTAGATTACTTCGGATTAAACACAGTTTCACTGTTAGCAAACACGCCGCCATTTGCACACAACAACCAACTTCTTTAATTCCACTATGAATCATGGGAAATCCTAGGTACACAATAAAGGTCCGCAAAGCGTGCATACTACAGAAAGTATTCCGGATTTCGAGTTTTGGTAAACTAGACTGTGATTAGTTTAAAAAAAACTTACGCATATTGCTCAGCCAATCAGATGCAAACTCCAAAAACCAATTGTAGCTTGGTCACACGTTTCTTCCGGCATTTAGCGCCGCCTCGTTTTTTTCTTCGAAATAACCTAGAATAACGTTTGCGACCCAGGACCCTTGCGCATTAGTAGCGGAGCGCCGATGGCGCCCGCGGGCGGAGCATCCATAGCTATAGAATTTGGTAAATCCATCAAGCCGAGAAAATTTGGTAGTCGCCCGCGTCCGTACGTACGTACGCACGGATTAGGCCTGGGACGAGTTTATCTTTGTCCTTGATTTGGAGTCCTTCTAATGCAAAAAGTAACACAAAAACATTTTTTGATTTGTTGAGAGGTAACTTGAATGTCATAGAAACTTGTAAGAACACTGTATTACTTCAGAGTTTTCTTTTCTCATGTTTTCTCATGATCTGGACATTTCATTTCAACTTAAACGAAGTGGATGTATGAAAAGGCGGCAAATAGTCGGTACGTTTTTCACCTTTTAACTTGAATGAAAGACGCAAAGAACATAGTTCTTCGTGAATATTTCTCACTCTATTTACTCATCTACATCATGAAAACTCATGCGAAATGATTTAGGACAACCTCTTAACGGGAAGATCCGAAATAATTGCCGACTTGAACATGATGTACATTGGACAACACCGAGAGTTGAAGCACTGCGGATAACCAAGGCTGAAAAATTAATTGAGCTGACATTGAGCTGAAATAAAAGCGAGCTCAGAGCCGGTGATGTTCACTAAGTGATGGATAAAGGACTGTTAACAGCTACACTGAAAGGAAAGGAGAGATCGATCTTCGCTGATAATTCAAAACATGTCTATGTCGCTGATGTTGGAGTAAGCCGTACAACGAGTGGCGTTTTCGTTTCCAATATTATTGTGCTGGTTTGAAATTTTTGCCCTGCAGAATTTACAAGCCTTCTCCAAACCTGAGGTAACAAACGTAAATTTATATATGCACTAAGCATAAGTCTGATTTTATTGTGAGAATCTGTTTATACTATACTTCATTTATGAACGAATTTGAAGTTGTGTCGGTTTTCAGATCTTCCCGTAAATATTTAAGTCTTATAATTCAATTAATGCTGCTTACACAGCTTACAAGCCTGTTCATGTTTGTACATTTCATACAGACATTGTTTATTAAATATTTCGTTTAGGTTAATTGTTTTGTGCTTTAGTTAGTGGAGTTAACTGTGATGTTCATGATTGACCATGATTGTATTTCGATTACAATATCAAATTATTAAGTTTCACGGATCAAAATCACGATTTCGCGTTATAAATTACAAACTACACGCACAGAAAAATCCTGCGAAACAAAACCGAGTAAAACTTCTCAGCGATACTGCACACCAATATATATTTAAGCGATCTATTATCCAACCGCTCTTTTTTTTATACTCGCTTGCATTTGTTCTGTTTCTCTTATCAGCGAGTGTGTTGAAATCGTAAACCAATATTTCGCCGATTTCGTTGCGAGTTACCTGTGCTTGGCTGAGTAATTTCAGACTTATTTGCTTACCAGAAATGGAGAAAATTGAATCAGTTCTCTGCATAAAATTCTCTAAGGTTTTTAGCAACGCGTACGGTAAAACAGAATTAGTTAATCATCCAACTAAACTGCAACGAAAAGAACACGGTTGAAAACAGTCAAAACAACATTGTAAGCTTATTCTAAGTTAGCTTGCACCACTTTCCAAATCACAAACTGCCACAATTCTTACACAAAATCTGCTTTAAATGACTTACAAAACCGGCACCATCACTTTGCAGAGTTTGTTTTCCGCCACGAGTTTTGTTTGCCGTAGGGCGAGTTCATCTTGTTTACTGTGTTAAGCAGCGAGTTTACTTAGTTTTTCTGTATTTTGTTTTAGCCTTGAGTTGTTGTTGTTGTTTTTTTGCCCTAACTGTTAAATTGCAGTAAATCAAAACAAGACCAAGGTCCTTTTTACATTGAATAAGTCATAAAGGTTCATTAATTAGTGTACAGTAAACGTTGTATAAAGTTTTACTAAGATTTGTTGTGCGCCTACTTGCGTACGTAAAGAAACCCAATAAAGTGCACTCGTCAAATTTAATTTTAGAACCTGTCACAGGCAAAAAATTCAGAAGTATTAACCTCGAAATATATTGACATCGCTTTCGTCAACAAAAACATGAGAGGTTTTTACATGTAAGATATCAAATTTAACCATGAGCGATTAAAAATTAATTTATTTTGTACTATATGGGCCACTGTATAAGCTTAGAAATAGTGTGGCTACTTATTTGGTAACACACACTGTAATTAAATTGAGCAAAAAAATAATAAATGGGAGCTCCGCTTTTAGGCCTGCCTAAATCTATATATTAAATTCATTAGCAAAATTTATTGAAGGGCTGTTATCTTGTCAAGCTGTAATTCTCTGAAATTTGAACATCGATTCCCCTAAAATTTATCAAAGATTTTAGAGATTTTAGGTAATGATGGAATTGCATGATGATTATCGTTTTACTGGCAGATAACCATTACGTGTGATGTAATAAGCTCTTCAAGTTCAACTGCAGAAAATGCGATTTTGTGTCCAAGTTTTCAGCCGGAATAGCGCACCAAATTAAATGACAATATAACGTAGTGATAAATGATAACATCTTTTGTGTTTTGGTAGGAATTGAATTCTCGAATTCAAAAATTGATGGAAGTTATTTTCTTCTAAGAGAGTAAAAAAAAATATGGGTTCATGAATGTTTCGTTTGTTGTCGTCCTTAGTCGTTGCAGTTCGTGCATACTCTTTAAATAAATGCATACGTAGTGAGAGTATTCTTTACAGGAGCTACGTCGCGGGGATTTTGTGGAATCAGTGGTAGGCAACTTAACCCATGAAAAATGTTTTCTTTGAACATCTAAAGGAACGTGCATATAACCTTACTTTGCGGAGAGAAATCAAACTACGGCTACTATAAATAACAATTTTTGAAAGACGCGTGGAACAAACTTGAAAACGTTTAGCCCTAATTTTTTTAAGTTGCAACCATTTCTATCCAAGCCATCCGTAGCCAAAGACACTTGTTAACAGTTTCACTGCTCTAATATAGCAATGCTTATTACAGTGGAACATTATATTTGGGTTTCCTGCGACACAAATACATATCTTAGCTGTTCAAAAATCTCTTAAAATCCGTGACAAAGCCCCTTTAACATGGCTGTCACAATTCGATGAAAAAATGTAGGTTACCGTATTTTCTCAATTCGTTTAATATCATTATCGTAGCATCATGCAACGGATAAAGAGTAGCACTATTAGAACATCAACGAACAACTGCTAGAAACCATTGAGAATTAAAAAATGTTAATTGAAATTTAAGAAGAAATATTTACTGAACAAGCAATCCCAACTGTCGTAGAACAGTTGACGATTAATTTTTGCTTCGATTTTACAACTTAGTAAATTTATGAAAACTTTGAAAGTTATGCAATATAGATTACACTAAAAGTAACCTAAATTACTCATATTCATAGGTTTCATCAGTATATTGTTTGCTAAGGTTTCCTAAGTTTCATTTCCCGATAAATTACTCAAAACAGACTGATGCGAACTGTAAAATAACGTTCGCAAGGAACTGCCTTACGAGATGTTCCAGCCTGAACTTCCATTATTCGTGTTCAGTTGATATTTGCTCGTGATTTTAAGTTTGAAACACGCATGTTTAAAAGACAAAAAGGCTACTGTCTTCTCCATTCAGGTCACTCTTTAGCTGTTGTTAGGAAGATAGTCCAGTCCGAGCAAGAAAGACTTAACACTGTAAGTGTATTCATGTGCAATCTATAGTCTAGCAACTTGAATTACTAAACTAAACCTATCGCAATTTTTGTGTAAAGTAACTTTTGAATCTTGAAAAAACCTTTGCAAATGCCTTCTTGTAATCACCATTGCAGCCTGCATATATGAAAACGTTAACAAAGTGGTTTGCATAGGCCATCCCCGCGGCTATTCTGATGACCAGAAGGGATACCTTAGGACCCCCGAGCATCTCCATGATGTCAATGACAACCATAGGCATTATCAGCACGATAAACAATCCAACAACAAGAGATACCGTTTTTGCGGACTTCCTTTGCCTTGCTGCCTGACCAGTGGTATTGCTTCTTCGGACCTGGGGAGCGGTACCGTCGGTTTCTTCAACCTCGGTTTGTTTCTCTGGTGCAGCTCTTGTCCGGACACTCAATTCCTGAATATGTATTTTTCGAATACTTTTCAAACTCGCTTTGAGGATGAAAACATAAAGTGGAACAATGATGCACATTGGCACAATATGAACAAGGAGGTATAACGCGGTGATGTAATTTGTGGTCAAAAACAGAGGAAGGCGGCAGAAATTCGCTTGGTAGTTTGTCAGCCCGCCCCATGCGAACAAAGGAAGACTGGCAAAGATTGCTAACGAAACCCAAGTTACGGTGAGCCCCGTAAAAACAAATTTCGTAGTGATGAAAGAGTAGTAGAGAAATGGCCACCGAACACCAATAAACCTCTCGACGCTGATAAAAAGTATCGTGAGGTTCGAGCTGCCGCCAAAAAGGATCGAAAGAGCAATGGAGACAGGGCAGGACACGCGGCGGTAATCACAGTCGGCGTACAACAGCTCCGCGATACGACAAGGTATTGCGATTGCACCTTGAAGAAAATCCGACAACGCAAGGTTGCCAAAGAGGAAATTACCCACCGTTCGTAGATTATAGTTCATATAGATGGCCGTCAACACAAGAGCATTGCCAAATACTGACAAAAGAGAAATGATAACCAGAATTGCCACAATAATGGCCGAAGCTACATCAACGCCAGTTCCTGTCTCGGTTGATAGCAGACTTCCATTCGACGGTAAGAACTTTTCAAGCGATGCAGAATTATTTGCTGTGCTGTTGGCGCCTTTCATGTTAAAACAACTGAGTTGGAGCCAGGAACCTTCGAAAAGTAAATCGATTAGAGCGCTTGTTTCGTAAACAACTTGTTATGCTTCAAACGTTGAAATTTGCTATCTGCTGTGAGTTTTCACTGTGCAATATATTTCCGAACTGCAAATCTTCAGTTTAATTTTCGATTGAATATGTTAACTATTCTTATGCTAATACAACTAATGGTACATTTCAGGTTAATTTGATTTACGATTTCTTTTTTTTCCTTCCAGGTTAGCTGGTAATCAGGGAATGGCGATCAATTGAAACGAAGCCATTCGTATAATCAAAAGTACAACAAATTTTCAGTGACTTTCTGCTTTATTTCCGAAAAGAGAAAACAAAGAACACGAAAAACAAATGATGACTCGATCTTTTACGTTGTTTTAATTGTACAACTCATCAACCAGTTTTAATTTGTGTCGTTTTCTGTTTTCCGATCCATTTTCAAGGTGTCAAAAAACTGAGGTGAAATAAATCATTTCTAAGAACGTCCTAATATTACAAATAAACGTGTCGTGCCTTCGTTTGGTTTATTGTTGTCCATTAGTATCCTTGCTTCATCTTAGTGTACTAGTAAAGTTTTTTCTTATAATAATTCATTTGAGTTATGCGGTTTTGTATTGTTGGGTTTTATGCTTTGTTTAAAGGGGCACGTACCATAATAACCAGGTGCAAACTGGTTCAAAACAATCAACTATTGCCGCACATAAAAGGCGTCTTTTTCCTCATCTCGCAATTTTCTCGTATCATTGTAGTATTTCCATTCCACCAAAATGCGTAACTCTTTGATTAGCCTCGGATTTAATTTTGCTTTAACGTTTTAGTTGGGTGCAAGCTCGAAATCTTAATTATCTATCCTTACATATTCTTATACATTTATTTGAATTTGAATTGATTTCTTAGAAGTTGTGGCAAATCGTGACAGTTCTCTTAGCTTATGAGTTATACTACTCTTGCAACAATAATAATATTGATAAATGCTACTCGAATACAGTACTGACCGAGAAACCATGGTGTATTTTTCTTAATTATAAAATATTTCATTCAATTCTTGGAATTGTGAAGAAATTCAACGTTACAAGCGATTCGAAATTATGTTATGTAATTACACGAAGACTTGGATAATTTTCAAAACAGCAATCTCTAAAAAAAGAATTTTTTATTAAAAATGTCAATCACACGAAAATCATGCACAAAAACCACAAAAGCTAAGAAAATTATAATCACACTTCGTTTCTTCCATTCTTTGTCTTTAACGAGCACGCATTTGTATGAAGTATCTCCCAAGCTGCTAGTCGACGTGATCGATCCCCATCGTTTTCGCAATGAAGCAAGATTTTGGTAAACAAAGGAAATTTCATAGATGATAACTGGGGAGAAAATAGAGATTGGACTCATCAAGAGCAAGTCCCACAAATGTAGTGTTTGTTTTGGTGGTTTTCTATTAGCAGGTGGTTTTCTAGAGAACCAAAGTCAACGTAAGTTTCATTTTTATTAAAAAATGAAGCCGAGCCGAGGATCGGGGGATGAAAAGGTTAAACAACAATAACAACAAAAAATAATTTTTGCAGGCTTTGTGAATGTCACTGTCGTTTTTTTACATGTTAGCCATGCATGCTATTTTAAGGATAATACATGTAAGCATCTCTGAGATTAAATATCCTTCTGAAGCATTGTTTTAAGATGGAGCTCTGTGTAGACGTTTCACATCGTTTTCTTCCTCGTATCTCAGGCACTCGATCACGCGCCATTTTTTCGTAACGACTCATCGTCGCATCATAATGGTCCACTGCTTTAAGACCCGTGACAACTGGGAATTATCACTAAGTAAGATAAAGCGAACAATCCGCTGGCAAATTCATACGCGCTAGTTAATGACCCAGCAATGTTAAATAGCTGTGAAAACTGTAAATGTCCGGCACTGAGTAACATGGAGTTAGAGTACGTAGCACGCTAGGAAATTTTGAAATAAAAAAATGATGGCTATTTCGTTTGTTCTCTTATTTTTTAAATTTAATAATTTCCTTGTTCCCCCTTTGATGTTTTTTATGGCATTTTTTTTTCAAGTTGCGTTAAGCCAGCAAAATCCACCGTTTTAATTTTGCCATTTGTCGTTAAGGTAACCATTAACATAACTTGTCAGCTATTTTAAGCACTATACAACATGATGTGTTCACAAGAAACGTTTGAAAACGATTGTAGCTTTATGTTATTTTATTTACTTACAAAATAATCTCAGAGCATGAGTAAATAGATTAATTAAGGCCAACAGTTGAATATATACAGCAAAAGTAAAATTATTAAAATATTATTATTATACAAATCAATATCAAACCTTTCTTTTTTTTTATCTCCGTGGTCGAAGTCCTAAAAAGCTTCGAAATAACTTTGCAATTATTTTCTTAAAAGCTCGCCTAAAGTCCTGGTTAAAGCCAGCATACACTAAAACATTAACACAATTATTAGCATAAATCATAAAAACACAGAATCTGGTCAGCATTGCAGGGGCAGCAGGAGCCCCCAACATTTCTGCCAAATCGATTGCTATGATTGGAACTACAAGGGCGATAAAAAGGCCAACGATTATGGAAACTGTCTTGGCTGCTTTCCTCTGCCTAATTGTGTCCTTGTGGCGTTTATTTCGCCTATTAGCACTAGATGACGTTTCTTCTTCGATGTTACTAAGGTGACCGTTTGTAATGCGGCTTGAGGCAACCGCAAGTTCTTGCGCGTGAATCTTGCGCACGTGTCTTAAACTGGCTTTCAGAATAAAGCCGTACAAAAGTACAACCGAGCCTATGGGAATGGCGTGTACAAGGACATACATGCCTAGTATATAATCTTGGTTTAGATACGTGGGAAAGCGACAAATTCGTGATGAAACAGCCGGGCTTAGCCACACTAATTGGGTAGCGGCAGTAATGCTTAACACAGCAGCAACTGTCCACGAGGAAGCGATTGCACCAAATATGTATTTCAAGCTCGTATATCTTACATAAATGTAAGGATACTGTACGGCTAGAAATCTGTCAATGCTTATTATTAGGATAGCCAAGTTTGAACTGCTCCCGAATAATATCGCAGTAGGAATTGCGATTCTGCAAAAGGCGTTCGGGTCGTACTCTAACGCCATAACTTCAAGTATCCGCAGCGGAATCGCAACAGCTCCTTGGAAAAAGTCAGCCACCGCAAGATTTGCTAGAAAATAGTTACTTGAATATGATCGCAACGTGTGGTCCGAAACGACAGCTGTTATAACAAGAAGGTTTCCGAACACCGCAATAAGTGAAATCGCCGAATATAGGCAAGCCAGCGGAATGGAACCGGTTGACTGCTCCGCGGAGGACTGGCTGACGGAACTGGAAGTAGAGTATAAAGAGTTATTTCCAGTAAAATTTTCCATTCCAAAATTTATCCTTGGGCGTGAAAAATATCGTCTTGTGTTGATCTATTGTTTTATTCACAACAATGGCTTGCCACTGCTGTTAAACCGTTTCACTTGTCCAGCGAGAGAGAAAAAAGACACCTTTGCAAACTCGCGATAACCGGACCTTTTTTTAAAGTATAATTCCAATGAAATCTGGCTCTGGTCCAACGAAACCACAATCGAGTTCAAAATTTGCGTTTCAATCATGTACAATTGACCACCTTCAACTCTGTCATAAACAGAGCGTTTTCTCCATTGCTTTATATTCACTTTTTGGACCCAATTATCTTCTGTCACTGATCAATAAATGGACACTTGTTTCTGAAATCTTCATCGTTCATGTTTGCCATCCATATTTGCCGAAGGTATATTTCGATGAGTTTCATGGTAATTCTGTTCTCCAGGTAATGAAAACAACAATGTCCTTAAAAAAGAATTCGTTTCGGCTATTGTAGTTTGCATACACGTCAATTAGTGAAACTTTGCCGTAAAAAACTCTATTTTTAAAACTCCTTTGTCCGCTGATATTACATGTGAAAGCTTTGCAGACGTTGTGCTGTGAATTAAAATGGACTTTCCTTTTTTGCGCGATCTAAACAGTGATCTCTATTGTGTACTTTTCATTACAAGCGATCGATCATTAGTGCTAGTAAAGCTGTACAAACAAAGACCTCTGTTGCCATAAGTTCTCATTTATATAAGCTTATTACTTTCCTTTCGGTTCGGTTGTGCTAACAAGCTCCGGTGAGAAAATAAGTACTTTTCTAAATGGGTTTCAATTCTATGTTAAGAAATTACTTTTCTAATCACAGGCTGTCACAATAATTCTCTTTTTTATTTCTTTATTTACTTAAGGTCTTTTTTTCATTATTATCATTATTATTTTTTTCGTCGAGGAATGAAGAAAAGGTAATAAATGTTGATGGCAATAACATAAAGAGTAGTGTTGCTCATTTATTCCGCGATGACAGCCTTTGAACTTACCAAGCGATGCGTTTAACCCAGAAATAAATAATCATATTTTTAGCCGAGTGTGTCAAGCTGTAATTTGACTAATTTGGTCTTGGAACATGTTGCTTTTCATTGAGATCTCATTCGTACAGCATCTTATTCTACATTTTTTAAGGATTTCCGTTTAAAAAAAAATCAGTTGAAGAGATTTACTTGTAAGCGCCATCATGTTCAAACAAAGGTCGAAAACACCCGAAAACCTTCGAAAAGATTCGATTTTTTTATCAGTCCCTTTCAAATAATACTAGTAATAAAAAATGCCCATTTCATGCCCTTCTTCAGCATGGTGGAAATGAAAGCGGAAGTCGGTTTCTAAAGTCACCGTGCATAACTATAACAGATTATTTTCAAAAGGACCGTGACATTGCTTTTGGCAAGAGTTGCTTGTGACCATTTTGTAAAGTATTACGTGACAAAAGGCGCTTGCTATTAGTCAGAACTTAGCTAGTCGGTCCGGCGGTTTTGAATGTGAAATGGGCTTTTTTCACGAGATTTTTGCACAAATCCAACACATGTATATAATATCTATGCATTGACTGATTTGACAAGACTAATCTTAGTTAACTAACAACGGAATTCTTTTCTCGAATATACCGGTGTGGCCGGCTAGTTCTGACAAATGGGTTTTCCAGTTCTGGCCCTGCAAGGAGGGAAAGCGGGTCCATGGACAATTATCTGCGCATGCCGGCTGGTTAGTCAGCTTCTTAGCTAATCGCTACTTCGCATACTCTAAAATTCCGTTAATAAGCCCTGGGCTTATACAACTTATTAGCGGAATAAGAAAAGCGTTTTAGCCCTGTTCAGTACTGCCATCCAGCAGAGGGGGGCTTATAAGCCGGGGGGGGGGGGGGGGGGGGGTAGAGGGCGGCTTATAACCAGAATTTTACGGTATATATTCGATGTGGCTGTCACCATTGATAATTGTTACACTCGGTTGTACCAAACTGATGCCAAATCTCAAAAATACCCGAAATGTATGAAAGTCCGAAACGTCTGGTTTAGGTACTTTTAAATATCCAAAGAAATCATACACAGGAAAATAAGTTCGTGCGTGAAGATTACAGGATATTTTTGTGCCCATTTATGTATATGTTAGTGACCGTTGACCAATCAGAATGCATGTGAATGGCCGTTGGCCAGTCAGGATGCTCTCTTGTGCATGACCGCTTATGAGAACTGAAAGGCGGCATTAGTCATGATGATAGCTTCAAGCATAATGTATCTGACTATTTGTTTAATATTTGAGTCTGACAGGTGGCGAAAACAAATAGATCTCAATAGCTAAATCAAAGGATCTCACCAAAAGGTCACTCAGAAATCTTCCAAGCTTCGTGTTCAGAAGATTGATCTCAATGCTTCCACACCAAGCCAACGCCGGGCTTTCAGCTAAAAATCAAGGCCAAGTACATCGGGTAAAAAAGCCCTCTTTGTAAACAAACAACTCAATCATATCAATTTATCACCTTCCTTTTAATGTTGGCTTTGTTAATTAACTTTACATTCTTTAGTCCTTTTCGCGTTTTCATCTCTAGTTTTTATTTTATTCATTCATTTGCATCTGATGTTGTAATTCAGTAATTAATATTCTATTTGCGTTTGTATTTATATCACACCGACTAGCACGGGTCTTACAGTGTTGTCGAAGAAGACGATGCATGCAGGTGCGCTTATATCTTAAGTTATATTACTATTATAATTATAATTTACTTGAAAGCAGGAATATTTGCATGACTTCGCATAATATAATGGTGACAGCAGTCGAGATCAACGTACCTACCGTCGTAAAAGATTTTTAAGCCGGGGAAGGGGGAGGGGAAAGGCAATCTCTTTTTAAGACCTTTTGACAGAGGGGGGCTTACAAGACAGAAGCTGGTGGAAGGGTGCTAATTTCAAACCATATATCAGTTGGAGTACAAATCAAGAAAATAAGTAATGTAGCAGCACATTTTCGCTATAAAGTATGAGCATAAAAGCGTAAATTAGTATATGTAATAGGACTACATGCTGTCCAATTTGGAAATAATTGGATGAAAACAAAATTCCGAGGACAGCCAAAATTGGACAAGGCCGTAGGCCGAGTCCAATTTTGCTGTCAGAGGAATTTTTAATTATATAGCTAGTCAATCAATCCATCATAAACACTTACGTCCAGAACGGAAAAAGCCTACAGTAATAGCAAGAATAGCATAGCATCTGCAACTCATTCAAAGCATTGTCTTCACAAATAAAACTTAATAAAACAGTGCAATTTTGTTCACCTAAGTTTGTGAAGCTTGCTACAGGGTGAAAATACACGTCAGCATCGATCGATGAAAGTCGTAAACAAAGTGACACTTTGTAATTGTCCGAACGAGCTTATAACTTCTTGAATCTGACATCCTCCTTTTCACTATCTGGTTCGTATTCGTCTACCCTGCGAGCAGAGTCTTCTTCGATCTTCCTAGATTAGTCGGGAAGAGGAAGAAGACTCTGCCAACGGCCTCGAGTTTCTTTGAATTGCCGCTCATCCGAGGAAATGGATGAGTCAGACCGGTTTTCCACTATTGCGCATGATCAACCGTACGAATTGCTGACTTTTTATGCGCCCGCGGTAACTTGTTTACAGTCGATCGTTGAAAACGATGGCTGCTTCGCTTTCGTACAAAGTATTCGAAAAAGCAGCGAATTCTGCTCGCTGTAAACTTCAAATCTGGCAGATTTCAAGCCTCACGGAACCACAATCACGTCTCTGTTTAGTTTTCGAAGTGGCAAAGATACGTTTTTATCGCTTCCGACCGGACATGGCAAATAGTTGATTTACCAAATCTGCCCGATCGATGGTTGCAAAGGAACTTGCATCAATTATATGGAAAACCAATTCCCAACTGAAGCAGTGCTCGTCGATATCTCTCCAATGAATTCCCTCATCGCCGACTAAATACAAGTTTTGAGCAGGTAGCAATCGATAAATTAATTTCAGACTCGTAATAATGCAGTGTATTTTCTTGCCGGTCATTTCGTTACAACTTGAGAGTGAGGCTGAGCGAGGCTTGGTTACATTTGATTTTGGAGCATGCTCAATACGAATTCTCGAGGCCGTTGGCAGAGTCTTCTTCCTCTTCCCGACTAATCTAGGAAGATCGAAGAAGACTCTGCTCGCAGGGTAGTATTCGTCACACTTCAGGGAAAAACGACAAAGAATCGCTTCTACGTAGCTCATGGCGAGGAACAATTATCTTCCAACTTACTCGCTTCGCTACGCTGCACTTACGTTCAGCCAAGTTTTCTTTTCTTGGAGGTGTTTTGGCTTTGGTTTTGGCTTCTTAGTTTAGCACTCTTCTCTTCTGACAACATAGGAATTTCTCATTTTAGTTACTACTGCTGAAACGATCAAGCTGGAGTTTGTTTAAGTCAAATTTACAGCTCACTACTTGGCTAATTCCCATATGAGTTAAAAAAAAATCTTGGGTCTTTAGGGTCCAAAACATTTTTAAACATTATCAAAATAATCTGACATTTTTCTGTAATGATTAATGAAAGGATGGGTGCAAAGAAAACTGATTTCTTCCTTGCCTGACCCAGGTAGACTGGGCAAGGTGAAACCATTATAAGCTTACCCAAAGTCCCATGTTTCTTTCGAAACAACTACAACAAAAAATAAAAATCCATAAATGTCATTCGGCTGTCTAGCAAGTGGAAAAAAATTATTGGATCCACTAGCCCAACATAAAAGCAGCCAGTTTTTTTCACACACTGAAAAAACTGAAAAGGCCATTTAATTTTAATATACTGAGTCTGCATGCTGGAAAATAGCAATTTCATCAAAATAAATAGTTTTTGTTTGTTTTGTTTCTATTTACAGGTGACTTGAAGACTTTGCAAGGGCATTCCTGTTAGTCAAAATGAACTCAAAAATACACATTGTGTCAACGTAATAAAATTGTCACATGATTGATTCCCACACGTTGCCAGTTTAAACCTGAATATACTTGAGTGACATTTATAGCTATTTATATGATATGAACATCCCAGAACCCAATAAGGCTACATGTAAATACTGACACTTAATTACATGTAAGTTTTAAAACCATTCTGGGGTTCATGACAAAAAAAATTGTTTCAATAAAAACATGTAAAAATAATGAAATAACAGAGAATTTACATAATTATTATGGCAGACGATAAATTTTACTCCAGGTTAAGTTAATGTGTCAAGTTTTTTTGCAGCACAGGCTTGGTTCCACAGGGTGTGGTTCCAAAAAATATCCATACCTCCCCCAAGGATGGTTCTTTGGTTTGGACCCTCCCACCCCCTGGGATTTCCAGTTTAGCTTCATACTTTCTTTTAAAAAATTGTGCTATTGAGACCCCCATCCCCCTCGGAATTTCCAATGACCATCCTTGGGGTGGGTATGGATATTTTTTGGAACTGCACAATATAGCCATTTGCCTATGAAAGTAAGCTGCAGATTGATCTGATTGACACACTAATCTATTGTCACATTTACCTGTTTTCTATGGGATATATAATTATATATTGTTTTTAAAGGTTTCACTTGTAATAATAATAATAATAATAATAATAATAATAATAATAATAATAATAATAATAATAATAATAATAATAATAATAATAATAATAACTTTATTATCGTGTCAAAAGGAGTAGGTGAGGGGAAGAGTCCCCTCTACTAATTGTGGACACCTAACTAACCCTATTAAGACGGAATCCACCAGGAAGTCGAGTAATATTTATTTAAGTTGGACAAAAATCGAGTACCAGAATAATTTAAATCCTATTGCGCTATTTTCTACCCTAAATAAAAGGTAAAGATGTAAGTAATTATCACTGATAACACCAACAACAATTTCTTATCAGGGTCTTAGAAAATGAATTTCAAAGTTCACAAGCTATAGGGAAATTCTCACATGCAGCCATTTTGTAAAATCGTCTTTAAGCGATTCAGTGGAATTCAGTGAAATTTCAAAATTTGTTTTCGGTGTTTGGTGTTGTTAGAAAAGATTTCTTTTGATAAGATATTTGAAGCAGTAACACAAAAGCTTGCAATAAGGTGTAAATAATTTTGTTACATAATTTTGTCCAACAACTACTCGAAGTCCTGGCGGATTCCGTCTTAAAACCATTCACTTACTATGAATAATTCCTATCATGGCAGAAGAAGAACATCAAGAACATCAACTCTACTGCAATAATACATTGCGAACTGAAAGAAGGTATTCCCTTCATTTCTTTGAGTTTTCGTTTGGTTATCTTGAGTTTACTTACTTGTTTTTCTTCACTTCTTTGTATTTTATAAGCCATGATACGAATTATTTTATCCTTGCTAAATTACGTGTAGATGCGCTTTTAAGGATTGTTTACTGGTCATAAAAACCGAAAGTCCCAGAATTAATAAGGTGGTATTCTATTATCGAACTTTTTTTTAACTGTTAAAAAAGTAGAAATAGCACAATGGGATTTAGATTATTCTGTTACTCGATTTTTTTCCAATTAGAATTAATATTACTCGATCCCCTGATGGACTCTATCTTTAATAAAACATTTCGGACTACGTCTCGATAATGGCCTGTAATATAAATCTAACCTCCTGGAATAAGTCTTTGGGCTCGTCACGTGCTCCTCCTCCACCGGGAGGAACGCGTGACGAGCCCAAGGACGTCTGCGCGGGAGGCCACTACAAACACTGAAACAATCTTTGCGCTTTCACAATAACTTGCCTGTTATATGTTAAACGTTTAAATAGTTTATGTGCCTATGTGCTTGTGCCTCTCCCCCTGACAAGATTTATGCCTTTCAGAACAATCTTCTTAAAAGTTTTTCTATAATCACTATTGAAGCCTGCATACACGAAAACATTGACGCAATGATTGGCATATATCATTAGCACAGTAATCTTTACAACCGCTACTGGGACAACTTCACCTGTGAGCATTTCGACTATATCAATTGTGATGATTGGTACAACCAGCAAAATGAAGGATCCCACGACTGCAGCCACGATACGTGTCGCCTTTCTTTGCCTCGCAGCTTCTACGTTCCTCTTTTGCACTCCTTCCACCTGCTCCGGGTCAAATTCGGAATTGCCATCCGCCTGAGAATTGTAACTGCTGGCAACAACTTGTGCTCCGATCCGCCGCAAATGATGTAGGCTTGCTCGCAGGATGAACGCGTTGAGAAAGAGCACAGTTATTATGGGAATTACGTGAACGAATACGTACAGGCAAGTGATGTATGCTTGGGTGAGAAACACCGGAAATCGACAGAAAGTCACTGAACTTTCAGGAACCTTTCCACCCCAGCCCATAACAGGCAAGAGAGAGAAAATGGACATGGACAGCCAGGTGACACCAACTCCCACTAAAGCACACTTTGTTGTGATCCAATTGCAGTAAAAGTATGGCCAATATATGGCTATGAATCTCTCAACAGCAATTAGCAAGATGTGGAGATTTGAAGTACCACCAAACAGCGTTGAAACGGGGATTGCAGCACGGCAGAATGACTTGTGATTACAATCTACCTTCAGAACTTCTACGAGTCGGAGGGGAAGCGAGACAGCACCCTGGAAGAAGTCCGGTACAGCTAAAGCGACAAGGAGATAGTTACTTGTTGTTTGTAGTCGTCTGTTGGTGTAAACCGCCAACATAACCAGAATGTTCCCAAATACCGAAGTTAGAGCAATAGTAAAGTATAAAGAGGAAATTAAATATGTCTCCACAGTGGAAGCAGTTACTGGTACCGCTGAGCCGTTACTTGTGTTTGTTCCTTGAATGTTATCCATCATTCCGGTTCAGAAACGTGATACGTTTTAGATTTTTCCCTTGAAGTGTTTTCTTTTTCCCTTTTTTAAATAAATATAAATAAAAAGGCCGGCGCGATTTAACCACGGCGCTGATCGTAAATGCACCCTTTTCTATATTATACTGTATCACAAAATGGCTATCGTTGATGTTAAGCCGAGGTCAACTTTTTCTGTTTGGCTTCTGTTAACTACAAAATATAATATTTCTTCAACTGAGTATACTTGGGTCCAATTTCAACATAATTAAACATACATACTGTGCGATGGTCTTCAAGTAGTTGCGTCGTGGAGTGTGAAGCGGCTTTCATTAATTAAGGTAGTCTTTAAGTGTGGCTGTTGCCAATGCATTTTGTGGTTTAAGAGGGGTTACTTGGCAAGTAAGAAAATCCTCATTTGTAACTGCCGGCAGCTAGTCTTAATTGACAATTGCGACAATGATTTTAATTAAGATAGCGTGGAGATATGATAACAAACTCGAACGGATACGAAAAAGCTTATAATTATCTGAAAGTGACATTTAATTTTACTTAAGATAGTGCATCTTTCTTAATTTATGTGAAAGGAAATGAAGTGCCAAAACTTGTGACCCCACAAAACTTAATTGTTTGGCTTACGAAGCTTTCAGTAAAATTACCTTCGTGGTTGCAGAGTGAGATTCACGAACAATATGATAAGAAAAAAGTATTCCATTTTGAACTGAAGAACCTCTAAAAGCCGTCTCTTACGTTTTTCCTTTGTTTTAGGCAAAGCAATCAAATGCAATATGATAAATTTCGGCAGCACCCTACAGCCCACTTTAATTAAAAAGTACAGAGGTTTAGTTGTAGGGGAGGTGCCGCTGGGATATTCAGTTTTATTTTGTACGCATAACATGCTGACTTCAATAAACTTGAACAGATAAATAAACATAAGCCAAAGACATGGAACTGCCCATTAACAGTGTTCATTTTCTCTATTATTGACACCTGTCACTCATGTCAGTGCCTTTTTAGTTCGGCAGGTGTTAGGTGGGAGTTAAAACCCCCAAAAAATTAACTCTGAAAATTAAATCAGTTGCCGTGAAACTGAATACTGAATGTGTTAGGAATTCAACTTTGTTCGAACGCTTTTAAGTTCCAATTATTTATTTTCGTGAAACTTAACATAAAATAGTATATTGAACTAAAATAAATAAATTTACCTCCCGACCATAAAGTAGCATTCATCTGGTTATATTAAATCGCATGAGAGCAAATGTGACTGTTTCAATAAAAGTTTTCAAAGAAGATTGCTCTCTGATAGAAATAACTTGACAACGAGAAAAAAAACTTGACAACAACAAAACGATGGCCAAAAGAAGCAAAATAAATGTAAATCACTTTTGAATACTTTTGAGCTTTAAGACCATGATGAAAGTTTTGTTTGCAAGCCCTTTCAATCATGTTCGTTTTGCATTGTATGAAGTCTTCGTGAGCCTTTCTTCACACAAGAACGCACTGTATGCAAATTGTCAATACAAATTTTAATGTTAGTAAAGCCTTTAAGCTAGTGCCATCGCAGGTTACTCCCCAGCATTCTGTCAGGTTGTCCCGACGTTTTGCCGGTATCATTTTATACTCTTGTGCGAATAAAGCCATTATGAAAATTAGGTTTCGTACAAAAAATAGCACAGGTGAATCGATCCAATGCCAAAAGTAAGAAATAGTTCAATTTTTTGAGCTTTTTACGAATTAAAATTTGACAGTATATTTTTTTCATGATTGGCAATCGACGGATTTGTCTACCACGCTTCTAAAACCACTCATCTGAAATATTAATCCCAATTGTTGAATAGCGTATTTTATATTATTTTATTGCTTATCGTCCGGTACAGACGTATTATCGAAGTCCTCGGCGTACATGTATTGTAGAATTTCAGACGATATTTATCATCCCTTCTGCACGCGATGACTTCGGGGCATTTGATGTCGTCGGCCATAAATTTAAAAGGAAGACGTGCCGCGGCATGTTTAGCTGTTCATGGTTTGCAATAATTCAATTTCAAACATTGATTTAAACATTAATCTCCTTTCGAGCTTATCTTTATTGCTTCTCGACATTGTTAAAATCATATCCGTCAGATTCAGTTTCTTTTCATCGGTAAGTGATTATTTTCAACCACAAGTCAGAGTTTTAAAACTTAATTTACATCATTATATCTCTCGCCATCTTCAGATCTAGAGAGAGGTATGTAATAGTCTTTTGCCGAAGAAGTGCATAGATTTATCGATAAAACAAAACTATACCACTTCCAACTGGAAAATTGATTTCCGATAGTTTCATGCAAAAGTCAGCGTTTCTGTTTTATCTGAACAAATATTTTCTAGCACTTCGGCCCCAAAAGATATCACTGTTTGATTTGTTCTCAAACAGTAGTAGAAATACATTTAGGTTGATCACCAAACGGAAAGTGTATTGATTTTGAAGCAGTGTAATTTACTAGCTTGGAGACAAATAAAGGACCTGGGCTGGGTTGCATAAACCAACTTAAGATTACGTGGGATTTTCTACAACCATTCCCTGCGTTAATTCTGGAGGTTCTCATTGCACGCTATTATTGATAAATCAGTAGAAGGTGAATAAAAGGGTAAAGCAAGCACGATGCGGGTGTGAAAAAGTTCTTTGGGTCACTGAGAATAGTTGCACAGAATCCCACTTAAACTTAAGTTGCTTTATGCAACCGGGACCTGAACTTTATCTGTCGAAATTATTGCTAAAAGGATTAAACTTCTTTTGGCTAAACTATTTCCTACTTCGACGAGTATTTCTACATTTTTTATTTTATTTGGTTAAATCATCGATTTTCTATGCCCTGTTGAGGTCGATCCCCGTTTCGTTCGCGACCGCGTTAAAGGATCTAGGAAGAGCCAGCGGACACTCAGCCGAATTGAAGATGAAAGAAATTAATTGATACAGTGTAATTCAAATACAGTGAGTTTTTTGTACTATCTAACTTATTTTACAACTTATCTTGTCTAGCAGGCGGGGAGGGTGGTAGTCTTACAGCTTCTGCTATTTTCTTCCAGTTTAGTTGAGTTTTTACAATTACAGTGTCTTTATGTCCTTTGTTAGCTACTTTATTGAAACGTTTCCTTCTTTTTCCGTTTTTTGTGTTTATTCTCACCTACTGGTAGCTAAACTCGCTATTTTCGTTTGCAGTGAATATATATATCTAGTAGCAATTCTTTTGACAGATTTGCTTTTTCTTCCCCAAATTACATCGCTTTCAAGTCAAAAGTTTTTATGTTTTTGTTTATTCAGTTACCTTAGAACTAATTACCATACAGCAGACAGAATTTGGACCCCGATGATGACACCAAGGCATGAGAGAATTGTTCTATGCAAAATCCCATGGCATTGACAATAGCTTCTCTTAATGTCAGGGGACTTAAAGATAATGTGAAACGCAGAGAGGTGTTTAACTGGCTTCGACGGAAACAATTTTCAGTTTATATGCTGCAAGAGGTACACTGCACTGAAAATTCCAATCATTTATGGGCCGCGGAATGGGGCTACCAAACTATTTTTAGCACCTACAGTAGCAGCAAAGCAGGAGTATGCATTCTTTTCAACAACAACTCCAATTTACAAATTCGGAAACTTTTCGTTGATCCATCAGGGCGTTTCATTATATGTGACATCAAAGTAAATGAAAGGTGCTTTACGCTGGGCAACATCTACGCTCCAAATGAAGACAAACCAGCTTTCTTTCAGGATTTCTTTAGCCACATTTCAGATTTTGAGTGTGAAGACATAGTCCTAGGAGGAGACTTTAATCTTGTACTTGATTTAGAGACAGGCAAGAAAGGCGGCATTGCTAAAACGCATCATCAAAGTTTAAGAGTTCTTGAAGAATTCTGCCAAAAACTAGAATTGTTAGACATATGGAGAACCCTAAATCCGGATAGCAACAGATACACATGGAGACAGCGGCGTCAAAAAGTACATTGTAGGCTGGATTTTTTCGTAGTCAGTCAGGGCTTATTAGGTAACACCATCCTTGCGGATATTACGGCAGGCTATAAAACAGACCATTCGATGATTACATTAAGTTTAGCACAACACTCAAATCCAAGGGGACCAGGCTTCTGGAAATTGAATACATCCTTTCTAACTGAAATTGATTATATAAATCAGATCAAATCAACTATCAAGGCAACTCTTGAAGAGTACAAGAATGACGACTCGGTAAACCCCGCGTTACTTTGGGAGATGATAAAACTTAAAGTGCGTGAAAAGTCGCTCTACTATGCAAAGACTGAAATAAGAAAGACCAATCAGCGGGAACTAGAAATAGAACAAACAATTGCTAATTTAGAAGAGAAAATAGATAATTTGCAAGTTGATCAAGACACGCAATACTTACACCTCGAACAACAATTAGAGGAACAAAAGAGTGAGCTGGAAAAAATCATAGAATTTCGCACCAAAGGGGCAATTCTAAGATCAAAAACTAAATGGCACAACGAAGGAGAGAAAAACACGAAATATTTTCTTAATCTGGAAAAACGTCAATACAAACAGGGGACAATAAGCCAACTCAAAACAAATGATAATGATTTCATCACTACAGATGAGAAAATTTTAACTGAATGCGTGACCTTCTACAAAAATTTGTATACATCTAAATTTAATACGTCTAATCCAGAAGACATGTCTTTATTTTTCACGCAAGATAATGATACAGTACTCACAGAGGATGAACAGGAAACATGCGAAGGATCTCTAAACGAAAAGGAATGCCTAGAAGCCCTTCGAAATATGGATCCGAATAAGACCCCGGGAACTGATGGACTACCAGCTGAATTTTACAAGGTTTTTTGGAACGATATATATGCTACGCTTATCAGAGCACTAAATTATTCATACGAATCTGGACAGTTGTCGACAACCCAAAGAAGAGGTATCATCAAACTTATTCCTAAAAAAGATACAGAGCCTTATCTAATTAAAAACTGGAGACCTTTAACCCTTCTTAACTGCGATTACAAAATAGCAGCAAAGTCAATCGCAAACCGCATTAAAAATGTCCTCCCAAACCTTATCAACAATGACCAGACAGGTTTTATGAAAGGTAGATTTATAGGAGAAAATATTCGACTTATCGACAGCGTTATATGTTATGCAAAAGAAAACAACATATCTGGACTACTTCTTTTCCTAGACTTCGAAAAAGCCTTTGATACAGTGGAATGGCCTTTCATTAGGAAAACTCTTCAATATTTCGGATTTGGCGATAGCGTCATTAATTGGATGAATCTTTTTTATGGTAACGTGGAGAGTTGTGTTTTGAACAATGGATGGGCGAGTAACTTCTTCAAAATCCAAAGAGGGGTTAGACAGGGTTGTCCTCTCTCGCCCTACCTTTTCGTCTTGTCAGTTGAAACACTAGCTAAAGTAATCCGAGAAAGCAAAAATATCAAGGGTATCCTTGTCAAACAAAGAGAAATCAAAATAAGTCAATACGCAGATGACACGACACTTATATTGGATGGATCAAAGAAATCTTTGGAAGCCTCTCTTAACGTTCTCGATAGGTTTGGAGACGTTTCTGGACTAAGACTTAATGATAAAAAAACAGAAGCCCTTTGGATCGGGTCTAACACTGCAAGCGACCAAATAGTAATTCCAGAAAGGAACTTTAAATGGCCAAAAAATAAAGTTAAAACATTAAGTGTATGGATTTCAGTTGAACCCGAAGCAACAATAACATTAAATTACAAAGACCAATTAACTAAAGTTCGGAACACTCTTAACTGCTGGAAGTACCGTAGACTTACACTCATTGGAAAAATAACTGTGTTAAAAAGTCTAGCGGCCTCTCAACTTGTGTACGTGTTATCTCCATTACGTACAGATGAAAGCATAATCAAGGAAGTAAACAAACTTTTCTACTCATTTCTATGGAACGGAAAAGGCGACAAAATCAAGCGAGGTGTGATGATCAATGACTACCCAAACGGGGGTCTTAAAATGATTGATATTCAGTCTTTCAATAAGTCACTAAAAGCCACCTGGATTAAAAAATATCTTGATGATAACAACCAAGGGAAATGGAAAACTTTCTTTGACTTAGAACTAGAAACACTTGGGGGTAAAACAGCTCTTACAGGGAATTTAAACAAGAAAGATATCACCAGCGCTGCAAAAGTTTCAAATAGTTTTGTAAAGGAAATCTTGACCATCTGGTCAGATATTAATTTCGAAGATAACATAACCTCTGAGAAACAGTTTCTTGATCAGAGCTTATGGTATAACTCGCTAATTAGAATTAATAACCGCCCTATTTTCTATAAGGAATGGTTTATCAAGGGGATAACAAAAGTTAAACATTTGAAAAACGATTCAAACAACTTCCTGTCTTTAAATGAACTAAGAACTAAATACAATCTCAATGCGTGTCCTTTGAAATATTACGGCCTGTTGTCCGCACTCAAACACACCTGGAATACGCACAAAAGCAATTTTGTAGACAATAGTCCTGAGTATGAAAATTTCTCTACTAAATTACTGACAACACAAAGCGTAACCCGACTGGTATATTCCAAGCTTATTGCAGTTAAATCTATTGCTCCGACCCAAAGCCAGCAGAAATGGATGAAAGATTGTGAAATCAACAATGCTGAAGATATTAAATGGCGAGAGACGTACCAGTTAGCTTCAAAGTACACAAAAAGCACTAAACTTAAAGAGTTTCAATTTAAATTTCTGCACCGAAAAATATCAACTAATGATTTCTTGTTTAAAATCGGAATTAAGGATGACTTTAAGTGCTCTTTCTGCCTCGAAGAGCCTGAAAAATTACTTCACCTCTTCTGGAAATGCCCTAAAACAGCTTCTTTCTGGATTGATCTGACATCATGGTTGACGCAATGCAAAATTTTTCCAAACAATAGTTCATTGGAGCGCACCGTTGCACTGGGTTTAACACCTGATTCGTCTAAATACCATCACCGAATCAATTTTTGCTGCCTACTTGCCAGACATTTTATTTGGCTCTGCAAAACGAAAGAAAATGTCCCTCGTATGAAAGCGTTTCGTCGATATATTAAACTCATGTATGAGACACAGGCGATATCAAAAAGCACTCCTCCAAAGAAATGGGAGTTATTGTGTACTTTTATTTAAGAAAATCTAATATGAAAGATTTGTGATATCCCCTGACATTTTGTCTGCATGCCACCACCCTCTCATCCTTGGAGATGTCATCAACGGGCCTGCATATCTTTTTGCTTATTTGCCTTTTTATTCATTAATATATATATATTTTGTTTGTTTTTTTCTTACTGCACTGTAGCGAGCTAATCACTCTTTATCTGCATTGTAAAGTAGCGTGAAGATTTGTAATGTATTATTTTTCTGTATTATTATTATTATTATTATTTTATTGTATTTCATTATTATTATTATTGTTTTACTTTCATTTATCTGTATTTGTATGTATTACTGTATTGTATTACTGTGTGTATTTGCAATTAAAAAAAAAATACAGTGAGTGCCTCAAATTCAAGCGGAAAGTAAATGAGAACCAGAGGCGGTACAAATGTAACGTCGAATTCAGTAGCAAATTCCATTGGTTTTGTTGTTGTCACTCTGCTCGAAGCTTAAAAAACAACTTTACTTGGTTACTTCCAGTTCCATTGTTTTGTACATGAGTTTGCTCTTTCACGGCGAAGGACAACCAAGCCCTGAGATACACACCGGCTATATGCGAAGATCATTTGAGTTTTGAGTTGTTTCATTTCTGTGCATGACTGGAAAAGACGATGGACTGGAACCATCGTTCCGATTCAACACGCACACAGATCAAATCGAGAAGCATCTCTTTGGAAAGGTTTTTGAAAACAAAGTAGAACAGCTAAGCTAGAATTTTCGTTCCCTGGTTGTTATCAATTTCGTTTGCATATTTAATTGCATTTTTATGCGGGAATTGTAGTCTGCGTATTTAACAGCTAACACCAAATAGCGAGATTCAGTGTATACTATTTTTATAGTTCCTGATGCCGGATTCTGTAGCGAAACGATACATTACATGATCAAATGTCTACATTACTTACGTCTGGAATGTTCTTCAATACTCTCGACATGTTGAGTAAACTTCCATTAACATTTTGTACACCGGTCAACCATTCGCTATTCTCGGTGTCGTAGTTTCGGTCAAGCACAGGGACCATGTAATATTTTCCTTCTGCAGCTCAGTTGCAAAAAAAAAAAAAGAACCAGCGAAGCTGCTAACCTCTGTCTTGTCAAGACTCCCGCTCTTCAATGGCATCCATGCTCCAAGATATGTAAGGAGATTGCTGCTTTTGGTAAAGTCGGTAAGGTTGCGTGTTCAATTGTTTTTCTGTTGTCACGACCATTTCGGTGATCGGGAGTTCCGTCTCCATTTCAGTACATTATTGTTTGGTCCTGAAGTGTTAATGTATTAATGTACCACAATGCCACACGCATGAATTGGTCTGATAGATCATTTGGTCGATCTTGTAGAGGTATTTTCCCGTTTTTCCTGGTGTGTCTCAGGAATGAGGATACGACCTACGTTCTTCCCGTCAGTTTCACGTATTGCTTTAACCACTTTGGATGTCCAAAGTTTGTATTTGTCTGAACTGTTGCGAAGACTATCTTTGCAACCTTTCTCCGACCCTCTGCACTTGTCTATCCCCAGCTCAGTAATCAGATTGAAGCTTAGCCTGTACTCTTTATCCTTGAGTTGCTTTGCCACTGCTGTCCACCAAGTCACGTAATCATGATTCTCGCGATCTTGTTCAGTTGCGAATGCTTCAGCCTGGTGGTGGATGCCAACCTGAAGACATTTTTTTTACTACCTGCGTCAAACTAACGAGAAACTCGATGAAGTCAGAGTTATTGTATGGAGCTGTATATGGATCTGCCCTCGACCGAAGCCTCAAATTTCGAAAGTTCTTAGACAAGATGTCGTCGATATTCTTGTCTAAGTACTTTGATAACGGGTTTCTTTCTTTGAACAAGTCTGTTGAAAAACCTTGCCTGATGCCCTCTTGGTAATCTGCTGGACTCATTGGCTGGGATGCAAGTGTGGCTGAAATAAAGCTAAAGGCGTATCAATTAATGTGGTTATCATGAGTTGTGTGCTGTAGGAAATGTAGATGTTCCAAACCTAAGCGGTGTAGACTGACCTGTGCTTATTTTGCACATTTCTGGATTTATACAAGTAACATTGTGTCTGGTTTTGTTACACAGAAAATAAGACGTTTGTTCGTCAAATTCCTTTAAATCTCGTTAAATTCCGTTTAGGAGATTTTCGAAAAATTGGGAAAAGGGGAAAATTTACCAAAAATTATAATTATAGTGCAAAAAAACAAAATCAACAAAACTATCACACAGACGAAAAGTAGGTTGAATACAAATTTTGGCGTTGTGTCGAAGTAATTTCGTCAAGGCAATATCTGCATTTCGGTCCCTTTATTATAATCATGCAAAAGGATGTTTTAAAATATGTTTGCGATTTCGAAATCAAACATACAGAATTTTTTTTATTCTTGTATATTTGATGTGCAGTACACCATAGTTTTTAGATACAAAAACTTGCCTCTATTGAGACACCTTAGTCGTCCTTTTTTCCCATTTTGGCTAAGGATACATTTGTTACCAAAATTTGATGTCAGAATCTAAAATGAAATTCGATCAATTTAGTGCTATTGGTACAATTCGTTCTGTCTGTACTCATAACCTAGGTCAAGATTCTCCCAAGCATTTCTCCTGCTTGGCTAAAAATAGCTTAATACGAATGGGAACAATTCTCCAGAGAAAGTCAGATGATCTGAAATAAGTAAAGTTGTTGAGCTATGATAAGTTATCTGTGGCTTTTGCGTCTGCATGACAAATTTGGCTTCATCGTGAAATTTAAACGACGTCATGTAACGCCGGGAAATGTCATCAAAGTACGAACTCAAATATTGACCAATAAAAATACGGAGCACTCGCATATGTACGTATACTTCGCGAACTGAAAATATACCAAACGAAAATGTACAATAAATGCAGGACATCGAACATTTCCACGCATGTCATTTAAACTGAACCTGCAGGTTTCTTTCAATTTATTTTGCGTGCGGGTAAAAATTATGGATACCCCTGTAGACATTTTTTCAGTTGTGCTTCACGGCTGATTGTGACGTCAGATATGTAGCCATGGTAAACTCAAGCCTTCAAAACTTACATTATTCTTCACATTATCGGAGTAAAAAGTTAGTCACGTTTGAGAAAGTTGTGGCTGCGGGAAGAAGCGACGTTTTTTTTTTTTTTGGAAAGAACGAGAGTGCCAATATCGAAGAGTCGAATAAAAATGTTTATTTCTAAAAAAGTTAACGCTGGTATTGCGATACCTGCGACCTATCCAAGTCTGAATTTTCCGACGATTTCGTTGTTGCCAAGATAGGCAATCTCCATACTTTTTCCTCCTTGTGTCATACTGTAACGCAACTTTCCCTCAAAAGCAAACTCTTGACGAACAAGCAAGACAAATGTGGCCAACGAACCTACATTAGTGGATGTGCTGCCCATCTATTGGACAGAATAATACAATGCATATTTAATACCCAGTCAGGATGCAGCAGAACTGGCACGGTAGGACTCCGTCCCCTAAGGCTACTCGCTTTCTCTCCTAATTTCCTTTGCCGATTCCCCCATCTTTACGACTTTCCCTCGCTCCCACTTACTGCCCCTGAATCTCCGTGGATGGATGTATTGTTGAAGGTTTCTTCCATGGCAAACATTTGGATAGGTCACCGTGCAAAATGTTAGAAAAATTGCCAATTAACCTTCACCCTTCATAGGTTAACGCGATTTTACGCGTTACTTACTTCCGGTAAGCTGCACGCGCCCGACTTTATGAAATTTGGATTCACTTTTCTCACTCCAGTTTCTTTGATATACTGGTATCTTTAATAGACTCTTTGTTTACACAATGTTTGATCAATACAGTCTTTTTTAATACAATGTTTTTAAAGCACTGCATCCACCATTTGTTTTTCACTATTAACGTCCATTTATCGAACCACCCTGTAAAATCATCCATTGGTGTTGATTTAGTTGACATCTGCTTCCATAACGATGAGGGTTACAAATGCAGCGTGCTATCATCCTTCCACTTTCTTGGACTTTTCCACATCTTCCGTGACCAGCTACACAGTTTGTTCTCTTTGCTTCGGCAGCGGTACACTCTCCAGCTGAACTAATTAAAAATTTGATTTAACCGTTAACCCTCGTAATTGCAAGGGAAGGGATGCCAGCCCCCACCCTTGAGTGTTTTATAAAATTTCTAACAGAATTTAACTCGGAAACGCTAGAACATTGTTCGTATTATCCGGTGTACGTTTTAAGCGCGTGCGCGTAAAGCGCGTTCCACTATAACGTTTACAAACCTGTACTCCCCAGCTTTGAAATCTGATTTTTCATTAAGACACCCCAGACTTAAAAAATTGGTAAAACGAATTAAAAAAGGTTGATACTGACTAAAAATATATTATTCTGGACGCAACTGTTGCCTTCTTTAGCAAAGAAAAAGAATGCAAATGTCTAACGGCGTAGTGCTTAGTATAGGTATACGATGTGTAATAAGACTAAGTCACAATTACTTTCTAATAGCGGAGCTCCGGCGCGCGAAGCGCGCCAGCGGAGCACCATGGGTAAGGAAATTTGGTAACCTATCGATGCGAGAAATTTTGGTTATGACGTCAGCGTACGCCCACCCGCGCGTACAGACTCTGGGGGAGGGGGAGTGGAGTCCTAAGGCAGCCCGACCGGGGGTGGGGGAGGAGAATAGGCTGTGAGAGATCGGGAGCAGATGGCACATCTTATCCCTACTTACGTACGTAAACAGAGCTTACAACTTTGACATCCATGTTATGATCAATTGACAGCTGTCAAAACAAGGTATCCGTTGACCAGTATCACGTTGCTATATCTGGACATTTCATTTCAACTTAAACGAAGCAATTGTATGAAAACGCGGCAATCTCGTTTGCACGTTGTTCACTGCTGAATTGAAAGACGGGAAGAAAGCGTGCTGGAGGACATAGATCTTCGTGAATATTCTCGCTTTATTTACTTATCTACAGCATGGAAAGTTATGCCAACTGATTTAGGATAACCTCTTAACGGGAAGATCCGAAATAATTGTTGACCTGAAGATGATATATCGGAGTACGAGTCAAAAACAGCGAGAGTTGAAGCACTGTCTTCGGTTCCTGCGTGCTCAGAGCCGGTCAAGTTGACTGAAGTGACGGATAAAAGACTGTTAAAAGCTACACCGAAAGGAAGAAAGATGTTGATCTTCGCTGATAATTCAAATTGCGTATATGTCCGTGGTGTGAGATTATTACGAACATTGGACGAAACTACCGTTTTCGATGCTTCGTCTCCGATGTTATTTGGCTGGTGAAAGCTTTATTTGCCCTGCAGAATTTACAAGCCTTCTCAAAATATGAGGTAACAAACGTAAATGCACATATTTTGTTATGAGAATCTGTTTATACTTCATTTATGAGCGAATTCGATGTTGTGTCGGTTTTCAGATCTTCCCGTCAACTATATAATATAAGCTTAAATTTCGTTAAAACGGCTGCTTTCAAACCTCTTAGCTTTAATCACTTTTGTGAACTTTTGCCTATTAAATGTTTCGTTTCAAATAGTGTTTTTTTAGTTAGTGGAGTTAACTGTGAGGTTCATCGTTGGATTTTGAAAAGAATATTCAATTATTGAGCTACACGGATCAAAAACATGATTTCGCACGCTGCATTTGCAGAAAAATCCCGCAAACAAATCAAAGCAAAAAACGAGTAAACCTTCGGCAACGATACTTCACACCAACGAATTAAACGATTTATTATCCAACTGCTCTATTTCACTCGCTTGCACTGATTTTTGTCATTTTGGTGAGTGTGTTGAAATCTCGTACGCGTGATAAATTTTTAGATTCGTAAACGAGTATTTACGCCGGTTTTTATATTGCGAGTTGCCTGTGCTTGGGTGAGTGAGTTCAGACTTTTCCTGACGCATATTTGCCTGTTAGAAACGAAGGAAATTCATTCACTTCTCTGCATAAAATTCTCTAGGGTATTTAGCAATGTGTACGAAAAAACATGCAGCGTACACTGGCGTAGTAATCATGCAACCAAACCAAGATGGTTCAAAACTACATTGTAAGCGTATTAGACAGCGAGCACCACTTCCTAAAACACAAACTGTCACAATTCTTACACAAAAAACTGCTTAAGAATGACTTAAACCGGCTCCCAATGAATTTGCTGAGTTAGTTTTGGCGCTGTGATTTTCTTTGTTGTGGCGTGAGTTCATTTTGTTTTAATAGCCGCGAGTTCACTTTGTTCAGTGCATTGAGTTGATCTGTTTGCCTTGAGTTGATTTTTTTGCCTTGACTATTTTGAAGTATATCAAAACAAATTTATTCCCTTCACCAAGGCCCTTTTTACATTGAATAACCCTTAGAGTTATGAAAAGTCTTAACACTAAAATTTGATGTGTGCGTCTACGTGCGTACGTGCATGAGGAACCCAATAAAGTGCAGCGAGATGTACCTATATGGGCAACCGTATACGCTTAGAAATAGTGTGGCTACTTATTAATTGGGAAACAGTGCAAGCTCGAGCAAAAAAAAATAATAAATAGGAGCTCCGCTTTTAGGCCTGCCTAAATCTATATATTACCCCATTTAAACATGTTTAAATGTTGTTTAGTTAAACACGGTTTAAAATTGTTTTCTTCATGGAAGTTGCTGACTGATGTTTATCGACTTCAAATCTGGCACAATGAAAGCACAAGTTAGAGCATACTTGAACCCTATCAGTGGCGGATCCAGGGGAGGGGGACAGGGGACCCGGGCCCCCACCTTATCTTTTTCGGAAATAGCGCATTTTCTTTCAAGTGCCGGAATTATCTTCACAGAATTCAACATTCATAGTCAGTCAAGCGGGCCCCCGTCCTTAGCTGAAGGTCTGGATCCGCCACTGCCTATGTAAAATTTAGTCTGTCAGTTGTCTTTTGCTAATTTTCATTTTCTTAAACCTGGTTTAACCATAGTTAATGTATTGTTTTGTGATGTATTTTATTCAACCATCAGTTTCAAACTGTTACACACTCTTGTTACGTCTTCTTGGATTATGTTGCATGTGTTACGTGTTCGAAATCTAGTGAAATATATCATCGATTAGTTTAGATACAAGGAAATCAGCTACAATGTTTAGAAAGAGAGATATTTACCCGATGGTTGTCTCCGTGTTTGCTGTTTCTCGTTATGGCCTAATTACCGTTAATTAGTTATTGTTACGTTTTCGTGCGTAGGATTCTTTAATTAATTCAGAGCCAATTATCTCATTAATAGAGAGCGAAACACTCCCCCCGCCAAATTTATAATATGAAAAATGTTAATGTTCAGTATATTTCTCTTTTATAATATCTTAGTTAGAGTCTTTTTCATCGACTGGTACTACCAATACCAGCCTGTTAACCGATCTTTCCACTGTAACGTATCCTCTTCCAGAATATTTGTGCAAGGGTTCTCCTGCTTTGGGGTTTTTGTAGACTACATGCACCTTCCTAACTTTGCCATCCTCTCCTGGAAATACTTCAGAAACTTTTCCAAGTTTCCACTGACCTCTAACCTGGTTTGAATCTTGAATAAGAACGATATCGCCCTGTTTAAGGTTTCTCTTGGACGTGTGCCATTTTTGGTGTATGATTAAGCTCGGAAAATATTCTCTAGTCCATCCTCTCCAAAAGTTATCTACGATTCTCTGAATAAATTCAAATCTGTATCGCGGGTTTTCCGTTTGTGTAAACGGTCCACTTGGTACTCGAGAGGTCGATCGACCAAGTAAAAGATCATTTGGGCATAGATAGGAATCATCGTCTGGTGAGGTTGGGTGTCTACCTATTGGTCTCTCGTTTACTAGGTTGGCTGCTTCGAAGCACACTGTTTGTAATTCCGAGAATGTCATCACGCTCTCACCAACAGCTACTGTAATTGCTTTCTTAATCGATTTTATAAGTGCCTCTGATGCGCCATTTTGCCATGGAGCGTCGGCAGATGAGAATATCCATTGAAGGCCTTGCGTCACTCCAAACTGTTTGAGTGATTCTTGATCAAATTCCTTTATTATTCTTTTTAATTCTTCATTGGCTGATACAAGTTGGGGCCCATTGTCTGAATATAGCTTTGACGGATAACCTCTTATGGACACAAAACGTCTCAGTACCATCAGAAATTTCTGTGTGCTGTAATCTGGTGAGATGTCCACATGGACGGCTCGAGTAGTAAGACAGTTGAATATTACACCGTATGCCTTTCCCGTCGTTCTCTTCTTTACTTCATCTTTAATCTTAAAGGGTCCAAACAAATCAAGAGCTGTGGAATGCCATGCTGGCGCTGGTTTCAGTCTTTCGATGGGTAACTTTCCCATCACCTGTTCGCTAAGTTTTTTCTCAAGTTTTCTGCAGATTACGCAGTTGTTTTTGATACTTTTAACCAATCTAAGTAATCGAATTATCCAAAATCTTGATCGAATTTTACTAGCTGTGGATAGTACTCCAAGGTGGCCTCTTTGATTAATGTGTTCTGCGTTAAGTCTAGAAAATCGGTGTTCATAAGGTAGTAAGATGAGCTCTTGCTTGTTGTAACTCATCTCTATCCATCGTTGTCCGCGTCCCCCCACTACATATATTCCGTCGTCAGATGTTCGAGGGCAGAGTCGCTTATATCTTCCTCTTTTGATATCTTCATACATTATCTTTTGTGCGCGCTTAATCCAGAATAGTTCCGCATCTGTGATGTCTTCAGTTGTCAGTTCCTTGGTTATATTTCGGAATGATACTCTTGGTGTTCTCTTGTATAGTGCTAGTACTCTAGCGGTCACTCTTAATAATTTCTCAAAATTCGAGTACTTGTTGATATTAATTCGGTCCGCAAGTGTGTTCTCTTCAGCAAGGCTCGTTACATTAATTGACGCGAGAACCTTTAACGTGTCCGGCAGTTGTCGTTGTGCAGTTGTTTCCTTTGATATGGGCCATTCGCTTTCCGGTAACTTAAGAAAGTCGGGTCCTTTCTGCCAGTTACTGTTGAGATTTATGTCAGTTGGTTTTTTACCACGCGTTAACCAATCAGCAATGTTGTATTTACCTTCGGTCCAGTACCAGTCGTCTCTTTCGGTACCTTCTTGAATTTCGCCTATGCGGGTTGCAGCGAATGTATTAAACCCATACGATTCTTTGTGTATCATCGCGTGTACTATTTGAGAGTCGACAATGTGGTAATATCGTTGGAATTTGTACCTACACTGTTTCTGTAGAATTGTTTTAATTCTCTTGTTAAGCAATGCACCGCACAGTTCTATTCGGTCAATTGAGATCCTTTTAACTGGGGCGAGGCGATTCTTTGATAGAATGAGATGACTATCAAATCCTCCTGTCGATAATTTCCATCTAGCGTAGGCACATGCGCCATAAGCGTCATTCGATCCATCGCTGAATATAATAAGAACGGGATCTTCGAGTGAGTTGCTTGGTTTGATGCATCGTTTTATTGTGATTTCTTTCATGTCTGGCAAGTCGTTAAAAAATATGTCCCATTCACGTCTGTATTTTTCTGGTATAGGATCGTCCCAGTTTATCTTGGTTTCATTCGTCCACAGTCTTCTCATAAGTATTTTAGCTCTTACGGTGTACGGTCCAGCTAGTCCAAGTGGGTCATATATGCTATTAATCTGAGAGAGAATTATCCGTTTGGTCATAACGTCTGGATTACCATTGATGGGTTGAATATCCGTGGGTGTCTTGTTCTTCTGAATTCGCATTTTCTTTCGCTTGGGACAGAAACTCGATTTAACTGTAAATTTAAAATGATCTTGTCTAGGGTCCCATACGACTCCCAGAACCTTTTCAATGGCCGTAGAAGGCTCAACAGGTATCTCTGTATCATCTCTGTTCGAGTTATCATTCGAGTAGGTCCATTCCTTTAGCTTGAATCCTCCCTCCTCTAATAACTTTTGTATGTCATCTGTAAGTTGATTAGCCCTTTCATGTGTGTCTACACTTTCAATGATATCGTCCATATATGTGCTGTTAAGAATTATTTGGGCGGCTTCTGGAAAGTGATCCTTGCCCATTTCTGCGGTTTTCCTCAAAGCAACAGTTGCTATTGCGCCGGAGGGCTTATCGCCAAATGATACCCTCTGTATTACGTAAGTATCGGGTTCTCTCATTTTCTCCATGTCGCGCCAAAGAAAGCGATGTGTGTGCTGGTCAAGTTCCTCTGTCCCAACGGTGTGGTACATCTTTTTAATATCACCAATGAAGGCTACTCGTTGTTCTCTGAATCTTATGAGGACAGCTAGTATGTTATTCAGTAGGTCTGGTCCCTTCGCCCAATAGTCATTCAGCACGTGTCCCATATAATTTGCGCTGCTGTTAAATACAATTCTAACGGGAGTAGATTTGGAGTCTGGTTTTAGAACTTCGTGGTGTGAAATATAGTGGATTGGACCTTTATAGTTTTCTAGTTCTTGAATCGAAAGCTTCCTTGCTACTCCACGATCAACCATATCTTGTATTTGTTCCTTGTAGACTTTTGCATGTTCTGAGTTTTTTGTAAGTCGTTTTTCAGTTGAAATCAGTTTTCCAAAGGCAACTTTTCTGTTGTCAGGCAGATCATTAGGATCCTTAATCCATGGATACTGAGCGATCCATCTTTTGGCTTCCTTGTCGTAGTTAATGTTCCTTTCAATTAGCGCAAGCTCTCTTTCCTCTTTAATTGTATAATTCTTGCTACCCAGGGGGCATTTTCCACATTTGCATCCTCCGCACCGTGGAGTGCATTCAATGCCGAGGTTCTCTATGTTATAAAAGTCTTCCACGCTTGGAGATGATATATGTAGTACTTGCACGTTATTAAGTTCGTACCTGTCCTTTGTTATTTTAATTTGTTGGTGAGTTCCTCCTATGCATCTGCCGAAGCGATTCTTTAGCAAAAGCAAGTGTCCAGAACTCTGCTCCTTTTGCGGGTGAAAGCCGGCGTATTCGTAGCCGATTAACACATCTACTTCCCCTGTCGGTCTTTCTATTTCTTTCTTCGGTACATCCTTAAACAGCTCGTATACACCATTTAGGTTTACAGCCAGAATATCGGACGTTATTTTGTCGATGCCGTATACGTCAATCTGCAGCTCTTGTCCCTTCTTGTCAATCAGTGGGAGCTTATATTTATACGACACCAATTGTTCGCGAACTCCTCCGACCTTTACTAATGATAGTTCAGTTTTTATCCCTTTGAGCTTTTCCGCCTTCGCTCTTTTGTTCGTGATGAAACAGAGGGAAGCGCCGTTGTCCCACAACACTTAATCCATCCCTTTTTTGTTCGAATTTTTTGAACTTGCAATAAACACCGGGTATCTACTGCTTTGTTATTACATGTATTTGCCGATGCGTCGGCTTCTTGTCTTTCCTTGTGTAAAGTCATATGATGTGTTTTCGTGCAGTCGTTCACTCCACATACTCTCTTGTTCCTGCAATCTTGGATTCTGTGACCGCGTCTGAGGCATGACCAGCAGGCACCCTTTTCCTTTAGGACTGCTCTTCTCTCTTCCACAGTCTTTGAAAGATAGACTTTGCACTCGCCGATCCAATGGTAAGCTCCTTCATGAATCAGACATTTAATGCGTCTTGTACTCGGGGTAGCTACTCTATCGTCGTCCTTTTCTGAATAATATGCGGAGCCTCTGGTCTTGAAGTCGTTACCAGTTGTGCGCAACTCGGAGTTTTCGTATTCGATGGCTTGCTTTTGATCGAGAAGAAATCTCAGGAGACTCGGGAACTTGTCCGTTTTATCAATAGTGCTGCTTTCGCAGGTCACTAATTTCGACCATTCCCTTTTCAGGTCAGTTGGCAATTTCTTTACGATTATGCTCACAGAGCTCGTCGTGGTAATTTCCTTTTCTAATCCTAACCTCTTCAGGTCTCTGTAGCCGTCTTCTATGATGTTGATAAATTCTATGAGTCGCCTGTTTTCGCCGTCCTTAATGTTTCGCGTATTCTGTATGCCGTTCATTATAACGTCTACAACTTTTGCGGGATCGCCGTATTTCTCATCTAGTCGCTTCCACATAGCATCGAGATCGTCGTCAATACTTTTTACCGTACTAGCTGCTTCCTTGCTGAGACATGAACGAAGTATATAAGGCGCATTTTTTATGCCTATCGTCGGCATGACTTGCCTTTCAAAGTCGGTTTTAAATCTAGGATAGTCTCTTATTTCGCCAGTGAACGAAGGCATCTTGACCTTTTCCAATTGTAGAGGATTTTGCTTTTGCGCGCTCTCGACATTCTTTCCTTTGGCGATAAATGATTCGATTTTGCCGCTTATTTCGTTGTAGCGCTCGTAAATTTCACGGATCCATTTAATCTCGTATTCTGCTCTCTCGGTGTTCAGGAGCTCGAGCAATTTGTTGTGTAGTTCATTGCAATTGGCTAGCGCAACTTCCAATTCTCTTTCGGTTTTGCGTAAGGCCGCAGGCGCGTCTTGGCCACCGTCATGTGATTCCATTAGGCTTTGAGCGTAATTTGTAAGGGTTTCAAAGATTGTTTCCTGTGATTTCTTCCTTAAGTTCATTTGATCTAACAATCGCTGAAACTTCTCCTGCTCAATTCTTATCACTTCTTGGCGACTTATTTCTTCTCTTTGTTTCTTCTCGAGCTGAACCTGATCGTTTATATATTGAATTTGAATAGCTGCTGCTTCGTTGTACAGTTCTTGTAATTCGTTGATCCATGTTTCGTTTTGTTCAACTTCTTCTTCCGTTAAGTGTAGAGTATAAAGATCGTGCTTACCTTCGACTGTATTCCATGCTTCATGAAGGTCAGCAAAAGTTCTCTTTACAGTGTCAATACCTCGATTTTCTCTGACGGACTTCAAGAATTCGTTCCTTCTTCTCGTGAAGCGTGTTTTCGCGGTTGTCCTTATTTTCTTTGCTTCTTCTGCCATTTCAGCATCGGATTTCGAATGTATTGTTTTGTGATGTATTTTATTCAACCATCAGTTTCAAACTGTTACACACTCTTGTTACGTCTTCTTGGATTATGTTGCATGTGTTACGTGTTCGAAATCTAGTGAAATATATCATCGATTAGTTTAGATACAAGGAAATCAGCTACAATGTTTAGAAAGAGAGATATTTACCCGATGGTTGTCTCCGTGTTTGCTGTTTCTCGTTATGGCCTAATTACCGTTAATTAGTTATTGTTACGTTTTCGTGCGTAGGATTCTTTAATTAATTCAGAGCCAATTATCTCATTAATAGAGAGCGAAACAGTTAATAGAGGGAAATGGTTATGAAACCTGGCAAATTTCTTTGTTATAGGTTTTTGTTCCCTATTTTGGGGGTTGACCGTGCACAAAACCTGGCAAAATACAATAGGTGGTTACGTGTCTTCATACAACTAACCGATAAAAACATTGCGATTACGTAATTCATGCATAGTGTATGAGCGCAAACCAAAAGATCTGCACGGTTATGGACCTTCCAACCTCAATCTTGGCCTCTTGGTTTGCTTCTTTCACGTTAGCCGGGATTCCTAACTATTTCCCTCTATTAACTATGGTTTAACTAAACATGTTTTGTTGGAGTGAATCAGGTGTAAGTGGAACAATAGTCTCTAGAGTATTCTAACAATAGTCTCAAGAGTATTCTTAATGACTCGAAAATTCTTAATGTGTATATGTTTGGTAACGCTATGTGTTCGTTTATAGCGTTTCTCTCTCGCACGAATTGGCAAGCTTCCTGATGACCTGTCAACAATTTCAACACTCTCCAAACTTCGCTCTTATATGACAAAATGGGGGAAATCATAGTGTTATCAATTTTTTCAAGCAAGAGATGGTTATGAAGTCTTAACTGAGCTGACGAAAAATGCGAGTCCCTACTTCCTAAAATCAAACACGCGCTTACCGCTGGCATGATTCCCATTGCCATTAGCAGCGTAAACCATCAAAAAAACCAGAAAAAGGATCACAGAAAGCTTCATTGTTCTTTGCTCGTGAAAACGTACGTTACTTCTAGACAAACTGTTCTCAGAAACTTGTAAAATGCTCCTTTGTTTAACCAATAGCTATTTATTGGCTCGTCTGCAAATTTCAGACATCTGTCTGGTTAGGTAATGCATTTTTGCTTGTGTTCTATTCATTTGTAGTGTGGAGTAAGCCAATCATGTTTCCTTCTTCCATATTATCTATTTGGCGCGCGACACTCGCTTATTTAGCGGTAAAATATTTAGGTCGCCCACTGTCTCTCGGAACGAGTTACTTCATTGGTTTATATAACAATGGATAACAGGTCATAACAATGCTCCTAGCCCTGAATAACAATAAAGGTAGTGTTTACAGCGGGCGAATGAAAATATAGGTTCCAGAGAGGTAGTGTCTTACTGAAATATTTCAACACTTTTCAGTCATTGTTCTTACATGTCCGCGAGTGTTAAAGGAAGCAATGCCTGGGGTGTTTGTGATATATTGCATAAATCTTTTAATGGAACATTGGGGCTGCGGTGTTTTGCTTGGTAGTACATTTCACGAACAATTCAAGAAGTAGTTTAATATGCTAAGTGTCCGTTTATTGAGTTGCAGATGGATGCGAAAAGTTAGAAGATTTCGAGATAACATATTAATAATGGTCTTTTACCAGGAGCGAACGGGTATGTAATATATTCACCTGGTTCATTGGACAGGCGCGTGGCTAGCAGAGAAAACAGTTCACTTAAAATGAGAAGGATTGTCATGTTTTTTGCTTTATCAGTCTGTTAACCCGTCCGTCTATATTACGGCAGAATTGGAATTAACAATTGATTCCAGTTTAGTGTGACAGCACATGACTAAGAGGCGTAAAATTTTTTCCAGGCGTCCCAGGTGGGTGACTAGTAGAGAAATGCGTTAACTTGAAAGCAAGAAGGAACTCATTCATTTAGTAAATGTTAGCTTTGCAATAAAATGCATAGATTTAGGCAAGCTCGGTTAGCTCCCCTGTTTGTTTTTAATGGCCTTTATTTAAATCTTTCGTTAATAAGAGAGATGTCCATAGACGCGACGTTGTCCTGTCAATTTTTATTCTTTCTTTCGGTTAAGAACTTGTAATTTTAGCGCTAAATTGAGTTAGGTTTCTCGCATACGCGTCAAAATTCAAAACACTTGTTCGAGAAGTCGTCAAAATTCAAACAGAGAACTTCTATCTGGTAAGCAATAAACACTTAATGACTGGTCCCTCGGGAAAGAGTTAATTTTGTTTCGCGAGAATCTCAGTAAGGCACTACCTCTCTGGAACCAATATTTTCATTCGCCCGCTGTAAACACTACCTCTATTGTTATTCAGGGCTAGGGGCATTGTAATGAGCTGTTATCTATTGTTTAAAGAACCAATGAAGTATCTCGTTCCGAGAGGTAGTGGGCGACCCGGGGTAATCTCAGTGTTTCCCAAGGCGGAACCGACGGAAACATTGAGATTCGAGAGAAACAAAATTAACTGTTTCCCGAGGGACCAGTCATTAAGTGATTTGTTATATAGCCAACGAAGACATTTAGACAACGCAGACGAAGTCGGTCAACCGTCATTCGCGGCTAACAGTGCACTGTTACTCTCTGACGTCATAGATTTTGCAATGTTGCCCGCTCAGAGGTATTGGATGGAGGTATTGTTGAAGGTTTCTTCCATGGCAAACATTTGGATAGGTCACCGTGCAAAATGTTAGAAAAATTGCCAATTAACCTTCACCCGTCATAGGTTAACTCGATTTTACGCATTACTTACTTCCGGTAAGCTGCACGCGCGTGACTTTATGAAATTTGGATTCACTTTTCTCACTCCTGTTTCTTTGATATACTGGTATCTTTAATAGACTCTTTGTTTACACAATGTTTGATCGATACAGTCTTTTCTAATACAATGTTTTTAAAGCACTGCATCCACCATTTGTTTTTCACTATTAACGTCCATTTATCGAACCACCCTGTAAAATCATCCATTGGTGTTGATTTAGTTGACATCTGCTTCCATAACGATGAGGGTTACAAATGCAGCGTGCTATCATCCTTCCACTTTCTTGGACTTTTCCACATCTGCCGTGACCAGCTACACAGTTTGTTCTCTTTGCTTCGGCAGCGGTACACTCTCCAGCTGAATTAAATGAATTTGATTTAATAGTTAACCTTCTTTATTGCCAGGGAAGGGATGCCAACCCCCAAATTTGAGGTTTTTACAAAATTTTAAACAGAATTTAACTCGGAAATGCTAGAACATTGCTCGTATTAATCGGTGTCCGTTTTAAGCGGGTTCCTGTAAAGCGTGTTCCACTGTAACGTTTACAAACCCGTAAGTGAAGTGTCCCAGCTTTGAAATCTGATTTCATAAAGACAAAAATTTGCTATAGAGAACAAAAAAGGTTGACACTGACTAAAGACGTATTGTTCTGGACGTTTCGGCTACTACTGTTGGCTTCCGCAGCAAAGATAAAAATGCAAATGTTTAACGGCGTCGTGCTTAGTGATAATTTTTGTATTAACATTGTAGCTTAGCTTTTAAATTTTTAACTTACATTTAGAATTTTAATTAGGTTTTAACTAGATTTTAAATAAGATTATTGTTTATAGTAGATTTTTAAATTTTAGTACATTTAAAAGGCCACAAATTTATTAGTTGATAAACTATTACGTGTCACCCTCGATAAATTTTGTTTGATTGATTGATTGAATATATCAAACACTCATGAGATTGTTTTATCACATTTCCTAATACCGAGAAGAGAGTTGAAAATGCGCCGCGTAGCGAAGTATTTTTGACGAAGTTCGAGGTATTTGGACATGTCATGAAACACTCTCATGAGTGTTTGATATGTCTTCTCTATCGAAACTAAAACTACGGAGAAAACAGAGAAATAAAATCTTAAAAATCTATGCTAATTAAGATCAGATTTCAAACCACCTTCACGGTCCTGATTTCCTTTGTGTTAACGAGATGAATTATTAATGAGTTTGAGAAGTATAGGTACACGATGTCTGATAGAACTAAATCACACCTAGAAGGAACTTTCTAAATGTAACAATAGTCGCTAGAGTATTCTTAATAACTCTAAGAATTCTTAATATGTATATATTTGGTAACGCTATCTATCTCGCTCGGAATTCCAAGCTTCTATAGTTAGTCTTTGTCGTTACACCGATGACCTGTAAACAATTTCAACACTCTCCAAACTTCGCTCTTATATGACAAAATGGGGGAAATCATAGTGTTTAAATTTTTTCAAGCAAGAGATAATTATGAAGTCTTAACTGAGCTGATGAAAAATGCGAGTCCCTACTCCCTAAAATCAAAAACGCGCTTACCGCTGTCATGATTGCCATTGCCATTAGCAGCGTAAACCATCAAAGAAACCAAAAAAGGATCACAGAAAGCTTCATTGTTCTTTGCTTGTGAAAATGTAACGTACGTTACTTCTCAACAAAATGTTCTCAGAAAGTTGTAAGATGCTTCTTTTTTTAACCAATAGCTATTTATTGGCTCGTCTGCAAATTTCAGACATCTGTCTGGTTAGGTAATGCATTTTTGCTTGTGTTCTTTTCATTTGTAGCATGGAGTAAGCCAATCATGTTTCCTTCTTCCACATTATCTATTTGGCGCGCGACACTCGCTTATTTAGCGGTGAAATAGTTAGGTCGCCCACTGTCTCTTGGAACGAGTTACTTCATTGGTTTTTATAACAATAGATAACAGGTCATAACAATGCCCCTAGCCCTGAATAACATTAAAGGTAGTGTTTACAGCGAGCGAATGAAAATATAGGTTCCAGAGAGGTAGTGTCTTACTGAAATATTTCAACACTTTTCAGTCATTGTTCTTACATGTCCGCGAGTGTTAAAGGAAGCAATGCCCGGGGTGTTTGTGATATATTGCATAAATCTTTCAAAGGAACATTGGGGCTGCGGTGTTTTGCTTGGTAGTACATTTCACGAACAATTCAAGAAGTAGTCTAATATGCTAACTGTCCGTTTATTGAGTTGCAGATGGACGCGGAAAGTTGGAAGATCTCGAGATAACATATTAATAATGGTTATTTACCAGGAGCGAGCGGTTATGTGATATATTCACCTGGTTCGTAACCCGAGGAGGTAAGTACGTCTTGGGCACCATAGTACTCTGCAGGGACAGGCGCGTGGCTAGCAGAGAAAATAGTTCACTTAAAATGAGAAGGATTGTCATGTTTCTTTGCTTTATCAGTCTGTTAACCCGTCCGTCTATATTACGGCAGAATTGGAATTAACAATTGATTCCAGTTTAGTGTGACAGCACATGACTAAGAGCCGTAAAATTTTCTCCAGGCGTACCATGTTGGCGACTAGTAGAGAAATGCGTTAACTTGAAAGCAAGAAGGAACTTATTCATTTAGTAAATGTCAGCTTTGCAATAAAATGCATAGATTTAGGCAAGCTCGGTTAGCTCCCCTGTTTGTTTTTAATGGCCTTTATTTAAATCTTTCGTTAATGAGAGAGATGTCCATAGACACGACGTTGTCCTGTCAATTTTTATTCTTTTTTTCGGTTAAGAATTTGTAATTTCAGCGCTAAATTGAGTTAGGTTTCTCGCATACGCGTCAAAATTCAAAACATTTGTTCGAGAAGTCGTCAAAATTCAAACAGAGAACCTCTATCTGGTAAGCAATAAACACTTAATGACTGGTCCCTCGGGAAACAGTTAATTTTGTTTCCCGAGAATCTTAGAGTTTCCTAAGGCGGAGCCGAGGGAAACATTTAGATTCAAAGGAAACAAAATTAACTGTTTCCCGAGGGACCAGTCATTAAGTGATTTGTTATATAGCCAACGAAGACATATAGACAACGCAGGCGAAGTCGGTCAACATTCGCGGATAACAGTGCACTGTTACCCTCTGACGTCATAGATTTTGCAATGTTGCCCGCTCAGAGATTTTTGGCGGGAAACATTTTCAGCTAGTTTCATTGTTAGATGTCATGTGACCTCGAAGTAACCAATGAGAGCGCACGCTGTTGGGAAAAAAAATCCAGCTGTATAACAATAGACTGATTTAACAACAGGACGGGAACGTCATTTGACGACGGTAGAGCGCGCGGAGAAGTCTGGAACCAAGTCTATTATAACTTCCGGTGCTCAGGTTGCCGTCGTCACGACAAGTTTACGACTGCTCTTTGTGGGTTTTCCCGTCGCCAACGAAACGTCAAAAATTTTCCGTGTTTTGGGGACCATTTCGAGGCTTAAAGGTAAGAAACTATCTTGAATTCATAAGAAATCATTGTTCGAGTGATTTTTTTTTTCATTTCATTGCTTTCATTCAATTTAGGCGTCAAGTGTTGTGATATTTTTGAAAGGATTTCCCCTGGTGTCCACAAATGGCAACACATAAACATCGTCGCCGTAGCCGTAGCCGTAGCAATGCTGTGAGATTTCCCCAGCTAGCTTTTAATTGAAAGTAGCTAGGCAGTTAGAAAGTTTTTTTTTTGTTGACAAAGTCTCGGTTTATAAAGATATTTGGTTTAAATTTCTCGGCACGAAAAGCCGCCGTATTTTGAAATGTACAATTTTAACGCAGACTAAATGTAAATAAATACTCGTTTCATTTCAGTACTTTATTTGTTGATTTCGCCGTGTCGGATATGGCAGAAGACGGCTCGGAATCCAAAAAAAGGTAAGAATTTACTTAAATACATTGAGAGTAAATTGGCCTATAATAAAATGGAAGCGAAGCAAATTTATAATGTAAAGGAATGAATGATAAAACGCAAGATATAGTCACTTGATAATTGATAGCTTTCTTATCTGTGTACAAATCCTTTCCATAATTAACCACCAAAACAACTATATTTTACGAAAGTGCAATATTCTTTTATGCTGTAAGCATGTGATATTTGTGTACGCACTATTACTTCCATTAACGATAATATTATTATCATAAAGTCTGTTTGCTGGCCACGTGTGGAATAGGTCATACTTTTTATACAATCATATGTTCAGAACAACACAGAGAAATATTGTGACATACATGTAAGTACAAACAGGGAAAAACCCCAACTTATAGAATTACCTAAAGTAGTCCGCTAGAGAAGGTGGCTGAATGTCAAACTTTTCAGAAACAATATTGCCATAAAGACAGGATTTGGCATTCTCTAACAGAGCACAAACAATGTAAAATTTTCCAACTGCACTTGCATTAACTTTAAGCTGACTTTTAAAATCCATAAACTTAAAATAATTAGTAATGTTCCCGATCGAACAACCACTCGACTGCTACTCTGACTTCGCTTATGGCATGGTTGTATAATAATATTTGTCGGGTCAGATGGAGGTTCCTGAACGGGGCCTGAAGGTGGAGACCAAGAGGATATGCAGGATCCCCATAAAGGCAAAGAGGATCACCATTATAAAATGCAACTCTGCGCAATTCATTCAGAACTCCAGTTTGCTGCAGCATTGTGCTGTCATGTCGCTTCCCCTCAAAGGGGCCATGCAGATTGACGATCAAACCATTTGGAATGACAGCACTTTGAAATTTGATGGCATGCATCCGCTTATGTCCATTGTACATTAACCCTTTGGTTTTCCTGTGGCCTTGCAATGCCACGCACAGTACCACCGATAAAACCGAAGCAGTTATCTAGAGGGGCACCCTGCTGGTGTATAGCAACTGCATATCTATGAAGCTGGTCAGATTGCAAGAAAAACTGATCCCAGCTATGCAGACGATGATGATGGTTGCTGTAAATGTAATCTACAACTCTGTTAAAAATTAAACAGAGCTCGGTCGGATTTCTCCCAAACCAGGGCACCATGTCCATATAGCGACAAGGATAAGCCAATCTTTTTAACAAAATACACAGTCCCTCCATGCCACCACAAACTGTTCGCTGTTCACAAACTATTTTACACACATATATAATGAGGGTTCTGGCGCAAATTTTATAACAAAAGGTTCATGATATCAAACAAAGCTTTTTTCTCAATAAACTCGGCTCCCATGCTCATCTCGTTTCTTGAGAAAAAGCTTTGTTTGATATCATGAACCTTTTGTTATAAAATTTCTGCCAGAACCCTCATTATATATGTGTGTGGTTTGAGAGAAAATAACGCAAGCATGGAAGTAAACAAAGAGCGTGACCCAAAACCGAGCGAGCGGATGTGTCACAAAAAATTATTTTCTATTGAAGAAATGTCTGCACTGACTATATACAAAAGTGCGCCAGAATTATTTTCCAATTGAACAATTATCTGCACTAGTATATACGCCGAGATGGGTAGAGGGAGAAATGGACCTGTGGAACAAAGCATGAAAAAACCAAAAAAGATCAAAATTCCAAGAAAGGGGTGGCGATTTGCAAGTGTTTCAGCCACACTGCAAACAAGACAAATTTCCACCATTATTTTTATCAGAAGGCTTACTAGCAGAAATGAAAAAAATGAGTCCGCAAAATTTAATGAATATTCTTTTGCCAAATAATGTGAACAGGGACATTAGTTATTCATTAAAAAAGAAACGCCAACCCGTCAAAAATGCATTAACAGTTACCGAGGCAACAAAAAGGTTACCGCCAGAATTAAGGGAAAATATTTTAAAACACTACCTCGCAATAAAAATACGGGAAAGAAATGAAATGGGTTGGAACGAGATTCATGACGAACTGATAAAGGGACCTTTTTGTGAAAAACAAGGAAGGTTTTCTAAAATATTTATTTGCAGCAAATGCCACGAATGTGAGCGAGCAGGACTATGTGTCTTGTGTTTTAAAAATAATGTTAAACACTATTTAGTGGAAGACCGCTGGGATGTTTATGATTTTGAAGAAAGATTTCTGAAATACTGGTGAGCGGGAGCCTCAATGAATATTTGATGGCTTTTTAAAAAAATATCTATTACAATCAATGAATATTTAATGGCTTACGGTGTAAGCCGAAGCGCTAAAAAATATCTATTACAATCAATGAATATTTAATGGCTTACAGTGTAAGCCGAAGCGCTAAAAATATCTATTACAATCAATGAATATTTAATGCTTACGGTGTAAGCCGAAGCGCTAAAAATATCTATTACAATCAAGAATATTAATGGTTACGCCATAAGTCGAAGCGCTAAAATTATCCAATTACACTGAAAGCTCTTACGAATGACTTGTTGTCTTTAACAGCTCCGTAATTTTTTTCCCCTGAAAGATATTTCAGTCTTTTTAAAACTTGTCCTTGCAAGCATGAGAAGTAAACAAGTCGTTTTTGCATCTCTCTCAGCTGAGTCAAGTTCACGTAATGTGTTCGTGTTTAAACGTGTTAAATCGCTCAGAACTTTGAATACTGTCTCTCAGTTTTACACTCGCAACATTTCTGGATGCTGATGTTCTTTCTTTCGGCTTAAAACCAAATCAGCTCTTCAGTCAGGCGTAGTTTAGGGTAAATCTTACCAACTCTTCGAATAGCGATGCAACCTCTTCATTCCCGTTTGAAGCATTCACGAGAGCATCTCTCAGCTTCCCAAGATCAGTTCGAAAGGATAAAAACCGCGTTTTGTCCAGTTTTTGTTCTAACCAAACGACAAGAATTGTCTATTCGCTGGAAGATGTAGCAACTGAATAGATTTTAAGTGTGTTGTATTAATATTGAGATTGTTTCCATAGAAACACGGCAAAATATTTACCGCGAGAATTTTCTAGAAAGGTACACGTGGCGTCATAAGCACTAGACATGCATGGGTACACGTGCATGCGGCGAGGGAAACCACCGTGTTAATTAATGACATGCGTGGGTACACGTGCATGACGGCGGAAACCACAGTGTTAATTAATGGCACGCAATACGTGCATAACGGCGGGAAACCACAGTGTTAATTTTATGGCAACATAGAGATTCTGGAACATAAAAGGTCTGTTATATTTTGTAAACCACATCGGTCCGGTTATGGCTTTTCTTTTTCTTTCAAACACTGAACAACTTTGCGTGTTATATCTCTCACCTCTCTAAGACATGCCGGTGTGAAATATTCATTCACAAGAAAAGAAATGAAATGTGTTACCACTATCATGATTTGAAATATAATTAAAATGTTCTTTATTTCAAATGTTAATTAAAAGCACCAGTCGAGCCGTCACACAACGTCACACAAAGTCACGCGCTTGTAACGCATTCATCTGTTTTTTTGTAACACTTAGAGAAAATCTCGGTTTTTTTTTCCCTCAAAAGTTAATTCAAATTTGTTCTGGACGCCCCGAGTTTTTTTATAAACTCTTCTCTTATTTCATTTTTGGTCTTTTTAAGATCTGGCTCATCTGGCTCATCTGGCTGGTGTGAAGTTGTTTGTTTTTGTGCGAAGTGTGAGCGCAAATTTTGTTTAAGTTGACGATATTTAATGCATTTCACGTGTGATCAGTTGAAACTCCGTGTCAGAAACATGATTATCATTCAGAGCTTTTGAGACAGAGCTGTTTATCGAGTCATGTTTTGCAACAGCCAGAGCATGGATTCTTGAGTGTTTATTAACTCTACGTTCAAGCTTTTTGTTGATAACTGACAGCCCAGCAGAGGCTCCTCCTGAAAAAATCGCAATACCCTCTAATGGCACCCCAACCAAAGCGCCAAAACCAGTAAGTGATGTTGCAACAGCGCCAGAAGACAAAACTGTTGTCATAGCGCCAAGACAGACCACGGAATAGTGAACCACTTTCCGGACTTTTTTATATTTTTCCAGAACAAGTCTGTAATCCTCAATTTCATCATTTATTTCTCTCAAATATTTACTAATCTCAGTTAGCCTGAAATTTTCTGCATTTGGTGTTGTGAGGAGGTTTGGATAGAGTGTTGTCTGTGTTTCTGTTTCGCTATAAGCTGGAGCGCTTGGTAATACGTTGGATGACATGGTTATATTTACAAAATTATTTTTTGTTCAATTTATTTCAATTTGAAACTGAAGAGGCCAGCCGTTAAAATTTAAAAGACCATTTTCATCCGTGACTGAAAGCGTCATATGTGTAACGTGATTACCCGTAGAAACATCGCGCAAAACGTTAAGATGTGTATTTTGGTAATGAATTTTTACATACGGTTTTCCTCGTATGTCAAAGCAAGCTAAAAGACTTGAAGGCTTTCCATTTAGCAAGCTTTGTTGCTTGTCGATAAGGTCACAGTTAATAAAATAATTTTTAGGATTTGAAACATTATCTATTTTAATTTGTCTAAAATAATCCTTTTTGCTATTTGCTGAATTAGTATTATACCCAGGCAAATTAAAGAACTTAAGAAGACTTTCATTCAGTCCAAATTTTCCAATTTTGTCCTCGTTTGCTTTTATTATCAAAGAACGGCCTGTAATGCCTTTTTCTACAGTAAAAAAATCTTTCTCTGGAAATCCTTTTTTCAAAAATATCCCCAATGTCATCCAGTGAGAAGTTTCCCATTCGTAAATAACGTGTTTCCTCATCTTGCTTGTTAACCTTTTTATAAAAAATTATTCCATCCTTTTCCAAACTATTCCAACTGTTGTAAAGAGAACAGCTTAACAGCCGGATATAGCTTGGTTTTTGAATAGGCTGGTCAAAATAGACCGTATGCGGATTTTCTTTTGTAACAACAGTTAGAATAACCATTTTATAATTAGAGAAAAATATTTTGTTTAAATATGAAAACATGTCTGCTCTTCTTAAATGGATTCAGACACCAGAAGCTGACAGCATTGCCAAAATAGCAGAAAAAAAGGCTCGGAAGACTTTTCTTGCAAAATACCCAAATGCCGATAAATCGAAGTTTGAGCCACAAACCGATTTCGCCAAAGACCACACAGCAACCTCAGAAATTTATTTCAAAGCAGGGCCAGGTCATTTGATAAACGTTTTTGGTTCAGACAGCAAATATTGGAGCCCGGAAATGAAAAGTGCGCTGAGTGTTGACCAATCATCAGAAGGGTTTCCGCAACAGTTTACACCAAGTGGTTTAAAAGGAGACTCTTTGCCCATTCCTGCTGTTGGCTTTCACGATGCCGCACCGAGTTTGAAAAAAAATATTTAATGACCAACTGAATATTTACGTAACACCGGACTAGTATTTCACAACAAAGTTCAGAGAGATATTTCAATAAACCAAACTTACCCACCATTCAGGGAAAGAGTCCAAAACATGGCTAGCCGGCCCAAATATTAAATATTGGCCACAGCAGCTGAATTTTGCTGTCTGGTGCGCGACAACGGGCTGTGGTATCAGTCGCGAAATTTTCGATGACAACTCTGCTATCCCTTTGCCACCGAATGTGCGAGCTTTTTACAAGTTCCATATATATTTTACTGTCAGGCGAATATTGTTTCAGATGGGAGGAATGCAAAGCATAAGCGCTTTGCCTTGCGACCCTACTTTTGACCAGTTTAACAGCAAGTTAAGTGCGACGTGGCTTCATACAAAAGAATATGCGCTGAGTTCGGAGTCGACCCGTCAAGCGATTTCCTTTTTACAAGAAGCGCAAACCACGGCCTGGGAAGTGTTTACATATATGTCACAAACGTTGGACCAGATAAAACGTCAGCCAGTTACCCTGGTTTAAATAAATTTTCTGACGAAGGCGGTTCAGGGTCAAAAGGTAACTTGATTTATTATGTCCAGCCGGATGACGCTGCCTACGGACAGGCAGACTGGTTTTGTCCCAATGTAGCAGAAGGTCTGACCCAGGCGGGTTTGGCGCGAATAAACCAGTCGATAGAGGCGTTCGTTTACTGTGTTTTGGGTTCACAGGTGAATGTTAGAAGCAGCATACTTGGGTCAGGAGGGCGCGCAAAGGAAGCGCAAAGTGAGTTCCTTGTGCTAGTGGAAGACTCAATAAGGCAACCAGATCTGGCAAAGAGCGTACAAAGATACCAACTTGCTGTCGACGAGGCAAAGGTGAGGCTTGACCTTGCTGTGTGTCCGGGGGCCTGGCTGATGCCTGCGCGGATGGTAATAAATACGGGAAGTGTAATTGGTTTCAACAACCAGCTCAAACAAGCTTTGCCAGGCATGAAGCTCGGGGTTAACGACGGAGTGAACACTAGCACAAAAAAAGCAGCGCTAAAGCTAATGGCAGGAGGGCCATCAAAGATAAACCCACCAAACAGCCACCCCTCAAACCCGATACACAAGGAAGCAACGAAAGAAAAGGGGCCCGCGCCTGAAGAGCAAACACCTGATGAGCCAGTACCAAATGCAGGTGTCAGCACTGAAACACACGAAAATAACAAAGCAGCTGTTGCTGTTGCTGCCGCCGGGGTTGCAGCTTGGATTTTCACCTTTATGCGCTAACGCCGCTTATTGATGTATTTTTCTACAAGAAAGGCAACCACAGCCAAAATCAGCAACCAGGTGTGCTCAGCAAGAAAACCGATAGCTTGACCGGCGGCTTTGAAAAGAAAGCTCACAATTGAGCCAATAAGACCTGGCAGAGCTGATGCAACCTTTGAGCCAATATCTTTCAGACCTTTTCCCAACGCTTTACCGGTGGCTCTCAAAGCGTTTGTAATAGCACCAATGACTGCACCAATTGTGACCCCGGCAGCAAGAGCGATTGCTGTAACGGTCACACCATATTTTTTGAATATCTCCTTTACCCTCTCACGAAGTGGAAGCGCTCTTTCTCTTTCATCAATCAGCGTTCTTAAACGAGCAAGCTCCTCGTCTTTCTTCAACGCGGCCTTCGGCGGCTTGTTTATCAGAAGGTGAGGCGTCTTCATTGTCGATAACTGCCTGATCTTCCTCATGTTGGCGCTGCAGTTCGGCTTCTTGCTCTTTCAGCTCATCTAACGTTCTTGTGTCGTTAAGCCTCGCTTCCATTGTGTTTCTTTCGCTCTCTTTGGCCGCCAGGCTTGCTCTAAGTTGGTCGACCCTGGTTTGTTCTTTGGCTTTGTTTTAGCTTGTTTCTCGAGAGCCGACACCTCTTTTTTTGCGTTTTCAAAATCCTTTTGATAATTTTTTTTCAGTTGCTGCAGTCTCCGCAGTTCTGATTCATTTTCAACGTTTGACCCCAGTTGATCAATACTGGCTTGAGTTCGATTCTGGTTCTCAGATTTTGCACTTCTTGGGCGGCTTTTTCTTTTTCAGAGGCTAGTTTTTCGGCCTCTTTACGTTGTTTTTCAGCTTCTCTTAATCTCTGCCGGTTTTCTCTTATTTCTTCATTGTCTTGAGCAATCAGAGATTCAGCTTCTGGACCAAGGGATGTTTTGAATTTGTCTGTAAATTTTTTGAGAAGACCTTTCCCATCTTTTCTGAAAATGTCAGTCTCACCACCTTTTGTTCCAAATGAAACGATTGTAGTCTCATTGCCAGGCTTTTTGCTGAAACCGATTGGGCCTAATTTCCCGAAGTCAACTCTTGGAAACTTCTTTTTAATAAAATCTCTTGCTCTTTCAAGAAGTGCTGGTTTGTCATCTTGATGAATAAAGCCCCCCCAACAAAGGTATATTTTCATCAAATGATGTTTCTGGAAGTCCGCTCTGTTCGTGCTGCATAGTTTGCATTTCATGTTGTTCACCACCATGGTAGGGGGTGGACGCTGTGCCAGGCTGAAATGGCTGGGTTCTGTTAGCCTCTTGTTCATCATCATTGTCGTCGTCATCGTGGTCAAGATCGTGGTCAAGATCTGGTTGGTCCATTCCAAATTCGCCACCTTCTGCCATCGCGTGATTTTATATTTACAATTGAAATTTTAATTGAACATTTTTATAATTCTTTCCAATAATGGACGGTGTACAGGAAAGCCTTCGACCAACACGTAGTGAGAAAACTCTTGGCGCGCTAAAAGCGGAGCGCGCGGTGAAACGTATCACTTTCGAGCGCACAGAAGCCAATCCGCAGGAAACGCTTTATGTTTCGGTGCCCAAGCTGAATGAAAACGAGGTCATTGTTCCCGGCTCACTTGCGCTGCGCTTCAACATTGATTTGAGCGGAGGCCATGCCAACAACTTTCTTGTCGACAATGTTGGTAGGGCACTAGTTGACAAACTTGTTGTGAAGTACTCTGGCACCATACTGCAGGACACAGTTGGTTACGACATTTATAAGATATTCGAGGACCTCTTCCTATCGCAGGAGGAGCGCGACAACATGCTGCAAGATGGAATCCAGAGTGAGGACCTCAACAAAATTCGCTCAAACGCGGGTGATAAGAAGACCTCAAGCGTCGCTACAGAAATCAAACTGAACGGGATTTACGGAACCAAATACAGAATCCGCCTTGGCCACCAGATTTTGAACGACCACGGGACCTTTTATCCACAGGCTCTATTCAACGATCTAGTGTTCGGACTGACACTTGCGTCAGCCGATCGGGTCGTTAAAGGCTCCGATCCAACAGAACTGAAATACAAGCTGACAAACATCCAGCTGGAGTACGAGATGATAAGAAGCAAAACACTGGCGGATGCAGCCTTCAGCGAGTACTCAAGTGGCAAAGAATTTGCATATGACCACATTCAGCGTGACGAAGTGGTTACCTTTAAAAAAGGCAGTGACACAAGGCTTAATCTCAGAGTTAACCCGCAGAGAAGGTCTCTTAAAGGCATCTTGCTACTTTTTGTCGAGCCCCATACTGCTGGTGCAAGGTTGTCAGAAGCGTACTTAAACCCAGACGTGACGAAAGTCAGTGTCACGGTAAACGGCTCGCCCAACAGGCTGTACAACAACGGACTTGAAGGAATTGATGTTTGGGAGGAGGTCAAACGCTTCTTTCTCAAGCCCATAAACAAAACACAGCACATGAATGCAACAAAGTTTTATACAGAAGACAAGTTCGGTCTTATGATCGATCAGCGTTCCACGGCTGACCACTCGATGCACGGAAGCGGCACGCGACTTGTAAACACAAAGGATGGGGTAGAGCTGGAGCTCGAGAGGAAAGCAAGCGGCTCGGGCAATGTGAACTGCCACATTTACGTTATAAGCGACGCGCAGATGAATATATTAGGAAGGCAATTAGAATCTGTACAGTACTAATAGAAATGGATACGAGCAAGATACCCTTCAACGCTCTGATTGTGGGCCCGACGAATTCAGGCAAATCGAGGTATGTGGTGGACCAGATCTACGGCCCTTTCCGCGGCAAGTTCGACTACATTGTGCTTATCTGCCCAACATTCGCGCACAACAAGACCTACCACCGAATTGGTGAAAATGACCCAAGAATGTTTGTGATAATATGCAAGCAGCACGAGGTAGAAATTTTTTTGAAGGTCGTGAGCTGGCTGTTTGAGGGCACCGACACGCTCATAATCCTCGATGACTGCGCAGCCTCCAAAGATGTGAAAGGGCGCACAGGCCAGCTGGTGAATCTTGGCTTTTCCGCTCGACATATCGGCATCAGCGTTTGGGTGCTTACCCAGAAGATAACCAGCATCACACCTTCCTTCCGGGAGAACGTGGCGGCTATCGTTCTATTTTATACTCCCTCGGCCAAAACCACGAAGGCGATATTTGATGATTACGCCGGCGAACTCTTCCACGATGAGTACAAAGATCTGATTTCAAAGCTGAAAGGGCGGAAGTTCTCTTATCTCGTGTTCTCGCTTCGCCACCCCTACGGCATTCATTTTGAATTAAAAAAAATAAAAGTTGTATATAGTGACAATGGGTGAACAAGAGTTGTGCGCAGAACTTACGAACTTTAACCTGGACCTATTGGAAACCGGGCCGTCGAGCGGGCCAGCTGGTGGTATTGTGCCAGACTTAACCAGCTTAACCGCCCCCGGACCTGACATTCCTGCTCTTCGTGAGCAGCTGAACGTGCTTGTATCTACAGGCAAAGCCAAAGAGGCCATCGGCGTGCAGTTAACACATGAACAGGTAAAGCGCCTGAGCGAAAAAGATGTTGAGAAATACATCAAAAGGTACGAGACCTACGTGGGCTCCAAGACAACAGAAAGTTTGATCGACAGCTGCATTTTTCTTGTAACCAAAGCGGTCGGAATGGCCGTTGACATCAAAGACATCGACGCTTATCAAAAAGAAGTCAGAAGCGACTACATCATCAACCAAGAGCTCTCCAATCTGGCCGGCAACATTGCTTTGAAGTGCGGTCGTTTTCTTGCTCTGGCCAACGCGGCGCTGATCACAACAAAACATATTGATTTTAACTCACATTTGGATAGAAAGTATGAAGCAAAATTAGAAGAAATTCCTCAGCATACCTCACCACCTGCTGAACACTTGTAGACAAATTCTGAGTAATTGCATAATAATTTTATTTGCTTAACATATACGCTTCGTTTCAAAATGTCAACCGAACAATCCGAGAGCGCACATTCGCAGGGCGAGACCCAGACGGCACATTCGCAGGTCGATATAACACAGCAAGCAACAACTCCACGAAGAAGAGCTCAAGGCCGCATTCAGCAAAAAGGCACCTGAGCCCGCACTTGCTGAGCCACAACCTGTTCGCGCGATACAGACCAGAGGTGTAAAACATTTGGATTGAATATTTGGAATTAATATTATATCTGCCTCCTATACCATGAAGAAAGTTGACGTTCCGCAAGTTCTTATCTCAACCGCGGCCATTTTTGGTATCGGACTGATATGGTACGACTTCAACGTGAAGGTTTTTAATACAGTCCGCGATCTTTTGAATGTCACATTATATAACCCGGACGCAGAAGAGACAAATTAATTTTCATTTAAACTTTTGTATGTTTCCATTTCTATACTTGCAAAAATAATGTCAGACAACAAGCTTGTTAAAACCATCATGGATGCTGCTACTATCACAGGTTTGGCCGCCGGCATCGGCTGGGTCGCAAAAAAAGGTTGTGAAAGAGAATTTTACTTCTGACCCCAGCAGCAGTGCGATGAATTACGTGAAGTTCACCGCCGTCATGGCGGGCAGCATTGCGCTCAAACAGTACCTCGAGGACCAAAAAATCCTTCCCACCAGCGTCTGAAATTAATGATTTAAAAAAAACTCTGCTATAATATATAACACAATGGCAAGTATCGCGATTATGGCTGGTGGGGCTGTGTTGAATGCTGCGGCTTTTATCGGTGGCAATTAACTTGCGAGGGCACTTGGCGGAGGTGACAAAGCTGCACTTGACGAAAAAGTACGACATGACAAAGCTCTCGAGGCGTATCAAGCGGCTTACGCCAAATACTCCCGTGACCGCACCAAACTTCTCGACTGGATTGCGACTAACACACAAATAAAAGCGGAGGCCAAGCAGAACTTCACCAATACTGACTACGTCTTCAAACTGTACAACCAGGCGCACCCTGACAAACAAATGATACCCCCCAAAGAGCCCAAGTTCTCAGATTTCTATCAACCAAGCGAGCAGCAGAAAAATGGTGAACTCATGTTCGTGGGTGCCGGGGCTCTTGCTCTGGGCTACGCTGCCTTCCGGTTCCTTTAAACGTTTTTAATTCCTTACTTATATTACACGATGGACGACAAACTCGCAAAGATATACTATAGCCCTGGGGGCTACTTGAAAGGTATTGCAGCGATCAAAAAATTATCCGAAGCCGCCAAGGTACCAGAAGAAACCGCAAAAAAGTGGCTGTTCAAGCAAGCACTCTGGCAGATCTTCCTCCCCGCACCGAAGCGCATTCCTCGGCCGAAATTCGACGTGCCTACACCCAACGCGGTCCACCAGGCGGATCTTCTTTTCCTGCCGCATGACAAACTGCCCCGCGGGCGCAAAGTTTTTAAATATGCCCTCACCGTTGTCGACGTGGCCAGCCGCTACAAAGAGGCTGAACCCTTGACACCGAAAAACTCTGATGAAGTTGCCCTGGCTTTTAAGAGAATTTACAAGCGCGCGCCTCTGAAATGGCCTCAACTGCTGCAGGTTGACCCTGGGCGCGAATTCATGGGCGCTGTTACAAAAGAAATGGAAAATCACAAAACGTACATTCGGCGCGGGCGAGTTGACATTCACCGTGGCCAGGCCATTGTTGAACGTTTCAACCGCACCCTGGCTGAGCGCTTGTTCGGGCACCAGTACGCCGTTGAAATGCGCCTGCCCGAGGGCCAGCGGTCCACGGCGTGGGTAAAAAGGCTTCCTGAAGTTGTGGCCGCTCTGAACAACGAGGTAACAAGCCTTACCGGCCAGAAACCCGCCGTTGCCATCAAAGAAAAAAATGTTTATGCAAAGCCATCGACACCTTATTTGAGGCCTGTTGGGGAAAGGGAAAAAACGCTCCCCTCTCAAGTAAATGTTAGGTATTTGTACCAACCTGGCGAGCTTGAAGATGGTGTGAAAAGAGCCACTGATCCAATCTGATCTTTGAAAGTTTATAACATTGAACGATCTTTTACCAAACCAAATCAGCCCGTTCTCTACTATTTGCATGACGGGCCCAAGCGCGGCTTTGTGCGTGAAGAACTGCTGGTTGTGCTTCCAAACACACAATTACCCCCCGAGCAACTGTAACATTTCGTTATTTCTGCATCTCTGTTAAAGCTTCTTCTATTTCTTTGATTTCAGTAATTGTTAATAAAGCTTCTATTTCTTTCATTTCTGTAGTAGCGAATAAAGCTTCTATTTCTTCCATCCCGGTATTTGTGAATAAAGGCCTAGTGTACCCGTAAGCCTTTGTATTTACCCCGTCGTCTGCTATCCAGCGCTTTGAATCAAACGGGGACAGCGAAATCTCATGCCCCTCGCTTCTAAGAATGTTAATTCCGTGCCACATCTGCTGCGTGCCAAAGAGCGTTTCCTTGTACTGTTCATGCTATATCTGTTTCTTTATAACGCTCTTTTTTACGCCCTTTGCTTTTTTGATATTTTTTCGTCTGCCTTCATGATAGAGTACATTTTCGGCTTCAGACAAACAATCTCTGATATGGGGGTTCCGGCACACTCATCTTTCATTTTTCCCAAGACCTTTTTGTTCGCGTTTGAGTGGAGTGGATGCTCCCTTGGGTAGTCGCTCGTGTCATAATGCTTTTCGTTTGATTTTATGTCTTTGTAGACGTCATCCGTTTTTATTTCAAGAAGAAGGCTGTCTGTGCCTGTGTACAGGAGATCGCAGCTTTTGCCGTACTGCTTTTTCAGATGGCTGTAGAAAAAGTCGTACATCAGGATCTTGCTGTTGTCAAGTATTGTCATCCCCGTGTAGACCAGCTTGTTGAGCAGCAGCCGGCTTTTGCGCATGTCGATTCCAACCAGGTCGTTTGTAAATATTACATGCCTTGAGTACAAAGGGCTAGCAACCAATTTCCTTATTTTGTCTGTCTCATTGCTGCGCACTATTTTTATGTCAACACGGTTGCGCAGGTTCTCCATGGTTTTGCCGAAAACTGAGTTATTCATTAGCTTGTAAAAGTTCTGTTCAAAGTCGTTCTTTGCTTGCTTTCTGAATTCTGTATTCATCCGGACGTACGGCTCCATCCAGCATTCTTGTTCGAACTCCAACACCCTTTTTACGCGCTTCAGTTTCATCCCCTGCTTCAGATAAAACTGCAAGTTTTTGTAATGCACGACGTAGTCTTTTTTGTCCTCAAGTGTAAGCAGCAGCTTATTGCTGTCTGGGGGTCTCAGCTCTAGGTCTTTCATCAACCTCTTTTGGTAGTCCGACATACATTCCTTTTTCACGACCTTTTTCTCAGGAGCCAGCGGGTAGCTGTTGTGTTCTTCATGCAGCTCAGCTGGGTACTCCAAATCGACCTCAAGGATCCATCCATTCTTTGCGTTCTCCTTTTTATTGAAGATTTCCTCCTCCGTCGGCATGACACGTTTCCATTTAAAACCACTTTTGGGGAGCGGCTTGCTCATTGCCCAGCCGTAGAGGTTGTTCGCGTCGAGATACATTATGTAGCTGTTCGGTTTGCTTGCCTCATAGTCCGGTACCACCGGGTTGTTTGGCTTAGCGTATCTCTCGCTTACCATCGAGATTCCTCCCCGAATTCCCCTTTCCGCGAAGAGATGCATTTCAAGGTCTGTAAACAACTCATGCTCGACACCCGTCTTTTTCAAGAGTGCGTCCCATGAGAGGCCTGGTGATGTGAAATAGTGTGCCGGATCTAACCTGTACTGCTCCAGACACAGTTTACGGAAGTTCTCGAATACATCTGCCAAAAGGGCAACATCCGTTTTTACGTAAAGGTCATGACAGTCTCCCAATGTTTTACATTCAAAAGTCTCCCATACTTTCTGCGCGTGAGCGTACTCATTTTCTGTTATGTGCTCGTCGTTGAGCTTGCTGTAGAACACCTGCTTGTCCGGAAGACTTGTTTCGCTGAATCTCGCCCATGAGTCCATGTACTCGTAAGGGTAAATCCCCTTTTTGTAAAGCAGGTCACTGCCATTTGAAATGGTTGGTGTGATTTTTAGTGACTCCTTCGGCGTTGCTCTTACAAGCGAATCAAGGCTTCCTTGCAAAAAGTTCAAGCTGTCAATGAAACGCAGACCTCCGACTGAAAATGTGATATATTTCTCCATGTTGTTGGCTACGCATTTCACTTTTTTCTGCAAATTTGACATCGCTTGCATTAAATGGTGCGCGTCGTATCCCCTAAGGTTGTGAAACACAATTGGTATCTGGTCTGTTTTGGGCTTTATTCTCATTTTAAGGTTACATGCGTTGTGCGCGGCCCCGCGGTAACTGCCCGTTATGTGGCAATGGTCTTTTACTGCGTCTCTGAAGTTTTTTCTGAAGTAAAGGTTCTGCGCAGAACAAACATGCTTCCTGATTGTTTGCAATCCATTGGTCTATTTTGTCTTTTTCTTTTCGTTCTCTTTTTGGCCCAACAAATTTAATTTTTTTGAGTGCTTCGTAATAACAACCTTTGTGGCTTTGACCGCAATAACAGCCTGTATCATGGTCGCAGACGGGTATTGAGTCTAAGAATTCATCTTTCATCAAACGTTTGTTACAAATATGACATTCAGACGCGTTTTTGTTTTTTTTCCCAGTCTTCGGCCGTCATCACAATCGGCTTTGGTGTGGCCAGACTCTCTCTGATTTTCGTTTCTTCCTGCAGAATGTCGCTTAAAAACGTTCTCACCGCGTTTTCATCCCTGTAAACTTTTGACCCTGTAACTTCACCGTCGCTTCTCACAACAATGTACGAATACCCGCACGCTTTATGCCATTCGGTCTTATCTGTGTAGCTTTTGTTCTTGCTATCCGCCCCGCGCTCACAGCCTGGTATCTTTTTTACCAGTGCCTCAAAGTCCGCATATATCACATAGGGCGCCTTCATCTGTTTGTGGTAATTTTGGAAAGCGAGGATGTTTTTTCCCTCTTCTGGCATCTCAATCCTTGTCGGCCTGCCGTTCACACCATTGCAATATTTTTTGTGGTTCTCGAGGAAGTCCGCTCTTGAGAAACCTGTTAAGCACATCATGCAGTATTGTTTTGCATTTCTGTTTTTGCTTTGATCGAACAGCAAAGCGCTTTCTCTTTTCACGCAAAAATAGTGCTGAATTTCCCCTGACTCAATCAACATCAGGTTTATCCTCGTTAGGTTCGGTTCTTTTCTGCTTATCCTGTGCACAGTCACACAATTGTTTTCCCATCCAAATACGTTTATTGCCAGGTTTCCGTTTTGCGCCTCAAGCTTGTCTATCTGTATTACCGGTGTTGGGAAATCGATGCCACCATAGTTAATTCCATCGTTAACCGGATATTTGCTTGGTCTTTGCGGGTCCTTTCCATCTTGTGGAGGAAATAAAGCCGCTCTGAGTGCCCACTTCAGGCATTGGTTGTCTCTGTTTTTCACATTTATTATTGCCTTCTTTTTTGCCAGATTGGCTGGAAGTGGCAAATAGGTTCCTCCGCGCAGTGGCTGATAGCGCGCAACATTCACGTATGCTGCCATTATACTGTCAATCTCCCATCCTGATCCTTCCAATGACCAGTTTTCTATTTCCCCCCTTATTCTTTCCATGAATTCTTCATATTTTTGTTCTATCAGTTCTTAGTAATCCCTGTTAAAAACGTGCGGCTGGTCCTCTTTAAAATAGTCGTCATTTCTTGCGTTTTGCCGTTTCTTTCTATTTCAAACTGTACTTGTAGCCCGAAGCTCACCTTTACGCTGCCCAACTTAAGGATTTCCTGTTCAATCAAATCTGTGAACTTTTCTTTATTTTCTCGTGCAAATACCAAAATATCTTTATTGTTTGGATTTGTTTTGGATACATCTATTATCCAAACACGAAGCCATTCCTGGAAATTACTTTGGCTTATTTTAAACACGTCATATAAAAGAACACGTTCAGGTTGCAACGGCTGAGGAAGGTTTCTGTTTTGCTCCCTCGTTATTGGACTGTAAAACTTTTCTTAAACATTAGACGAAAATCTCGCGGCTGCCATCTCGGCGTATATACTAGTGCAGATAATTGTTCAATTGGAAAATAATTCTGGCGCACTTTTGTATATAGTCAGTGCAGACATTTCTTCAATAGAAAATATTTTTTTGTGACACATCCGCTCGCTCGGTTTTGGGTCACGCTCTTTGTTTACTTCCATGCTTGCGTTGTTTTCTCTCAAACCACACACATATATAATGAGGGTTCTGGCAGAAATTTTATAACAAAAGGTTCATGATATCAAACAAAGCTTTTTCTCAAGAAACGAGGTGAGCATGGGAGCCGAGTTTATTGAGAAAAAAGCTTTGTTTGATATCATGAACCTTTTGTTATAAAATTTGCGCCAGAACCCTCATTATATATGTGTGTATTTTTTCTGGTATGCCAAGACATGTTAGCAATTCTTCCAAATCTTGTTTTTCAAAACGTAGCTCAACATTGCACTCGACATCGCTCCATAAATCCAGGTCAAATTTCCTGAATTTCCAGTATGGAAAAATAGGCTTTGACGCATAGGCGTCATAAAGAAGAACAAATTCATCATCATCGATTATATCGTACGCATTAGCTGTCACTAAAGCATCGCGTACCGCACTTAAGCCACGGCCAGCCATAACTTGAGCTAAAATTTTTCTGACAGCTAAAATTAGTTGGGACATTGATCACGAAATTGACACGAGAGTATGACGAGAGCTACACAAATCTCACGAAAACATGTTTTAATATTGGCATTTGAATTTCGAAGCTCATTCTACTGACAATAAACTATACGAAAATAAAACATACTACTTTATAATACTAAATATTTGCACTTGGAATTGGCGATTGAACAAAGAAAATACACCTTATTCCAAAATGGCGGAAAATACATTATTCTTTTATCTTCATGTTAATTAGCCTCATGGCCTCGATCGCATCTTCAGAATTCAAAAGAATCTTTGGCTTAAAACGAGGCCATGAGGGCCAATTAACATATAGGCAAAAGAATAATGTATTTTCCGCCATTTTGGAATAAGGTGTATTACAACACTCTTACTTGGTGACTACCAATGCAATATTCCTTCCAGTTTGGAAAACAAACTGCGCTATCATCATTCCTCGCGTGCATTCCCTTGTTTACAGAGAAAATTCTTTAAATTAAGCTGTTTATAAACTACGTCTGTATGTTCGAGAAGAAAAACAACGGCGTCGATTGCTTGCTAAATCATTTGTGAAACACAACGCGCCGGCGTCCTCGACCCAGTTTCTTGCGGGTATCTTTAATGCGCGCGCAGTCGTCAAATGACGTCCCCGTTCTGTTGCTAAATCAGTCTAATATGCGTTAGACAACGTCTGCTGGAACTACATTAACTCGCAAGGAAACCGAAAATGTGTGGTTTGGCGAAAATATTCGTTCTTGAGTCCAAATGTACGAGTAGGAGACTTTAACACACTCACTGGTAACAAAATGCGAGCGAGTGAAATAAAGTAGTCGGATAATAAATCGCTTAGCCGGAATATGTTTTGGTGTGCAGAGTCACTGTGTAGTTTAACTCGTTGCAGTAGTTACTTGTTTGCAGGGTTTTTTTTTTTTTGCAGTTTGTAATTTACAAAGCGAAAGCGCTTTATTAGTTTTTGTTCCGCGTGGCTGATTGAATTTAGTTTCGAAATATTATGTTTTGCTCGATACTTTAGAGAATTTTACCTTCGTTTTTGATAAGCAATGCGCGGTAGAAAAAAAATTCTAAATTTCAAATAACTCGCAACGAAACCGCAAATATTCTGCCTAAATATTCATGTACGACTCTAACATCACGCGTATGAAATTTCTGTACTCATTTCTCACCAAGAAAAGATGACATTCTCCTCCCACATCGGGTTGCCTTGGAGTCCCCTGCCCGTCCCCCAGAGTCTGTACGGATTGCGGTCAGAGCGTACGTTGAAATCAGTACCAAAATTTCTCGTATCGATAGATTACAAAAATTTGTTATCAATGGTGCTCCAGTGGCGCACTTTTTATGTGTCCAAAATATTAACTAACGCGATTTTCAGAAACGGTCAACGCTACTTAAGAATGTTGGGCTGGACAGCACCAAAGAAGCGTTAAACTGCTCGAGGCGTAGCCGAGAGTATCTCCAGCAGTTCGGGAGTGTTTCCTTTTAAACTTCCAGCTGAATATAACTTGTTTATAGTATATACTACTCGAGTGAATAGTTCTTTCCGCGCGCGCTGAACAGTGTTAACTCGGAGGTGATTAGCTAAGTACTATTCACCTCCATTTCGGTGAAATATTGTTTATTAACACGGCAACGGACAACGGTTTGTATGAGGTAGGCAGTGTTTGATATGGATTGACCGGACAGTACACTAATTTTGAAAGTTTTGTCCCCTGGCGACAGAATATTTCTTGGGTTAGAGCACTGATTGGCCGCGTACACCGAATCTGCACTCCTAACAAAATTTATAAGAAAGTTTTTATCATGGAACGGTTTCCCTAGACGTATTGCAAACTCGTTAATTGACCACTTTACTACTAACGCCCAGAACAAGGCTCAAAATCACAAGCTAAATTAGGTAAAGATGAAAATTTGTTATGACCAGTGTTATTTTGACATCGGGGTTGTCATAGCAACGTAATGACGTCATCACGTTTATCAATTTCGTTCGTATTGCTCGGCACCAGGAGATTTTTTCGGAAATCGCTCAAGGGAGCATGTACCTCCCATACCTGCCTCAATGTTGGCAAAGTTTGAACAAATTCTGTGAGAGCGTTATCGAAATTTTTGGGGATGAAGTTTCGAGGGTCATAAATACAGTAAAAAACATACTATTGAGATAATAGGGTAATATCTGAAGAACACGACGCGCTTTGGGAATGCAGTTTCATCTCATAGTAGTTTGATGCCATTTAAAATTGTGTATACAAAATTATGGGGATCGCCACGACCGATTGCGAAAAAAACGGATTTGATGAGCGTGCATTCAGGTGCTCTTGTTGCCACTTTTGTAAATAATTTGGTCTACACCTACAAATGTGATAATTATTTGGAAACCGCTCAATGAATTTTTTTAAAAACTTATCAATCTTGAGGTTTGTCATCAGTTTATATGGTCTGCAAGTTTCAAGGTCATTGAAAACACGTAAGGTAATAAAATCGGGGCTCCAATGTACTACTTTTTTCTCCCAGATTTTGTGTTTACAAGTGAGTGTCCTCATTATTCACCAGCATTGTATTCAACTTTCATTTTCACGTGCACAACTCAGCAAAAAATTCATTTGCATTTTATCAGTGAGTTTAGACTTTTTTCCTGATCTGTTGTTCTACACAAAAATAGCTTTTCGTTTCCTGGAGAAAGAGACCCTCGGCATTGCTGTATTACAGTCTAATGGCGTAACAAATATTATTACAGTTTTCAAGTCATATCAGCATGTTTCCCGAACATTTTTAGAAAGCAATTGAGCGTTCTGTTTAATGCAAATGAATTTTTTGCTGAGTTGTGCACGTGAAAATGAAAGTTGAATACAATGCCCGTGAATAATGAGGACACTCACTTGTAAACACAAAATCTGGGAGAAAAAAGTAGTACATTGGAGCCCCGATTTTATTACCTTACGTGTTTTCAATGACCTTGAAACTTGCAGACCATATAAACTGATGACAAACCTCAAGATTGATAAGTTTTTAAAAAAATTCATCGAGCGGTTTCCAAATAATTATCACATTTGTAGGTGTAGACCAAATTATTTACAAAAGTGGCAACAAGAGCACCTGAATGCACGCTCATCAAATCCGTTTTTTTCGCAATCGGTCGTGGCGATCCCCATAATTTTGTATACACAATTTTAAATGGCATCAAACTACTATGAGATGAAACTGCATTCCCAAAGCGCGTCGTGTTCTTCAGATATTACCCTATTATCTCAATAGTATGTTTTTTACTGTATTTATGACCCTCGAAACTTCATCCCCAAAAATTTCGATAACGCTCTCACAGAATTTGTTCAAACTTTGCCAACATTGAGGCAGGTATAGGAGGTACATGCTCCCTTGAGCGATTTCCGAAAAAATCTCCTGGTGCCGAGCAATACGAACGAAATTGATAAACGTGATGACGTCATTACGTTGCTATGACTACTCCGATGTCAAAATAACACTGGTCATAACAAATTTTCATCTTTACCTAATTCAGCTGTGGTGATCGTTTTTCGATGGCATTGTTAATGACAGTCTGGTTAGTTCTGAAACTTGAGCGGTGTTGCCCCTAAAAAATCCAGTCGAGCCACCTTAAGCTTCGTAGATGTCTCGTCGAGCCGAAACCGCACATCTGAATAAAACAGAAGACGACAAAACTATGTTTCTTTACAAGCACTAAAGACAAAACACCGCCACTAACTAAATCTAATGTTGTATATGAATTCACTTGCCCCGGCTGCAATTCCCCATACATCGGCAAAACTAACAGAACTTTGCTTGTCCGCACACAAGAACATGCGACCACGGACAAAGAGAGTGCTATATATAAAGTTTAACATCTGCGCTACTTTGACCAAATCAATCACATACAAGGTTTATACAATCTACCGGACATTTTTATTAATGACAACCCACCTTCTACTGCAGTGAACAAAGAATATTTCACTCATATCGTGCGCGGAAACACAAAGATAATAGACAGCGATGACAATTGGAATCTATTACTATACAAAGAAGCCTACCATATCAAGCTGCGTTCAGCACCATCTTTGAACAATGGTTTAAAAGCTAGCAGGGAACTATGCTTATTATCTTGACATTAACGTTTTTGTTTTGTATTTTTATGTGCACGCTTCAAATGCTAATGTACCATCTTTCAGTATTTAAATCCAAGCTACTTGTTTGTCACCTTAGTCTGAAGATGATATAGAATTATATCGAAATAATACAGTTAGGTACACCAACGTTTCCTTGCATTTGTTGTCCATGGCATTGACACAATGCATTTACTCGGCATTACATTTATTCTTTATCTCTTAAAATTATCAGCGGGTAATGGTTTTTGAGTAGGAAATCCATGCTCTATCTGCTTTATCAGTATGTCAACGGAATTAGAATTAACAACTGGTCCTTGTTCAGCGTGTTATTTTCTATAACTGAAGCTAGTTATGAATACGCGCTGTCGGAGCGTGTGACTGTATTTTTCGAGAATCCCGAGACAGGACCGAAAATTCGAATTTTCTTTTATTTCGTCCAAAAGACCCTTTTGGTGAACTATTTTCAAAAATATTGTTTAAAAGTTCCAGCGAGTTTAATTTTTTGCGAAATCTGCGAAAGTTGGAAATACCGCCTGATCCTGCCCGAACACCGAATAATGGCGGATGGAATTTCTGCAAAATAGAGCAGTTTCAACACGCTAGTACAGAAAGCTGAAAACTTCCCTTGATCTCATTTTTACACAACTTCTTATCTATCCTTTGGTCATTATTTCTAGCTATATTTCATCTTGAAGCAAATTAGTTTTGTCCAATTTTCAACCGTTTGAAAAATACAACTATCGCGATTCAGTTTACATGCCAAATTTTAACTGATTTCAGAGGGTCATAATTCGCAGGGTATACCACTAGCTCGGCAAATAAGGAGTTCACAAGCGAGAGGTATGCTATGTGTTTGTCATATGTAAATATCTAGTTTGGCCCGTGGAAATTAAGCGCGCCAGACGAAAAACTATGGAGGGCATTTTGACAAATCGCGCCAGTTTTGGGCGGATGAACAAAACCTTGATTTTGTGATCACGTATTAAAACATAATTCAACCTGTGTCTTGACAAAAAATATTCTTAGACATCGTTTATCGCACATACAAGAAATATACTTAAATAATACCTCATAAGTGGCCTTGCTAACGGATGGTCAGTCCTCTGGAAATCGGCGAACACAACAAGTTGAAAATACCTCCTGATCGTGCCCGAACACCAAATAACCAAAGTTTCGGATTGCGACTAAGTAATTTTTACCTTCCCTCCCGTGGACGTATGTGGATTTGACACCAGGCCAGGCCGCTAAGCCTAGTTTGAAACGGTCGTGTCAACTTCGAATTACACAGGAATTGTAGACCTCCGAAACCTATGGATTAGTCGTGGAAATCGGTTTATTTCAAAGGGTATGCATTGAGATTTTCCAAAGCTGTGGATTCGTGGGAGGAGGAGAGCTAACGACCTTTACGTGAGAAAGGAAAAGACGCCGTTGGGACCGATTTTGGGGCTAAAAATCGCCGCTCGATCGCGGATCGATCGCCATGGCAGTGTTTCGCCTTGACTCCGTCTTAGGAAGGAAGGAACAGGGAAGAGAAAAATCGACTAAAACACCACTTCAAGACGCAAAACAGGCAAAAGGACACAGCAAATGGCAAAAGTAAGTTTATTTTGTATATTTACTGTATTTTAAGCATAAATACGGCCAAAATCGACCCAAATCCCATACAAAGCCTTATAATATTCTCAACGGTCTAGTGTTACGCAACACCAATTTATACCTACCAACCGCTCGAAACGTGAGCTTGGGCTGCCTGTGGTTTGGCCCGTGGAAATTAAGCGCGCTAGACGAAAAACTATAGAGGGCATTTTGACAAATCGCGCCAGTTTTGGGCGGATGCGCAAAACCTTGATTTTGTGATCACGTATTAAAACATAATTCAACCTGTGTCTTAACAAAAAACATTCTTAGACATCGTTTATCGCACATATGAGTAATATATTTAAATAATACCTCATAAGTGGCCTTGCTAACGGATGGTCAATCCTCAAGAAATCGGCGAACACAACAGGTTTCGTTGAAAGTCAGCCAATACCAGTAACAGATGAAGAGAAACGTTGCTTGCAAAATCCGATCAACGTTGATGGGTAAATCGAGAAAATCCACTCTAACTTCTTTCTTGTTTATCTCCTGCAATTGTTTCTCATTTTCTTTTAAGAAGGAGGAAAAATTCCAGGCTGGAACGCTAAATCGTGAGCCCGAAGCAACATGCAAATGAGACGTTTGTTTACGGGCCATCGGATATGCAAATTAGTAGTTCAGTATGGAGGGGGATGCTGGACAAAAATGTAATTGTAGTGGTACTGCGTGCTGCATTATATCGTACCACGCGTTGATACCCTTAACTACCCGGTGTGTTGTTATATCGTACCCGATATGTCGCTTTATCGTACTGCTCAAGCCATAACACCGTACTGTGTGCTGCTATATCGTACCCGATCATTAAATATCGTAAGTGATATGCAGTTATATCGTAGTGCTAAAGCCATAACATCGTACCGTGTGCTGCTATATCGTACCCGATGATAACATATCGTAAGCGATATGCAGTTATATCGTATTGCTAAAGCCACTACATCGTACCGTGTGCTGCTATATCGTACCCGATGATAACACATCGTAAGTGATACGCAGTTATATCGTATTGCTTAAGCCATGATGTCGTACCGTATGCTGCTATATCGTCTTCGATGATGGTTTATCGTAGCTTTCATGCCATTTCATGGCGACAAACTGGTCAGCGGCTTATACTTAGGTAGGTACCTCATGCATGGGGACACAAAATGTCCCGGATTTTATTTAAAGACGTGTAACTATGAAGGAGTGCAATTTGAAAAAAAAATCGAAAATTATCAAACTTGGCCAGAATAAAAAAATATACTTTAAGTTCAATCAAATTTTTCTTTTACGCGAACGGCGATGTTGACGGTTTGAAAGCTACGGCACAAGGGGCTCATACAACACATGATTTAAAAATTTACCAAAAATGAACAAAAAGGCACAGTAAAGCAATTAATACATCATTCAAAAGAAGACATACTGCTTGCAACATTTCGGCTTCCAATATATGAAATAATAGTTTTGGGCTTCAGAAAGCCAGAAAGCCATTGATATGTGCAGAGCGTCGGAGTTTTCCAAACGCCAAACGAAATCGATAACCGAAGAATCGAAGAGTTTAGATTATGTAGATAAGAAAGCTACACAGAGTGGCAAATTCCCGCCAAAGGACAGAAAGGATAAAAATGACCAGTCGAAGACAAAAAATGGACTCCAAAAGGCATGTAAGCGATGTGGAACACTTCATGCACTGAGAAAATGTCCAGCTTATGGAAAAATATGTCTCAAATGCAAAAATCGAAACCACTTCGCATCTCAGTGTCTCTCGAAGAATGTTCATTTAGTGGAAAGCGATCAAGCCGCTCAACCTATTGTCGAAGACGAGCAGTTAGAAGAATTATTCATCGGTCAAGTCCAGAAAGATGACCATGGGCAAGAATGGAAAGCATCTCTTCAAGTGAACAACAACATGGTAGAGTTTAAATTGGATACTGGAGCACAAGCAAATGTAATTCCATCGGATGTATTCAACTCGCTCAAAGGAACACCGCAGCTGAAGACAACTAAAGCAAAACTCACTGGCTTCAATGGATCTGTAATACCTGTGCTAGGAGTGGCCAGAATGATTTGTAAGTACAAAGATAAACAGATTGATTCTGATTTCTTTGTTGTTGAAGCTGAGGGTCAACCTCCCCTACTCGGATTAAGAGCATGTCAGGAACTGAGCTTAATTAAGTTTGTCAGAACTGTTGACACAGCTGATGTCAATACTGAGAGTTCTATCCTTGATGAATTTAATGACCTATTTGAAGGCCTTGGAGAGCTTGAAGGGGAACACCATATTGAAATTAATCCAGAAGTTAAGCCTGTCATTCACCTCCCTAGAAAGGTTCCATTCACCCTTCTACCCAAGCTAAAGCACGAACTAGAACGAATGGAACAGTTGGGTGCCATAGAGAAAGTTGATCAACCAACAGAATGGGTTAACTCCATTGTGATAGTGGAAAAGCCAGATGGAAATCTGAGAATATGTCTTGATCCAAAAGATTTGAACCGAGCAGTGAAGAGAGAACATTTCCAACTCCCAACAGCCACTGAGATAACTAGCAAGTTAACTGGTGCAAAAGTATTCAGCAAATTAGATGCCAAAGATGGCTTCTGGCATGTTAAGCTAGACCACCCTAGTTCCCTTCTCACAACCTTTAACACACCATTTGGACGTTTCAAGTTTAATCGCTTACCATTTGGCCTGAATTCCTCAAATGAAGTATTTCAGAAGAAAATGCAGTTTGCCTTTGAAGGAATTGAAGGAGCAGAAGTTATCTATGATGATCTTCTTGTATGGGGCAAAGATGAAGAGTGCCACGACAAAGCACTCAGAAATGTGCTTGAGAGAGCCCGCGAGAAAGGTGTTAAGCTGAAGAAACAAAAGTGTGAAATCAAGATTCCCGAAGTTGTGTACATTGGTGACAAGATTACCAAAGATGGAATCAAACCTGATGAATCAAAGATTGAGGCAATCCTTAACTTGCCATCCCCGCAAAACAAGAAGGATGTGGAGCGCCTGCTAGGCATGGTAACTTACCTAAGCAAGTTCATCCCAAACATGAGCACCTTAACTGAGCCGCTAAGAGTTTTACTCAAGCAAGAGGTACAATGGCACTGGGAGGAGCAGCAAGAAAAAGCTCTTAATGAAATTAAGAAAGTCCTAACCTCAAAACCAGTACTGAGCTACTATGATGTAAACAAGCCTGTGAAGCTTTCAGTAGATGCATCCCAATCAGGACTTGGAGCTGTGTTACTTCAAGATAATCAGCCTGTGGCATATGCATCAAAATCCTTGACTGACTGCCAGAAGGGATATGCACAGATTGAAAAAGAAACACTGGCAATAGTATTTGGATGCGAACGTTTTCATCAGTACCTGTATGGCAAAGAAATAGAAGTAGAATCTGATCACAAGCCACTAGAAGCAATATTTGCCAAACCAATTGCCAAAGCACCACCCAGAATACAACGCCTACTGCTTCGATTGCAGCACTACCACCTAAACGTGAAGTACGTTCCAGAAAAACTGATGTTCATCGCTGATGCACTATCCAGAGCCCACCTGGAGACCACTAACACTAATCAAGGGATACCTGATGCTGAAACTGAAATGCAAATCTATCTCCTGGTAGCTAACCTCCCAATTTCAGAGCAGAAACTGAAAGAGTTTCAAGAAGCAACAAAGGCAGATCAATCTCTTCAGACAGTTGCACAGCTGACCAAACAAGGATGGCCTGACCACAAGAATAAAGTACCTGCTGATGCAAAACCATACTGGAGTTTCAAAGAAGAAATTCATGAAGCTGATGGAATTCTCTTCAAAAGTCACAAGATGATTGTCCCTGAACGACTGAGACCCGAAATGCTTAAAAGAATTCACGAAAGCCACCTTGGAATTGAGAAGAGCAAGCGAAGAGCCCGTGACATCCTGTACTGGCCGAACATGAATGCACAAATTACAGATGTGATTGCAAATTGCAGTTCATGCCTAAAGCATAGAAAGAACAATACCATAGAGCCACTGATACAGCATGAAGTTCCAGATAGGCCCTGGCAAAAGATCGCGTGCGATCTATTCACCCTTGGTGGAAAGGACTATCTTCTGACTGTCGACTATTACTCAAAATGGGTAGAAATTGGCTTGCTGCGCGACAGCACCGTAAGTTCTGAAGTCATCACCCAACTTTAATCCACCTTTGCACGCTATGGGATACCTGATGAGGTCATTTCCGACAACGGTCCCCAGTTCTCAAGCCGGAAATTTAAACAGTTTGCAGATTCATGGGAATTTAAACACACAACTACAGGTCCCAAGCACCCACAAGCAAATGGACAAGTAGAAAAAGCCGTTGGAACAGCCAAATCTGTACTAAAGAAAGCTTATGAAGATGGTACCGACCCATACATTGCCTTGCTGGAAAACAGAAATACTCCAATCACTGGACTGAGCTACTCTCCAGCTCAAATTTTCCTTAACAGAAGGCTGAAAACCAAACTTCCAACTGCTACACAGTTGCTGAATGCAAGAATCCCAACCAATGCTAAGTCCCAGCTCTTAGCTCAACAGAAATCACAGAAGCTCTACTTTGACAGAGGAGCAAAGTCACTACCTCCTGTCACAACTGGTGACACTGTTCAAATGAAAACAAAGAATGGCTGGAAACCTGCCACGGTTACAAAACTTGCTCACACCCCACGATCAGTAATTGTGAACAGCAATGGAACTCTCTACAGACGAAACAGGAGAGACATCATCAAGACACCGGAAGTCACAAGTCCGAAAGGTGACAGACGGATCACGCAGAGCAGAAGTGACAGAACCATCATCAAGACACCTGAAGTAGTCAGAACAAGATATGGCCGTACCATTCGAGCACCAAGACAAGATGACTTTATATACTATTAGTTTTTGCATATTACATGTTGCTATGCTGAGTTGCTGAGTTGTTATCAGCTGAGAACACTTGCTTTAAAATGACTTTGGACATAAGGTCTTGGACAATGAACTGTGGACAATGTTGGTATTTTAATAGCATGTTTATTACTCTTCATACATGTATTTGCTTAGAGGGGAGATGTCATGATATATGTGTTACGTCACTCGTAATCACGTGGTCTTTCAATAAACATGGCACACCGTGCGCATCGTGCTAAAAGAGCGTTACTTTGAGTTAAAATAAAGTTGTCACTGCAAGTTTCAGAAGGATGGTAATAATTGTCTCCACCTTGGAATTAAGGTCCGGATTAGCGTGCTGGAGTGTCTCTGTGAGTGTCATTGGTTTTTCACCAGTTGAATATAAACCACTTTGTTTTTCTTCGAAGAGTGAATTGTGACCGCGTAATGTTCTTGTAAATACATAAACGCCTTTTAACAACTCTTTGCTATAATCCTTCAGTTGGATTAACACTCAGTCGTGCAGCCAAGCTTTCTGAATCGTTGTACAACTTTATTTTTAATTATTCATGATATCGTCCAAACCACTTGTAAGCTAGCCAGTGCTTATTTGCTTTAAGGTAGGTATGCGCCCGCAACGTGATAAAAGTGGTGGTGGATTGTGTGTTTATAGTTCAGTTTTAATGTCATAACTGTGAATGGAAGAAAATCTATTCAGCGCCAATGAACAGCTTCTAAAGGAAGTTAGTCATTCACTTTCAGTCAGTCGTATGATATAATCATATATGCTAACTTAACTCCCTCCTCCGCAAAGGCCTCTTATTTTTTTCGTACGGGCTGCAAAATGGGAGAGGAGAGGGAGAAATGAAAGCGCGCTGGGGACAATGTTTGATGTTTTTTCGCTTTTCCCTCTCCACTGTAGGTTCCTCTGCGGTGGAGAGTGCTACCTTAAAGAGTCACAATTAATTCGAGGCAGCTTTGCAGACAATCAGATGAAATGTGCCACCAAATGTTGAGCCCATCATCCCACCATTTGCTTGTGTACGAGAATTTAAGGGTAACATGAATTGCGTTTGTTCGGGCGACGGAAATTCGAGTATAAGGTACCTTAAATTCATACAAAAACTGATTGTTTTGTAGGCTACGAAGAAATGCAAGAGTCATCAAAAACTGTCGTACCATTATGATCTAACAGGCTCTTAATATTTAGTTTAAATTAATAAATGTCAAATTAATGTGAGCAAACAACAGTCAGCAAAAGGTCATTGGATCATCCATATCCACTTGTGTTCCAACTTCACTCTTTGTCTTTCTGTGCCTTAAAGTTCCTGTCTCGCCCTCAAAGGCATAGTTAACGCATCCTGGAAGATTCTGAATAGAGAGTATTTGTTCCATTTCGGCGCTGTAGCCGTGAGCCGGAGCATCATTTGTGATATATCCATGGTAACTGTCCGTTCCATCCTCTTCCGCCTGCGGTACATTATCTTCAAGGTCAGAGGAATTGTCATCAGAGTCTTTGCAGTCGATGCCGTGTTCAAGTTTGTCAGACCCTGAAATAATGTACATGGATATTCTTTACTCATCTTTATATCACTACCTTTACTGTCACTGTTTAGGCATATCAAATTAACAGCTTAAACGAAAATATGAGATAAACGATAATGATATCGACAAGTCGTCATTCTATATATCTGTGGTGGAACTGACCATTAACCTGTTTTCATAGCGTGACCTGATATTAAAAATTAGTCTATCGAGAACAAATTCAGCGAAGTGCAGACTTTAAGAGCAAGTGATAATGATGATGATATTGATAGTGATGGTGATGGTGATAGCAATAACGTTGATGATAAGGATAACGATAATGATAATAAAATCGAAAACGATAATGATAGTGATAGTGATAGTGATAGTGATAGCGATAACGATAATGAATCAATGATAATGAAGGTGATAGTGATAACGATAATGATAGTGATAACGGTAACGATAACGATAATAATAATGATAACGATACTGATAATGATAATATCGATAACGATAAAGATAATGATCATGATAGCTATAACGGTAACGATAATGTTATAATAATGATAGTGATAATGATAATGATAATTATAATGACGCCAATTGCAAGAATTCTGATAAATCACAATGTGCAATCAATTTTAATTAATAAATCGCACCCATCATCTCTTGGTCGTAAGTAAGCCTGAGTGGCATAATCTTGTTGATGAGAAACAGCTGTAGCCACGTTGTAAAGCCAGACCAAGCAGCAATAACCACACACGCGAGGATCTGGACACCAAGCAGTTTGACACTGCCACCTTTCAAGAGTCCGTGCACCTGTGAGAACCCTTCAAGTGGTTCCTCCTCGACAAACAAACCCACTGCAATCATTCCCCAGATGCCCGCCATTGCATGAGTTCCAATACAACCGACTGGGTCATCGATTTTGAACCTAGACGGAAAATAATCACACACTTAACAAATTTAATTCCTCTTATTTTCAATGTACGGATAGCTAGCAATGGGTTTTAAAAGAACATGCCCATTCTTGTGCGTCCCCTTTGTAAAAAAAATAGTAATAATAATACAAAAAAACATGCAGAAAACGACAACAACAAAACTTTATCCCCAAGAAATTGGAACAAATAGGACTATTATTTTCTGCATACAAAAAATAAGAGTTTCTTTCCCGTACCAGTCAACGACTGTCTTCACAGGTTCTTTCCCACAGACTGCAGTAGAAGCTAGACATGGTGAATGTGTCAGCTGCTTTTTTGGCGAAAAACGGCCAAAAGCATGACAATAATTCTTTTCCAGTTTGCGCAATGCCTCTTAGAGTATTTTTGACATTTGGGTCGTCTTCTGGCTCCAGCAGAATACGGTCAGGTTGATGCAGCTGAAGGAGTGAAACTTTGGAAACTAACCTGTCAATAATGTCACAACTGCCACAGGCCACCAATCCTCCAATGAATCCAATGATGAAGGCCTCCCAAGGACGGCACACGGCACAGATAGCTGTGATACCAACCAGACCTCCCAAGATGCCATTTATAAATATCGCTACATCCAGCTTCCACTTTCGGAACAGGAAGCTGTAACACACTCCCAGGATACCTCCTCCAATGGAACCGTTCAACGTCACTACCGCTGATCTAGAGGCTAGCAACCACTTTGCTGTTGAATTGAATTTTATTGTGTAAATGGCATAACCAAGTTTCATTAACAACATTCAATACAAGACGCCCTGTTATTCGATAGTGCTGCTGTGTCGAGTTAAACTGAGTCTTTCACTAAATCAATATTTTCAGTAGTGACTAATTAGTAACTAATTATGAAAATAGTCATTGTTATTGGCCAGGAAGAAACCCAACAAATTTATATGCCGAGGCAATATTCTCGTTGAAAGAATGCTCCGATCGTATTATTCCATGGCAGTGATGAAATCCTACGGAATTAAAAGTTCCAGCACAAGGTTATCTTTAGACAATCTGAAACTTCCAGCCTTTTTTGAACATGACGAACGCCTTCACTTCGTCGACAAAGGTAAACAGTTTGAGAACTAACTCACTGACGCCAAAATTTTTAACATTGCAAATTGGAAAATCATGCTAACATAGTAAAAAGATTTCGTGGACCTTTATGGTGACCACACACGAGGGGACATGTTGCAGGGACGTGTTACTGTAAAAGTGACAAAATCACGATATGCACACCATGGAAAATGTATTGTGCAGTAGAGACATGTCCCAGGGACATGTTGCAGCAATACGTCGCCCGTGAGAACGAGCGCATGACCTAGAATGAGTTTTCTTTTGAATATAATCAGTATGCTTTGGACGACAACAAGAGAATGTCGCCAAACAAAAGGTTTTATGAACAGATTCCTGTTAATTCTGTTGCAGCGTCATGTTGCATAATGGTCAACACGAAGGGACATCGCATCCTTGCCAAAATTTGGCCCTGCGACATGTCCCATGACGTTCAACGCGTTGAACTCCATGCAACATGTTGCAGGGACAAAATTGCTGCAATATTCATATTGAACGAGCTTAAAATTCTAAGCACACACCATGGGACTTGTCGCTACAATATGTCCCTGCTTCACGTCCCTGCAACATGCGCCTCGTGTGCTGGCCCCTTTATGGTTTGTGATAACTTTTCCATATATTACATGCCTCCACTGATGCCAAAGGTGCTTCCGCAATTGAATCCCAGCCAGCCCCACCACAACATGAACGTGCCAAGCATAACATTAGTCAGTGAACCAGCCTTGCCTCTTTTGACTGACTCGTCATAGCGACCTAGTCTTGGTCCCAGCATGATGGCAGCCACCAAGCCTGCCACGCCTCCAACTAAGTGTACACCTGCACATCCTGAAGGAACATAATATGCCACTTGTGATCAGTTTCTTCAAACAGACAGGCCATAAAAATACAGATATACGACAACTAGGTGATGTAAAACCAAATATTAAAAAAGGTATGGTAATCAGTTTTGGTACTAAATGTTTATGGAACATAAGTTCCAACTTTGTAAGCGACTTTACCATTTAACCAAAAAATCTCGGAAATGGTATAGTAATTTTCCGAAAAATCCGTTCGGAAATTGTGCACTACGTTTCATTCTGGTTAATACGAACCGTTGGAAAATAGGCTAGTTTTTTTTACCAAACAAGGGAGTGAATTAAAAAAGTTGAGGACATTAAAAGAAAAGAAAATTCAAATTATTCCCCTCAACCTCGACTTAATTCTTTTGTTTGAGATCAGTGGAGCATAATGGGAGCCTCGCCTATTCTGTACTATTTGTTTCTCCCGTTTCTAGTCTCCCATCAAGGGAAAACAATAAACGGAAACTGAATTATAAATTACAAGAGCCATCTCTTTCGGTCAGTTTGCTGATTTTGGAAAAACTCATACCACTGTTTATCAGCCATTCTAACCGGCCTTTTCCATCAAACGGTTAACACCCTCTGATAGTACAAGCGCAAAGCAAATTGTGTTGCACGGAAAAAAGTTCTAAATTCTCCAAAAATTCCGTAATTACAGGTAATTCTAATAAAAATACTGTTTTGTTGTTTGTTATCTGTATAGTGTAAAAGCAAAAATGAAATCTGGTCTCCAGATTTGTTGCTATTGTTGTTGTCGTTGTTGTTGATTGGATAGATAGGGATTTCTAACCATGTTTTTTTTTTCATCTAAAATATTTGTTTCAATGTTTGTTCACATTGACCCTGAAAAGCCTCATTGGGTAGTGGTCAATTGAGATATTTGTCATCATAAGTGCAGGGATATAAAGTTCATGTTTCCTTTATTGTTTACTGTCTTTATGGATTATGCTAGGCTTTCAACACTTTCCACCGCATTTACCTGCCACGTCAATAACTCCGAGCTCATTGAGAAAGCCTTTTTCACCCCAAAGCCAGTGAGCAGGAAAACAGTAAGATATGGTGTTGGTGAAAGAGTAAATAGTGTAGGCATTTAAATGCGTTCTTTCTGCCATTGCGCCTGATACAATGGTTGTAGCAGTTGTGGCAAACGACATCTGAAAGAAATACAAAGCGAACACATCCCCTTGCTCGGCCTCCACGTCCATCGCAAAGTAACCTGGGTAATGAAACAAAAACCGACTTCAACAAATAAAGTTAGTAACACAAGAACCAGCGTCCAGTTCATTTCATGTGAGAAGTTTCATTTGCCTGTGTGACTGTACGACAATAGTCTCACCTACTCCAGAGAATCCGTTAGTCCCTTCATCGCTGCCAAAACTGAAGGCAAATCCATACAACCAATAGGAAAGTCCTCCGTATATGACGTCAATGGCGTTCTTAACCATGATATTTACCTCATTCTTCTGGGAAACTAAACCTAGAAAAGTGATCGGTTTCTTGAGCGCTTGAGTTTGTTGTAGTTTAAAATGAATCCGATTCAGGTCAAAATGATTTCGCTGCAGTATAGTTTGATTGTTCAGTTTAATTTAGGGAGAGCGGGGATGGCGCAGTGGCGACAGCACTCGCTTCCCACTAATGTGACCCGGGTACCCGGTGCCATATGTGGCTTGAGTTTGTTGTTGGTTCTCGTCCCTGCTCCGAGGGTTTTCTCCCGGTTCTCCAGTTTCTCTCTCTCCACAAAAACTAACACTTCTAAATTCCAATATTCGATCGGAAATTCGAGGGCCACAGGTTTGTCAATTTGAGTATTATGGAAAGTACGTATAATACTAGTTCAATATCATTTTGACCTGAAATTCATTTTAAACTACAACAACATTTACATGGCAAGAAGTTAATTGTTCCACGTTTACACACTTTAAAAATCTCGTGCAGTTGGAGCCATTTCTTATACTCTGGCATACCAAGCCAGTCACTCCCCAAACAATATTCGTTTTTTTTTTCTTTTTTCAACAAATCGCATTACGTGGTAACAGCTGTAAGAATGTAGCCGGTTCAGTTCCACATGTAAGTCTTCTCGATTACCCTTGCACGAGTTTAACATTTTTGAGTAAGTACAACATAGGAGGAATTGAGAAGGGCAAGAATATGTGCTTAAACTAATAATTTGCCCTTTAAGTTGAAATGCATTCTGTATTTTAGATAGAAAGAAAATATAAAACAAGAAAGTAAACGAGGAAACATGGAGACAATTGTCGTAAAAATGCTAATGTTAGTGGATGTTTGTTTATTGAAAATAATTGATCGAAGGCTGAACAAACACGCCGATGTGATTCAGCCCGCAAACACATTATGTTCGTGAGCTAGAGATTTCATCGATCGTTATAAAAAAAACTGGAAGGGTCGTTTGACGCCTAAAAAGCTTAACAATCGTAAACTTAACAACAGTTTATTAATATTTCAGTTTTAGAAGTTGTCTTCAGTTTAATTAAAATAAAACAAACAAGAGTTTAATCATGGTGACAGTTTTACACCTGCATGGCTATATTTTAGTCGTTTCCAGGGTCGACTTTTTCAAGATACCTTATCTATGTACACTGGAATGTTACTTGATTGTTTGATTGAGATAGACTGACCAGTGTTTTATATGTAATGAGTGGAATAGGCCAAGTGCTCAAGATTAAAACTTTAGTCAAACTTTCTTTCTTTCAAAATAACTTGAATCTTTTCAAATAACACCAGTCGTTTGCGGTTTGTCTATCATGATTAAGATTAGTTTTTAAACAAAATAAATCAGTTTGCTTTTAGTAAAGCTTCAAGAGTTGCGAACACCGTATAACCTGTTTTGAAATAAGACCAAAATTTGGACTGTTATGTTGAAATTTTGTACGTCTTGCCATGATAGTTGTTAAATGGAAGGGATTCAAACAGGGCACAATCTCCAAACGTTTAACTTGACAGCTTGAGTAATTTGATTCACAAAATATCGTACTGAACTCGCCTTTGCAAAGATACAGTACTTTCGTTTTAGAACGTTACTCATATGCATGGGTAAACAACGGTCAACGGATAAAATGTTCTAATTAAAACATTAAAACAATCTTTCAATATCTAACTTCAAAGACAACGATATACAAACCTGACTCCACGAGTCCGAAACCTGACTGCATTGTAAATATAATAAAAGCACTTGTTAAAATCCAAGTCGCATCATCAGAATTCAACTGGACGGGTTCGCTCGATGTGCCATTAACAGCGTTGGAAGCATTTTGAGTAAAGTTCATTTTTCAAATATTCTTCTAGCAGCTTAGTTCACATGTTATGTGTAATAAACTTAAACACTTTAACTACTGAGCTTTAAAATAACACCCACTGCGAGTTACAATGACTCGCTACAAACAAAGAAATCTGCTCGAAAAATATAGGAAGATTAATCCTTGCGTAGTTAGGTTTTGCTTACATTCGTCTTTGAAATCCTCACACTTCACATATAGGTTGCATTGTCTATAAATGTACCGAAAACATCTTTCAACTGAAAAAAATTGATTAACGTTTTAAACAAACCCATAAATGCTTGCTGCTTTGCACCAGCGCTAAACAGTGAAGCTAAGTAAAGATGTTCTAAGAATTGTTCCCCGTAAAACTGCTGAACGAACTCGACTGATGATCGCTTGAGTTTTTCTTCTTCGATCTAATTTCCTTGCTATTTCACAAAGCGTGAATTTACTGGAATTATAAAACTTATATTTTTATTATTATTTCTTTTACAAATTCAAGTAATTTCGTTTCGCTGAATCGTTAATTTAACACTCAATGGGAGCGCTAATCTCAATTCCTGCTATTTAACACAAAAGGAAATACCTTGACAACGGAATGCTTGCTTCTATGCAATTTGACTCACTGCGTTAATTGTACGTCTGACAAACAGCGTTATTTCTATCCCAACACTGTGTCCATAAACAATACGCTTTTTCTTAACATTTTCGCAGTTGGAGAAAAATCAGTAATGACATTTATTTCATATGTGGTATAAGTGTCACATTTTATCCATCTCCATATTATTTCACTGAACAGGTGATCATGAGAATTATGAAATGTGTTTTCGGACAGCAAATTATCCTTGGACAAACGGGGCTTTCTAACTTGTTGTAGGTGAAAATGAATTCATTATTTTGTCGCCGCATGTGCCACAATGGACATCAGCACACGAACTAAAAACATCGACTAACGCTTTGTAAAGGGTCCATTTCCATCGCGTTTATTTTACTTATTTCTGTATTTTGCTTTGCCGTTGCTTAATTATTCAAGCACATTCAACGAGTTTTGCATATTGATTAATTGACCGGTGAATTTCATAGACAATATTGACTGCATATTGGCATAAACGCCGGTTATTGTCAAAACTGAGAGGTATTTTCAGTGAAAGACCAACTTTTGTCGGCGCAGTTCGCTTGTCCTGTTTGAATAACTCTTACACACAACATGAGCAGTGAAGGAAAAAGGAAAAAGTTATATATGTACTGTCAGTTGGCCGAAAGATCTGCGGGAAACCTATCACATGCTATCAGCTGGACCAAAACAAAACTGTTAACTTAGAGGTAAACGTAGCTTCGGTGAGTGTATCATTGAACATTCAATATTTAAGAAGCCAACTGAAAAATATATAGTATATAAAAAGAAACTTCAGCAGATTAATTTAACATGGTCAGTTAATTGTCGACTTCTTATCTTACCAAATGTTTTCCACAAAAAAGCAAATGGTTGTCGAGGTAATTTAAACTAAGAATCGATAATTTAAAACGAACAGTTTAATTTTGAGTCTTCCTTCGCGACAGAAGATTACTAGCCATCTGTTCTGAGCCTTCAAACAAAACTGTGGTAAGTTTGTTATTCGGATAACTCTTCATGATTCAGTAAAGGATTGCCCATCTAGTTCCATCTTATACTTGATTTAAGTCAGTAAGAAATCACGCTTTCAGTTGATTTATCCTATCCTACACATGTTTTAACTACTGTCGCACGTAAGTCGTCCAAATGTTACTATTCCCTAAATTCAGATCCTTGAAATATATACAATATGGCCTATCGGAAAATATCTCTAGTGATAAAAATTCTCTTTATTTGCATTTTGAAACCACTTTTATTAGTTTCAGATAAACACTGGGAGAAAATCGTGTCGTTAGAGCAGTCTTCACTGGCTTGAGAAATTTGCTGCAGTATATGGCGGACCCACCAACCAACTCCTCGGTTTTAAACGAGACTCTTTCGTCGGTTATTAGTGGTGAATTGCCGACGATTCACCGGGTAAGAGGAACCATGGATGGCCCAGGAGATGCCGTGTGGATATTAACCAGCGCCTTCATAATTTTTACAATGATTTCAGGCTTTGGACTGGTAGAATCAGGTAGTTTTATTTTAGGTTCTATTCCGGAAACTTGCGACATGTTAATATTTTTTCTCAGAAATGGTTTTGTTTTATACCAAGGCTATAACTTTTTTTCGAAATACTGTTATTTTTTTTTATTATTTACATACTGTTTCTCCATACTTTTCGCATCTGCTTAAATCCATTGCCATTTTATTAATTTGCAATATTAAGAAACTTCATTCGTGACTATCCGAGTATAAACATCATTGACAATTTCCCCAAGGTCATACATTTCAACTTAACCTTGAAGATTTTCCGCCACAAAATTGACAAATGTAGCCTAAAGCATTAATGAATGCTTTCCTTAAAGAAGACACGAAAACGCAAGCAGACTGTATTAATTTACTCTCTGAATTATTTATCAGTATGCCCTATTTACCCAAAAGCGAGTTAATTTCGAATCCGTCACTTCGAGTGAATTTAGTTTATAACATTTGCAAATATTCAAAACCTGGCTTCCGCTGTATGATTGCGTCAGTCGTGCAAATTCAAAAATTAGTCTGTATGTCCGAAATAATTTTTATCTTCCTTTGAGAAAGGGCTCTTCTGCCTCCAGAAATAAGATTTAATTATTTTTTCATAGTTAATAGAGGGAAATAGTTAGGAAGCCCGGCAAACATCAAAGGAGCAAACAAAGAGGCCAAGATTGAGGTTGGAAGGTCCATGACAATGCACATCTTTTGTTTTGCGCTCATACACTATGCATGATTACGTAATCGCAATGTTTCTATTGGTTAGTTGCATGAACACACGTAACCACCTACGGTATTTTGTCAGGTTTTGTGCACGGTCAACCCCCAAAATAGCGAACAAAAACCTATAACAAAGAACTTTACCACGCTTCATAACTATTTCCCTCTATTAACTATGAGTTTTTTTTTGATAAAATACATTTATTCGTTTTGTTTGGTTCAGAGAGCATTACGTCACCTTCAATTGACCGTTCTTACAAAAAATAATGCTTGTGCGCAAATGCCACAATTAACAAAGGCACCAAGCACTTCCACCACATTTTTTTAATTGCTGTTGTGCAATTCAAAAAGCTCGATCTGTAAAACAGTTATTCAACTCGGTTATAATTTCACAAAATAAGCGGATTTAGCAAGACAGCTAGAGAGCGTGCGGAATAGTCTGGGCCCAACGCTTCTGGTGCTCACTCGCCATCCTTGTGCCAAAAGTGACCTTTGGATCGTAGTAGGAGTAGAGATTAGTACGATGCTTATGTGCTTGATTATCGCATTTCAAGCCAATCTCATATAGTCTCAGTTTTGTAAGTGGTCAACAACAGGGAGGAGTGAGGGCTCTGGGAACATAATTAATTAAGTCTGCGAATAGCTCTGAAAAACATCTTGCAGTACTCAATAACAAGCAGGAGATAGATTTATAGAAACGAAATATTTCGGTTCAATTCAAAACCATTATCAAACGATGAATAACTTTACAAACAAACGTAGCTTATAAGTATTACCAGAAATACAAATATTACCCCCAAAATTTTGCAAAGAAATAAACAAATAAATCTGTTTCCTGGTTGTTGACTCAAATATTGAGTACTGCAGGATGTTCTTCGGAGTCATTTTCATACTTTATTTTTTACATTTGTCGGCTGGAAATGGTTTCGGGGAAGGTAACTGGATTGAAAGTCGAAAGTCGTACTCATACTCGATCTTGTTCTCATACTCCGACGGTTCTGAAGGTCACTTGTTTCACGCTGGTATTTTACAGCAGGTTTTCACGCCGCGAAAAGAAGGGTATACATTCGACTTTGAGGTTATTTTGGACCTTTTTGGTGTCAGCTTTTAGTTGAGAAGGTGAAACAGAACGACTGTTATCGTTTTGCATTAAACTGAAGTGTCATTTGTTGATGGGCGGGTCACAGATTAATATTGCATGTGACCCCATATGACCTCTTCCTTCAGTATCGACTTTTTTTTAGAAATCAAGATATTTTGTTCAACAATATCCAATAGCTACTTAGTTGTGGATTATTTTTAGGTATGGTCTCAAGGAAGAACGAGGCAAACATAATGGTAAAAAACGCAGTTGATGTCATATTTGGTGGCTTGGGCTTCTGGATGTTCGGCTTTGCCTTCACGTTTGGAAACGACTACGGGGCGAATGCATTCTCTGGCTACGGAAACTTCTTCACTGATGCAGAAGAAACGCGCATGGGGGACGTATTTGCACTATACTGCTTCCAAGCTTCCTTTGCAACCACCGCGACGACTATAGTGTCAGGAGCAGTTGCTGAAAGAATGAACTTAAAAGCCTACATCATCTTTGCCTTCACGAACACTCTGACTTATTGTTTCCCGGCCCACTGGGTGTGGGGAGAAAAGGGGTGGCTTAAAACCATGGGCGTGGTTGATATGGGTGGGGCCAGCCCGGTGCACCTCGTCGGCGGAGTAGCAGGACTGGTCGCCACCATCATGCTGAAGCCTCGAGTGGGCAGATTCAAAACTGTTTCAGGTGTTGGTGCACCCTTAAGACATAATATGGGAAGCCCGACCAATGTGTTGCTTGGTACGTGTGTTAAATGGTCTTAAATGTTTTTGTTGTCGCTTGTGTCCAGGGTTGTCACTTTTGACAGAATTATGGGTGTTTTGGTGAACTTTTATCAGTGAGGAAACTTTGTGATGCTTATTATAAGAGCGCATATCATTAGCGTTCAATCCTGGACATATCTGTTTGTTTGTTTGTTTGTTTGTTTGTTGCCGAATATCGATGTCTATGTCAACAAGAACGCGAATTAGCCTTTAAAAAAGTTCATGAATGGAAATTTGTGAATGTTCCGACAAATGTTTGGATACATATAATTAAGTACTTTTCATTTTTTGTCTACGCTACATGCAGAATGTCAACCTCGTCCAAGAGCACGCTTCTCGTTTGGTTATCACCATGCGCAAAGCACTCATTTTTTTTTTTTTATTATTATTATTGTCAGTCAATCTGATTCTAGCAGGAACACTAAGTTGATTACATGTAGTCACCTTTTAGTTGATAAAGGTGGACAAAATGCCGTAGCAAATTTGAAAAGCTGACATTTCGAGCGTCAGCCCTTCATTGGAGCAAAGTTTTATTTTAGAAGAAGTCCGATAATCGCGGACTTTCAAATAGGAACTGGTTAGAGTCCACGTTATTGGTGCCGTTAGAAACAAAAGCGGTCTCTGGGGACAAGAATGACGCAGAACAAGATTGATACTCTCGTTATTTCACAAATTGCAATTTCCAAGTTACAGGCAGAATGTTTTTAATCGATTTTATTCATCATTGCAGGCATGTTTATGTTGTGGTGGGGCTGGCTTGGTTTCAACTGCGGCAGCACATTTGGGGTCAGCGGCGGAAGATGGAAACTTGCTTCTCGGTCAGCGGTCTGCACTATAAATGCGTCATGCGGTGGTGGTGTGTTCGCTACTTTTTACAGTTATATTAAATGTAACAGGTAAGATTTCATGAAGCCCATGCAGACAATAAGTCACTGAAGATCAAGTTATCTAAGGGCTGGTACACGCCTCGATATCGTTCTCTCCATCTCTCATCAAATGTAGTGAGAGTCACAATAGGTTAAGTCTGCGTTAAAGCTCAGTGGTCCAACAGGTTAGAGCTTATCCCGGTCTCAGTAGCATGATGCAACTAGGAGTAGTTCTACTCCCCCCCCCCCCCCCCCCCCGGATGTTATGCTAGCCCATCGCAAGTTTACCCCCAGCAGTAAATTCGCGGCTGCCCTTTTATACACCTAGGTGGAGAGAGGCGCTGTGAGAGTAAAGTGTCTTGCCCATGAACACAACACAATGCCCCGGCTAGTGCACTAACCATTAGACCACCGCGCCTCCCGAGGGCCACAATAGATCTTGAAAACAATCTTGGTATTAAAGAAAAGGCATATGAGAGGTGGCTGTCATTAATAAACTTCATTATGTATATGTGCTGTCATGGTTACCAATGGAAATTGCTTTTTCTTTAGGTTGGACATTCCTTACTTTGTGGTTGGAGTGCTTGGTAGCCTGGTAAGCATTACTGCCATCTGCGGCGTTGTGAGGCCTGGGGAGAGTCTGGCTATCGGTTTCATTGGTTCAGCGATTTCAATCCTTGGCTGGCAACTCCTTAACAAGTTAAAAATCGACGACCCTGTCGGTGCTGTGTCTACACACGCGGGGGGCTCAATCTGGGGAATGATAGCTGTAGGATTGTTTGTGGAAAAAGACACGCTTGAGAATACATTTTCAGACACATATGGTGCTTTCAAGGGTGGTCATGTTAAAATACTCGGAGTCCAGCTCTTGGCGTGCGTTTCTATAACCGCATGGACAATCATAACAGTTTTCATACAACTTTACCTCATTGACAAATCTGTTGGGCTGAGATTTCCATTAGAGGAAGAAGTTCTCGGAGCGGACGTTTGCGAGCATGGAATTGACCAATCACAAGCAAGAACCGAGAGTCACGTGCGCCCTGTACCAGGATCACAGAACAGAGTGTTCCCGGCGCCCAGCGGAAGAGATGAAATTGAAGGTACAGCTTTGAATGATAACAACAGTCATATGGAACAGTGTGAAAACAGGATTGGTGACGCTGAGTTAGAAGATTGTGAGCAGTCTGACGTCGAATCTATAAGCGATGATACATCGCCGGGGAATAGAGCAAATAGCCAAAACATCTTGAGCAACAAACGACATCCGCCACTTCAGGAAGCTAACGAAAATGTTTCCTCCAATAATCCCAGCAGTTCGACGAAAACCAATTTCAAGTGGAATAAATTTCTACAATTAAAAAGAAAGTCCAGTCTCCATTCGGGCCATGTGGAGCAAAAAAATCCCAGGGACTCCTCTCGTTCCAAAGTGAAAGTGCCCGTGATCATAACCCTTACACCAGCGGATGACGCAAGAGAATTTAGACTGAGTTTTAGTGACTTGAATAACATGAAAAAGTAGATGAGTTTTGAAAAATACTTTTAGTTTCGGCGAGAGTCGATCTGAACAGAGAAACATTTAAAGTCAGGATTGCAATACGAGCTAATGACCCCTAATACAACTTTTTGCAATGTGTAAAAAATTCTGCCGAGGGGGCACAGAGCCACCTTAAATTTTCGAAACGCTTATGTTAATCATAATTCGATAACAAAATGGGGGTTGGTGATCTCGTTTAATAGTTATTAAAGCTGAAATTAAGGGTGTTTAAACAGGTTGATACTGTTTCTATGGTGTGTTATGTCACAAAAGTGACAACACCTTATTAACCAATAATTGGATTTTTGTTTGATGTCGTTATTGTAGCATTATCTGACTAACCCATCAAAGGAAAAGTGTTGGAAATCATTACCAGCCACACCTTAACCGCCTTCACTTTGAAGGAGAGAAATGGTGTTATGTTTTCATAATCATTTCTTTATAATATAACAAACTTAAAAGTGTGTTATATTATAAATAATATTTCGTAAAAAGGCCTGCAGTATCAGGAAAACATGTTTATTACTGTAAATAGTTAAATTCTTATGTGTTAATTCTGTTGAAACAGAAGAAACAAAGTAGCAATGAAAGTACAGTTCCACAAAACAGTTATCCTGTTTTGAATCGTTTTCAGTTGCACTGTTCAATTCCAGATCAGCTAACGTTAAAAAATGACCAACAAACACAAATAACAGAATTCGAAAGTTGACGTTAATTGCCCTACTATCCTTCTACTCTTAAACTCCGGTTGGATGTGAAATCAGACAGAATGTTGACGTTACACGGAAAACGGTTGCACTGAAATCTCTTTCTATATAAATAAAAAATGTTAGACAATACATGTGTGTTTTTCTATGTATATGATATTTTCACTTGTTTACAACTCAAAAAGCACACCTTGTTCACAAGTAACTTGTGTGCATTTGTCCATAGTTCGTTTTTTTGCATGCACAGCATAAAATGAATCAGAACTACTTTTTCCTTCTCTTCTTAAGATCTCTTCAATATCTGACTCTATACTGCATGTTGATCGCAGATCGTCAGATACTCGTGTATCCTCGTTATTCCTTCGCTTATCTTGGGCGCTCATAACACGAGATGGGCTTGAATCGTCGGGTGTTTGTGGAACGTCGCTATTCTTTCGTGCGTCAGGTGCAATCTCAACGCGAGTGGACTGAGCGGTACTCAATTCTTCATCTAAAGGCTTTGTGTTCCTCTTTTTTCGTCGGAGGGCGCGAGCAATAATCTGCAACCTCATAACAAACGCTCCAGTGAATTTTCTTTCCATTGGCGCCTCTGCTCCTTCATTTCTGACTCGTAAACTTTCTATTTCAGTTAATGCGCTTCTTCGAAGTACACTAGCTCTCTTCCTTTGCGCGTCTCTGTCGACTTCCCCTTTGTCTCTGTCCTCGTCTTCGTCTTCTTCGCCGATGGCATGTTCCACCAAATCACAGCCCAGCTGCTCTTCCTCTCGTGTAAGTCGTATCCCAATTGTCTTCTCTATCGCGTAAAGCAGGATAACTGTTGTCAGCACTCCCCAGGCAGCTGTCATCACGCATGCCAGTAACTGTACACCAAGCAGTCGCCAACTACCTCCCTGCAAGGAATTTCTTTAATTAGATCAAGTATCTCCCAGTTTCTACTACTAAACCAAATGTTTTGGGACCAGTGAAAAGAATTTGCTTGTTTACAGTAAAGTCAAAACGGTTAAATACACGAGGCTGCTTAACCTTTGCACTTAAACGTTATTTTGTTATAATTTTCCAACTAATTAAGCCTGGTTTGCAATAGCGACCAAAGCATAAACCCAAAATATTTGCGTACGCACAGGAAAAAAACTAACGCAAGTACAATTATCAATGGACTCCTGAGCTTCATGCTTACGTTGCTCGGGTTTTGTTGACAGAACTAGTATCAATTTGCCCGTTATGTTAACATCAGAATTAATAAGATTCGGGCGACTTAATTAAAGTGATAGAAACTGTCTAAGCTTTGCATAAAAGCTATCAAACGAAAACGACAATCTGCACACTTCAAGCAGCACCTTAAAAAGCCCTTTCTCGTTAGCAAAGCCTTCATCTTTCTCTTGCTCCACAAACAATGCCACGGCGATCATGCCCCATACCGCTGACCCAGCATGAGTAGAAACGCAGTTCACTGGATCATCAATTTTCAGTTTTATCATGGCGTCGGACAACAGACACGCGAACAACCCGCCAAGGACTCCTATCACCAGTCCTTCCCACGGTTTCGCCAGAGCACAAATGCCAGTGACTGCCACCAGACCCCCGCGGATTCCTGTTACGAATGTCGGAACATCCAGTGTCTCGGCATCTTGAATGTAACTGTACGCAATGGCCAAGATTCCACCACCGATTGAGCCGTTCAGGGTGATGACCGCTGCCCGAGAGGCTAACTTCCATTTTTCTAAAAATATAAGTAGGAGAATAAAAAGCTTTAAAAAAGTATAAGAACAGTCATGACTGAATCATTGGTGTGGAACTAAGCATCTTTTGCAGCAATCGGTAAGTTTCTTCAGTTCTGAGAATTTAACTGTGCAACGAGACATGATTCTCGAATTGATGCTTGTCGATTTGATTGACAACTATAACGTTTAGTATTTGAAAGAGAGTGTCATTGCGCATGCATTTAGGCTTCGTTCAGTATTAATCAATCTGATTGGTCACCAGCTGGCCCGATTTTTAGCCTTTATTGGACACTTTTCTCGTGCATCTCGGTTAAAAACAAACTCAAGTTTTTGTTAATGTAGACATTTGGCCGATGGTTTTGGTTATGGCTAACAAATTCTGTTTTGGTCTTGTTTAAAAAACAGGACTTCGTGTCATTCAATTCTGTTTGTAATCAACTCGTGATTAAGCAATCGGACTACCGCTACGAGGTCGTGAGATTTTTAACCATTCTTATGATAACTGATTAATCAAGAAACCACCTACCTCCACTGATGCCAAAGGTGCTACCACAGTTGAACCCCAGCCAGCCCCACCACAACATGAACGTCCCTAGCATCACATTAGTCATGGAGCAAGGCTGGGGTCTTTTTTTGTTGTCGTCGAAGCGCCCCAGCCTGGGCCCTAACATGACAGCAGCAGCCAGCCCCGCGGCTCCGCCAACCAGATGCACCCCAGAGCAACCAGCGATATCGATGACACCGAGTTCTTTGAGTAGTCCTTTCTTTCCCCAAATCCAGTGCGTGGGAAAACATGTGGAGAACGTACTCACAAACGAGTATAACATGTATGCTTTGAGGTTCGTCCGTTCGGCCATTGCTCCAGACACAATTGTTGTCGCTGTTGAAGCCAGCGCCATCTGGAAGAAGTACATTGAATAAACTTGCCCTTTCTCGATGGGTACTTCCGTGAGAAAATATCCGACCCCTGTGAAAGCATTCGTACCTTCATCCACGCCAAAGCTCAATCCGAAACCGAATAGCCAGAAGGACAGACCACTGAAGATGATGTCGATAGCATTCTTAACCATTATATTTGTTTCATTTTTTATTGTAACCATTCCTAGAAAAAATGAAACAGCATTATTGAAATGCATCGTGACTTGATTCCATCTTTATAGAGAATTTTAATATATTTTTTTAGTGCGAAAACTACTTGTAAAAAAGCTGAAACGTGTTTCTTAATCATTTGTCCTTTTAGGGTGTTTGTCCTTTCAGGATATTTGCGTTGTAAAAATTCTAGATAAGATGAAAGAAAACTCCGCGAAAAACAGTTAAAATGACCAAAAAAGAGGTAATATCAAAGTAACACGTGTACGAGAAAGGTTAGTTAAGAATGGGAGAAATCATAACCGAATATCTTGTTTACTTTTTAAAATACCCCTGGTTTATAACACTTACTTTCTATACTGTATTTTTATGTTAAAGTTTTCACATGATGCCCGAAATAAGCCTGCATGTCTTGACCAGCAAACTGCAGATAGGACTCTTTAGTGTTTTAATTAATCACTGAATTTCTGAAAGAACCTGGTAGATTAAATTATACAGTTAGTCTAAATTGTGGCTTATTTTAATAGCTAAAAGATCACACTGAAAATTTCTATTTGTGAAATTCTTCGTCTAAAAGAAAAAACAAGCTTTCCGTCTTTTGCTGTTATACAGGATTTAGTCCATGGGCCCGAGCAGATTTTCTTACCATTCAAAGGGACAAATTGTGAATGGTATCAGATTAAAGTTCATCTGAAGGAGTTTCAAAATTGAGCTGATAGCAATCACGAAAGAGTAGCTTAGTAGGATTTTTTAAGGGTATAAAATTCTCCTTCTGCATGAAAACGAGGCTAAAATTGAGATAGAATTTACAACTCCTATTATGGTCTATTTTTGTTCAATTTCATCTTGCAGTATTGGAAACATGATTATTAAGTAGTTTACTCAATAAAATAGTAAAAGTTTGAGTTAATCACTAAAACAGAACAAAATACTGTTTGAAGGTCCTGAATTGCATTCTGGGAAAATCCAAGATGGCGGCCGTACTAAGGTGTACGGTTATTTTGGTATTAATTTATCGATTTAAATCCCCAGCAAAGGACAAAGAAATCTCTTAAAAAGATTAAGATTGTATTAAAAACTTAAGAAAACTATTTTTGGCAATTTTGATGGAATCTAAAAGAGAATTATTTCTATAATTAACTTACAATATCAGTCCAGAAATATTTTCTCGAGGCGTGAAAGGGTATCAATATTGTTCTGATATTTGAAATAAACATTTGTTTCGCAGACGTTATTTAGCTCGGTACTGGTTTCCCGATGTTTGTGCACTGCTGCCTTTTTTCGGAAAAGCTAACAACTATGTTGGAAAACACAGTTTGTTCTCTACAGTCATACGCAAATAATTCAAAAAAGTTTGCGCGCGCCAAGATGCCCGCCAAGATGGCACGTGCACGTGTTGAACAGAAAGATGACAGAAAAAAGGAATCGTGGTTGTTGCGGAGAGAAGCAAGTGATCTAAATTAAAAGATATTGCATTGCGCTGTCCGGAAATACTTCATTACTAAACCTGATTGCACCATGGAACAAGGACGTCTTGAATTGAATGGGCTGAGGGATTCATTATCATCGAAATGTTGCATCAGATGTACATGGAGTCTCTGTTGTGGTATCGCACCTCGAGGCGATGTGTCCTAAAGGATTCAGTCAATATGTCTCTTGCATTACTTGTGAAAACTTCTTTGGAGCATTTACGGCAGAAGATGTAATGTATAGATTATATTTCCTATAATCAAGTTTGAGATTGGCTAATGCGAGGACAGGTGCGCAAAAGATGGAAAGGAACCCGGTTGGTGGGGTGGGAGAACTCGTGGCGAGCTCAAAGTATGTCAAAATAACCATGGAAGAGCCGTCACTGACCAAAATGATAAAAATGCGTCGTAAAATATGGCAGACAGATGCATTCTTTGTTGGCGGTAATCACCGCTTCTCAACTTTTACCTTAAAATCCCCTGTACATCGGAGAAACACCATTCAGCTTCAGTTGGGTAGAAAATCAACCCCTTTCATATCATTTATTGCAGTGATGACAACAGCGACGATTTAAAAGCACCACAATAGATGAAGAATTGAAATCAGTCCTCAACATTGCTGGAGAAAGGGAAATTCCGTCTGCTTTTTATCACCGCAAATGTTGCCGTTAAACCGGGAATTAGAGAAGCTCCGAAATAGACGCGAGGTGGTTCAAACCCCGCCAAAAAAGAAGATTTTCAAATGCAAAAACACAATCTAAGATTTGAAAAAAAATTGTAATAAGAAAAGCATATATATGAAACGTTCCAAAAAATATACAGCCATTCAAATTTTCGAGCAGACGAAACAATCGACATTATTACAACATTATCTGTCCTTTTCGCGCTTGGCGACGCAAAAGGCCTCAAACTCTCCTCGAACTGTTTGTAATTGACTACAGCTAGCCAGAAATACAACATATTCTTTAACATCAATTATCACAATAAGGGAGCAACACGTAATGCAACAGTGTCGATGAAATTAAGGAATCCAGTTAATATATTTTATACTCAATTATTTCACAATAAGCTGTTGAAATACCGTAAAATTCCCGTTATAAGCCCTGGGCTTATGCAAGTTTGTAAGGGTGGGCTTATAAATGGAGGGGCTTATATCCGGGGGGCTTATAAGTGGAATAAAAAAAGCGCTTCGAAACGAGCCATGCCAGAGTTGATCGTAAGTTTTAAACTTAAAAAGTCATAATAAAGCAACATTTAACCCTGTTCAGCTGTTCAGTACTGTCATCCAGCATAGGGGGGCTTATATCCTTGGGGGGGGGGGGGGGGGGGGGGGGGCTTATAACCGGATGCATTTTTTTGTTTCCAAGTAGATGGGCCTAGCAGTAACACCTTTAAAGAACACCCAGGGACAAGGTTGGTGGTCACCCTAGCCGTGAGAGCTGTGCAAAAATGCAGTAAATGTTTGAACTTGAGTTACATTGTAGTAATTAGAAGTTTAAACCGCCCAGGAGGGAGCTATAAGTCCTTCTTGCAATTAGGAAATTAAAACGGCACTTTGTCTCTACAAATCCGGTCCTGTTCGACCCAAGAAAATGAAAACCACTACCTTAGAGTAACACCTCCCTTGCCTTTCGGAAATGTTCCACAGGGTCAGTGGTATCGCTGTCCAAGCCTGACACTTTGAAACCCCACTCCCCCCAGCGACAGTGGCTAAATTAGCAAGAACAAAACAGAGCATCGTTGACACTTAAACAATGCTGGTTAAGTGCTGTAATCCTCGAGCAAGAAAATTATGGAATAATATTTGAACAGGCGATAGACCACGCATAGAAGAAAAAGTTGCTTTGAATTTAACTGCACCTTCGTGCAAAAGTGAAAAAAGCAGAACGTAATTAGTTGGACTGGGTTGACTGATATATCAGTCCGCGAGGAGGAAGTGTCAATGTGGTCAATGTGCCGCCGCTGATATGCCACAATTTTCGAAGTTCCTGTTCTTCATGAGCTCTTTGGAAGATTTCTTTTAAAAGACGTACACTTATTTATTTTAAGAACGGAATGAAGTTAGGTACAAACAAACTAGACAGCTTTAAGTTCTATGATGTTCTAATTTTTCAGAAAGGGAACAATGACTATTTCTCAGTCAGAACCGTTAATTAGCATTCAAGCGTAAATGCCGTCTCGTTCCGAATATTTTGTGGGTCACAGGTTTCGAAAGTTTGACAAGCACGCTTTAAGTTGCTCGTGTCGACTTGTGGTCTTTTCTTCTGAGTTGAGTTGTTCTCTTCTGTCTAAAGAACTTCGGAATTCATTGAATAATGACCTCGAGTTGTATCCAGTTTCCTTGTTTTCACTGAAAACAACTTTTATCATTTCATGTAGAACTAATAGACCCGTCATAACATGGTCATAACAACTGTTCGTATGAAAAACGTCCTTGAAAAGTATGGGTTTATGGTAAGTAGGAAAAGTTTGTGTTTGAGCCAAGTGACCTATCAGGCCGGAGCTTATCCAAGTATCTGCAGCATTAAGCGACTAGCACTACTGCTAATCCCCCCTGGATGGGATGCTAATCCATCACAGGGCTCCCCCCCCCCCCCCCCCCCCCCTGCAGTAACTTCGCCAGTACCATTTATACACCTGGGTGTGGAGAGGAATTGGTTAATAGAGCAGGCCAAATTAAAGCTCTGTGGCATTCTTTACAACTGAGTTCTTAAGAAAATAATTTTGAGACAAAACAGTGTTGAGTATGCAGTTACAATGTTTGTTTCCCTCTTTAATTTGGGGCACAAATAGGGCGGCCAAACAAATGTATAATCAGTCGAGAAACTCTCCATTGATATTATTCATCTTCACTTAACATTATTTTAGATGTTAATTTGTAATTGATGTAGCGTCTGTAATTGAACAACACAATGAAGCCGGAATACACGTTTTTGTGACAATTAAGAAACACGTTCATCCGGGACATCGCAAATGTCAGGATGCTTTATCCTCTGAATCGATATCAAATTTACAAGATTTTTATGTTCTTTATGGCAAGAATATATAAAAAGAAAACGTTTATAAGACACACTGGCAAGATTTGTAATTTCAATGGCGTTAGATAAAAACCTCCACGTGCTTTAGTCAAATGAGGCCGCCTCCCGCGCGCATCTGTTGACTCGAAATGCTTTCATTTTTATAAGAAAGAGAGATCAGTATAAATCTTATTAACCTCAAATAATCGGTCTGTACTGTAAAATACAAATCCTTGTGTTTTCTACCTGATTCATTTAAAAACTCGGTCCATATTTTGAAATTCTAACATCAGTCTCGATATATAAGAGGTCTATATTGCAATCCGGCTTTGTTGCCATGGAAACCATACAGAGAAAAACCCTTAAGTACGGCAAAAGCGCTTGGCTAGCATCAGCTGCCTTTCTTGTACTTTGTCAGGCATCTCACACGACATTTACGTGTTTGAAGTTTCGATAAAGTGATTTTTCATTACCCTTCGAGCATTAAAATGCAACATTGATTTTGGAAAGATGACGTCAGAAATCACGTGATTTCAGCAAGAAAGCTACTCTTTTGGAATTGCTATCACATACCAAAATGAACTACAATGTTCAAGGATTCGAAAAATATATGATAGCATTTGTCCCTCCGAATGGTAACAAATGCCTAATTTTGGGGTCTGGGCCCATGGACTAATTGTTTTATGAGCAAGACAATTTCAGGAATGAAAGAGATATTCTTATGTCAAACAAAGCATAAATTCATTACATTAGATTAACAGATCAAATCATTGGCCAAAAACAAAAAGAGTTTTTCTGAAAAAGAAGCGATTTTATAACTTGATTTTATCTTGATAATAACAAAGGTAGTATTGATAGTTCTATATGTATTACTCTTGATCACCTTAAAAATGATAGAATTTAAGAAAACTCCCTAGCATGATGTTTGATTTCAATAAAGTTACTTTGTTCCGGTTGTTTAGTTTCTCAGACATTAAAGGTTTTTCGACTAGCTGGATATTTTTTTCAGCAATAACTTCATTTACAGTACGTTGTCGAAAATTACCAACCTGACTCAATGAGACCGAAACCAGATTGCATCGTGAAAATAATAAAAGCACTTGTAAGAATCCATGTAGCATCTTCATAACCGATTGGTCTTCCTGTGAGCCCTTCCAGAGGAAACTCTGTCGGAGTTGTTTCAGTCATAGCGCTTTCTAAACGCCGAAGGATAAATCAGAATTTCGACGCTTATTTTTCTGGCAAGCTTTCCGTCAGTTTTAGTGCAGCAGCTTGTTCTAATAATAGGCATATTTTATTCTTTCTTTTCTTTGTATTGCTTTAGAAACGGTGACATTGTTTGTCGTACTAAAAGAAAATGTTTTGTGATTAACCTATGTAGATAGCTGTTAACAGCAGCTCATGATATGAAATCTTAAACAATTTCCGACACAACCTGCAATAAACAGCACGGGGCGTATGTTCGACAATGCTTTCATAATTGCCATTTTGAAAAGAAAAGAAGATCTTGGGGATGAGACTGTTTAATACATTATAGCCAATTATGCAATTATCAAAGCTTTGCAGGAGCATACGCCCCCGAACTAATACTGTTTATTGTTTTAACTCTACCCTCTAAAACACAAATGAAATTTTAAAATATATATTTCAAAATGGTCTGTCTTCGTGAACTTCTTTTTGGAGAGTTTAAGTTAAATTTATTTGGGATAAACGGAATTCTTTTTTAACGTAGCTTCATTCGAAATATAATAAACCCTACAACTGCTCAAAAAGACACATTTTTAAATTATATACAAAGTATATTGTGAAAGACTATTATTTTACATCCGATTGCAAACGCATGATGGGGCTCAACTATTAAACTTTAAAAAAGGAGAAAGGACATCGTTGCTCAGTATATATACCTGCAACTAAAAATTAGGCAAAATATTTAAAATAACACAGAGCAGTTGAGTCGTTTGTAATTGAGTTTTCAATTTTTTACTTTTATTTTTGTGTGAATAGTTTTGTTTTTATTGGTAAATTGTTTCCAGGGGTGTAGTTGATTAAGTCAACACTGAACATAATTTTCAGAAAATCAATATAATGTTGTGGTTTAAATTTATTCTTAGTTTAAAGTTTTTAGCTTAAAATTTCCAAACCAGCTTGATTTTTCTTTGCCTTTGTTACAGATTATGTTTATAAATATGAGATAATGAAAGATACAAAGCAAACGTGGTTTGAGAAATTTTAAACCAAATATAAATTTAAACTACAACATGTATTTTCTGTAGATCGTGTCTGTTACGTTTAAGCGAGACCATTCACAGAAGAACTGCTTTCTGAATTTTTAATTTGATGCATTTTTCCACCCCTGCTATGGCTAAATTTAGTATATAAGATACAAAAATATTTTTATGTTCACGATGAAAAGAAATTCGTTAATAACTTTGAGTTCAAATAATACTGGTAATTGTGTATTTTATTAAATCAAGCTTGTTGATACGATCTGCCCATTTGTTACAAGATAAAAGCATTTGGTATATTTTTTTTTTCAAAATCTGGTACTTTCTCAGACTAATTTGCCAAAATGTTAACCTAAAGCCAAACGGGGAAATGAAATTACAAGCGGCCGTTTCTTTCCACATATTGCTTATAATAACGATAATTGCTTGTCCTTCCATACTGTAGTTGTTTATAAACAGTCGCTATAGACAGTATTTGTTAACAAAGCACGAGAACAAAACAGTGCATAATTCATGACAGACATGAACTAAATTATAAACAGACATCAGCTGAATACCATATGTTCACTGTCGAGACTCCTGCTAAGCTGCAAATTTGTCATTGTTCTTACTCTAAGCGTTAGACAGACTTATTATTACATCAACATGAAACAAAGACATAAAATTAGATGATATTCATGGGGACTGACCCAGTATGTTCATTGTCTTCGAAGTACCTCTAAAATTGCCTTTCGGTACCGTATTACGGCTGAAAACGTTATAACACTGTGAAAATAGTTGTTTTACACTACTGGCGTGACACAAAATACGCGAAAAAACGGCCATGCACTTTGAATGGACAGCAAATTAACGTCTTTTGGAACTCATTCTCAAAACTCGAGCCTTGAGCTCGTAAATTGAAAAATACCCAATACGGAAGTCAAACTGTGATTTGAGAAATAAACAAATTTCTCTCAGTACAAAACATTATAAAAAATTCATCAAGTTTCTGTCGACTCAAAGTGACTGGCATAGCACCTTTACCGTTTTATAAAAACAGCGAAGCGATTACCCGATTCAGTGAAATCAGTGGTACTGTAGTTTTATTTTAGATCAGCTACTGATAACAAAGATGGCTACAAGCACATCATCCACCAATATCACACAATCATTTGTTCCTTCTGTTACCCAAGGAAGTGCAACTGAAGTTGGCCCGGGCGATGCAGTGTGGATTTTGACAAGCGCTTTCATAATTTTTACTATGATCTCAGGATTTGGTCTCGTCGAATCAGGTAAAGTATTTTCCGTGAGTATTTCTGTAATGAAATTTCTGTGAAGGAATCTTTAAGTTCAAAATTTCAGTAAAACTTTTCGCACCCAAGTAAAAGATTTAATTTATTCTCACAGCAGATGGCTTAGTCTTTTAACGACCATCCTGGTCCCATCTGAATGCACTCCCACTTCGGATATAAAAAACGTCAGGGTTTTTTCCCCATATTTCGCGTCATCGTTTACAACTGACAGTGCATGTTGAACGACAGAAATGGCTTTGAAACGTCGTGATTTTTTTGTTGAAGTTATAATCTTTGATTTTTTCGAACATATACTTTCGTTTGTCTCTTCTCTGTTTTTTGGTATAAAAAGAATTTTTTTCTTAATGCCCAAAGGGGGTTAGTTTTCTTAGTTACCTTCACTGATCACGTCTGAAACCTCTGTCACATTTATTTGCAGGAATGGTATCCAAGAAAAACGAAACCAACATAATGGTCAAAAACGCCCTGGACGTAATCTTTGGCGGGTTGTCCTACTGGATGTTTGGCTTCGCTTTCAGCCGGGGACAATCTGACGATAATGGTTCATTTTCAGGATCATCGAACTTTTTCGCAGATGCAAGCCATACACGAATGGGAAGTGTGTTCGCCTTGTATTTTTTTCAAGCGTCTTTTGCAACAACGGCGACTACGATCGTATCAGGCGCCATCGCCGAACGCGCAAATCTGCAGGCGTACATGGTGTTCTCGTTCACAAACACGTTGGCATTCTGTTTTCCCGCCTACTGGGTTTGGGGTAATCACGGCTGGCTGAAGGAGCTTGGAGTGATCGATGTGGGGGGAGCCAGTCCCGTGCACTTAGTGGGTGGTGTAGCTGGTTTAGTGGGAACAATCATGTTAAAACCGCGACGAAATAAATTTACTGGCGAAGGCTTGAAACTAAAGATGGCCTGTCCAACAAATGTTATCCTGGGTACGTTCATGCTGTGGTGGGGCTGGCTCGGTTTTAACTGCGGTAGCACGTTTGGAGTTAGCGGTGGCAAATGGAAACTTGCATCTCGATCAGCTGTTTGCACCTTGAATGCGTCTATTGGTGGGGGCATCTTTGCTCACTTGTTCGGTGTGTTTTACTTCAAGCGTGTCGATGTTCCAACCCTTATGTCAGGTATACTGGGGAGCCTGGTTAGTATCACTGCCATTTGTGCCGTTGCTAGGCCTGGGGAGAGCATCTTCATAGGCTTTATTGGCAGTGTGATATCAGTGATGGGCTGGCTTATGTTGGAGAAGCTGAAGATTGATGATCCCGTTGGTGCTATCCCGACCCATGCTGGCGCGTCTATATGGGGTATGTTGGCTGTTGGCTTGTTCGTTGAGCAAGACCGCCTGGAGGATTTCTCCGTGACATACGGGGTCTTCAAAGGCGGCCATATAAAGGTTCTTGGAGTACAGCTTCTGGCTTGTTTAACGATTGGCCTCTGGTCGGCAGTTGTCGCATTTGCCCAATTTTACATCATCGGCAAGTTTATCCATTTCCGGTTTTCTGAGTACGAGGAGAGACTGGGAGCTGACTTCTGTGAACACGCCGTGGATCACAGTACTGAGAGACGCACGCCCGCGCAGCTAGAGCGCATGCGTGCGGCACTGGTGGCCAACAACAAAGTTGCACCGGCCGAGGGAGTTGCAAAGAGCAAGAAGGGGATGACGCTGTTTAGAACAGTGGCACATGCCTTTAGAGGTCCTCAGCGCAACACGCATAGTGAAGAGACGAGAGAAAGCGAGGCTGTTGATGAAAACAAGAGAGGTCTGGCGAGATTTAGATCAGTTGCACATGCATTGAGAGGCCAACAAAGCAATACTCGTGTTACTCAGTTATCGGCAGAGAATCAAGGAAATTCTGTCGATGGAAACAAGCTGAGGGACCTGGCGAGGTTTAGATCAGTGGCACTTACCTTGAGAGCTGCACAGCGTAGTACCCGTGTTACTAGCTGCCCCCGGGTCTCCGAGGAAGACTCAGTTACAACCAGGGAAACAAGGTGACTCAGTCAAGTCAATAGAAACTAAAGAAGCCCGATGGGGCATGGATCAATTGCATTTGCTATAAGATACACTCAACGTAATGCACGTGCTATTCAGGTACAGGAAAAAGATAATGACTGAGCAACAATGATGTGTTCTTATCATGTTGTGATGTAACTTTTGAAAAGAAAAAAATGAGGGACTCGTCGATCGAGAGCACAGTGTCTGGAGATTCATTTTCGCTAACTTTACACTTTGCGGAAAGAGGACGTTACTCAATCAGATTACTTTGTCCGCGAAGTAACTGAGGCAATGTTTCTACATAATTGAGGAATAGTTATTACTATTCCTAGGTAAGATAAAGTACGCTGATGCTGTAAAGACTTACCAGATACTCTCGTTTTTATATTCAGTTGACAATAAGGACGAGAAACCCTTCACACACTTGTGTCCAGTAGTATGTACCTTTATACACTCACGAGTGTAACAAAGATAATTATAATGTTTAGCTTGACCCAAGATAATACAGTGCTTATTCTCTTGCAGAACTTAATTAGAAATTAAAACCTACAATGTAATCAAAAAAGCCTTGTGATTGTATTTATTTGACCTAAGGACGTTCGCGCGAAAATCTTCTAAAACTTTCACCACTGTAAGTTTGTGGGTTACACATGTTAGAAATGTAAAAATTGGGAGGTCACCGATATAGGATGTCCGGAAGATCACAAGATCTTATAAAACGGCCTTCGTTTCTAACTGATTGTGACAGTGTCTGTGTCCAAGAATATCGCGAAAAAATCAATGAAATGCAATTTTCTTGTCTAAATGTTGTTTAACGGGACCTGTTAAGCAAATTGGTTCAGCTGGTGATATTCCTTAAGAAAATCTAATCATTTAAGCGCTCACCTGGCAGTTTAAAGATGGGCAAGATTCAAAGCCTCGTGGGAAGAAAAATTAGAAATTTTTATACTTTCCACATTTACTTTTTGTTCATTTTTTTACAATCGTTCGAGAATGGAAAACAAAACTGCCTATAGTAAGCCACGAGCGAAGTTAACCCAACGACTACCAGCCGTATATTTGTTTGAAAAGTTTTCTCAGCGCGCGCGCTCGATATATGACGTGGCGCAAAAAAAATTTGTTTCATAACTAGTCAGTTTGTTTGTCTTAATTAGTTTCTTATAATTCTGTATACACTCCGATTTAATCTCACCCAATGACCCGAAAACTTGATAGATGTGAACAATATTTTAATATATTTGTCTCACGACTTTCACTAGGAATTAACAGCTGTATCTAGGTATAAGTCTTAACGCATAAAACACTTTATAATTCAGCTGTCTTTGGGCCAAGATATGCTTATATTCTTACAAAAGAAAGCGCCGAGTCTGAAAATGACATACTTGTGATTTTTTCTTTCACATACCTACAGTCGGACATACTGCATCCCCGGGATTGAGTGACCCCTTAACAAATACTTGGATGAATTAACTGCTACCAGTGCTACGTGCACCTGTTCGAGATATTATGATCCGGGCCTTTTAAATACACCATTGACAGTTTATTCTACCCTTTTCAGCACTTCAACTCCTGAAATCTTTACCGCTATATATACCTCCAGGTGTGTAGTTTGTTTAGTTGCTTTGACACCTACCCTGTTATAAAATCAAACGCTCAGCCTTAATTAATGACATAGAGGAAGGAGGTTTGAAAATGCTGGATCTTGAATCTATGATCTTTGCTCAACGAATCATTTGTCTGAAGAAATACATTGAGAATTATGAAAGTCCTTGCAAGTATGTTCTGGATTTTTATCTCAAGAAAGTTGGCGGGAAATTTTTATTACATTGTAATTTTGATTGTCGGAAATTATCCATTTCACTTCCCGTCTTTTATAAGGAGTGCTTGCAAGCCTGGTCTTCTAGGACTAATTGTGATTCGACAACCTATAAAGGGATAATGAACCAAATTATCTGGAACAATAAGTATATTTTGAGTGAGGGAAAATCTATTTTTCAACCGTTTTTCTATAAGCAAGGAGTTCTTAAAGTTGGCGATCTTGTTTCAAAGGAAGGTATTTTTCTTAAAAGTGACAAAATTCTCAGTCTCTCTTTATCTCCTGGTTACCTTTTTTCCCTAATGGGGGTTATTGATGCTATCCCAAATGAATGGCGTTCTATAATTAAAACAAACCCTTATTGTGCCCCTTCTACGTTGGATCAAACTTGTTTTGTATTAACAATTGCTGGTAAAACGATTGGCCTTGCTAATGTCACATCCGAATTGGTTTATAGAGAATTTCGTTCTGTTAAGCAAACTACAGCCACGGCTAAAGCTAAAAATTTGAGTAAATACCCGGATCTTTCTATAGACTGGAAAAGGGTATATTCGTTAGCTTTTGAAACTACTTTGGATACAAAACTCAGAGAATTCCAATATAAATTATTAAACCTCATTGTTTTCACCAATAAGAAACTTTACCAGTTCAAAATGGTAGAACCCCCCTTATGTGTTTTCTGTAATGAAGAAGAGGAATCCCTGGAGCATTTATTGTATTTTTGTAAGTCATCAACAAACTTTTGGAAAGAACTCTTATCTTGGCTCGTGGATGAAGTAAATATTTTGCTTAATGTCTCTCATTTTGACAATCTTTTTGGAAAATTTGACCTTGACAAAGATTTTCTTTTGGTTAATCATATTATTTTGCTGGCTAAATACTTTATCTACAAGTGTAAATTCTCCAAGGCCAGTCCATCACTCGCAGTCTTCAAAGCTAAGTTAAAAGCAACTTATAAATTGGAATTATATATAGCAAAAAAGAACGGAATTCTAATTAATCATTACAAAAAGTGGGATCACCTTCTCTCTTGGCTTTCTTGATAACTTCTTTATAACCAATATATGGTTAATGATAATTAAGTAGGCCTAACTTTGTACTTTCTGTTTCTGAATTTTCGACCCTAGATAAAAAAAGTTTTTCTTTTTTATGCAGTTTTATTATTAGTTTTTGTGTAAGTAGTGTGGCATTTGTATTTGTATCGTACTTTAGAGTAAGGAACTGTAATGAATTGTAAAATAGTGTACCTGTATTAGTTTTGTACGTAGTGTGTAAAAATTTCAAAAAAAGAAAAAAAAAACCTACCCTGTTATTGTGCTGCATTTTGTTGTTTGCCCTCTCCCGAGTCCCAGAGTCTCGGTTCATGGAAGCGATTTTTCCACCCGTGGGGATGTCGGGACTTTCGGTGAGTTATCTAAGCTGCTTCAAGCCAGTGCGAAGATCGAGCGGGTAAGCCAATTTTGAATTTTATTCCCCCCCCCCCCCCCCCAAAAAAAAAAAAAAATTAATAATAATAATAATAATAATTAAAAATAAAACATTCAAATTTATTATATTTAACAAAACCGTTGTTGTGCCATGCAGACGAATATCTCTCATTCTCCATTCTCGTACTCGGATCTTCTCAGATCAGAGGCCGCGATGTTTATGGTTAACGTTTATTTTTAATCGTCAGCCAATCAGATGTGGGCGGAATAAACTCGATTCTCTGCAGAACGACCGGGAGTTCGTAAATGGCGGACTTTCAAATTGGGTCGCAATTCTTGCTGCTGGCCATTGGATAGCGGTCATTGGGCAACGAGAATGAATGCCTCCGACGAGTAAGTCCGTTTGCGTTCCCTTATAGTAAACCTGGGCTGTTTAATGCCTTTTTTCTTCAATGTAAACCGAGAAGAGTCTATTAATTTTACGGTTCATTTATTTTCGCGAGCGCGCGCAGAGATAGAGGCTTGGAGAAGAGCAGCTTCTCGCCAGGCGTTACACATTACACCAACAAAGGAGACTAATGTCGCGCATGCGCTTCATGGCTCAAAATGTACTGGAATCCAGTGCCCTGTTTTCGAACGGCGGGAAAACGAGAGAAGGCGTTTGTGAGTTTTGCAGGTGTTTTCTTCACTGACTTTTCGCTGCTTGTTTTCACGGACACGACGCAAAATCAATCGAAAGCCAGCAATTCTCCTTAATTACTGGCCATTATTCTTCAACTTTGCTGTTGATTTTAATTCATTTTAAATGGAAACACCGCGAGTCTTTTAATCTGAAGAAGGCGACGAGTCAAAAGTTCCGTGATCAATGGCGGAGTTTACGACGAGCTGAGTAAATGTTTTCCATCCCGACAGTGTCTTTTCTTTTGTAAAAGAAATTTGCAACGCAAGAACAAGTGATCGAGCAAAGACAACTGAAAATCGCCCCTTCGACCGCCATCTTTGTTTATACCATTTCAGTGGCGCGCGCATTAACAAGAATCTGGGTACGAGGGAAAAAATTGACCAATCAGACAAAAGTCTCCTTTGTTCATTACACCATTACGCAAGAGAGGACTGGGATCTATCCTGTTTCTCATCCAAGAAATCCAAGATGGCTGCCTCGCGATTGTTGTGGACTCGACTGGCAAAAATATCTCACCGATCTTGTAAGTTGCTCGAACATTCTTTGACTTAACACGTAAATTGGTGTTTTCGTTAGTTTTGCTAGTAAGTTGGGTTATGTTTTCAACTCTTAGTTGCTTCGCAAGTAAGTTAAAATGGACAATTAATTCCGAATACCTTCTAACTGTACTATAGGCTTATGTCGTACTGCATGTAGCTTATATTGGCGACCTGTGGCTCATTTTCGATGTTACCAAGTTTTAAAGTGGCTAAAGAAAAAATAAATGACATTCAAATTGCGAACTATTTAGATATGCAGGCAGTTTTTTGCTTGAAGGAGGTCAGTTATTGATATAGCCGAAGTGCTGTTTTGTTTCTTAACCGTTTAACCCCTAAGAGTGCCAATTGGGACATAGGCCGTGTTTTCACGACACCGATTGTCTCGCTTAACATTCCTGAATGTGCTTTGTTTACAGACATCGTTAAGCGACTTAAAAATGATAGGTGTTTTCATGAGTGAGATTTATGTAACTTGAGGAGAGCACACGCGCGACTAAATCAATTTGAATAATGGCGGGAGTTGCAGACGAAGCTCGCTTGTGCATCTTGGCTTCTTCTTTTCATTGGTGTGTTTATGCACTTTATTTGGTGAGAACATTTCCGTATCTCGAGGAATATGTTCCAGTTGTTTTGCAATTAGGTTAGACCACATCTAGTACGACAAGGCATGAACATGCGACGAGCGATTCCAGTGGAAAAGCGAGTTTCTCCTGCTTTGTGGCGGCTTGCAACAGAAAATTCATACAGGACTTGTTTTTGGAGTTGGAAGATGCACTGAGCTAAAATTAAAAGATGAGTTTTGCTCAGCACTAAGCTCCCAAGAGGCATAAAAAAATGCGTGTCCTATTTCCGATTTGACAGCCTTGTCAGATGACTGACCGCAAGTTGCTTTTCATTGGCAGAAATTAATTGCCGACTCGCTTAAGCTACCTGGTTTGGTGGCTTAAATTTAATGAGAATTGCATTGAAGTTTGCCGACTCGCTTAACTTTAAGCGAGTCAGAAAAGTAACTGTTTTCACGAGATTTCCGGTTGTCACTCGCTAAGCGACCTGAAAAATCGCTCGTGAAAACACGGCCATAATGTCATAAATTTGGAAGGGTTAATTAGCGAACACTGAAAGGAGAATGCTAAACAAAACGCCAAATGCAGAATGCTGAATGCAAAACAAAATCGCCGAAACAAGCAAACCCATTGCCATTATTGAGAGCTTACAGTACATGTACCATAAACAGGCTAACCTGAGCGATATTCAGGTTAACTGGAGTGTAACTTACTCTCAGGTTAGCCTAAAAAGCACTCCGATTAGCCTGAATATTGCTCAGGTTAGCCTAGGTTAGCCTGTTTACAGTAAGCTCACAATGGTAATGGGTTTTGCTTGTTTTGGTGATTTTGTTTCACGTTCGATGTTTGGCATTCTGCGTTCGACGTTTGACAAATTACCCCTGCCGTTATAAATTGGTCAACATTTGTCAAATTAATCTGAATTTTCGCACCAAAATAATAGCCTTGGAAAGAATTTTTTGCATAATTGCAATTGTAATTGGATTGTGGGGATTGCCAGCAATGGGAGCATTATACTTTCGATGGGCCAGCTGGTCACAGTAGAGGCCTCTGGATATCCCACACACAGATCTTCAAAACAGCACAATGCAGTTGTTAACTAGGGTTTATATAAATGTTTAGTCTGCAGTCTACACTCTGCATGTCCCAATGATCAGTGTGAGTTAAGTACTAACTGTAAAAATACTTTAATTATTGTGATCTTCTTTTTGTTTTGCAGTAAGAATCAGTCAACCGGCAAGGAACATTTCTAGTACAGGGAGTTCTGGTGAACAAGAGCGCAGTTTGTTGAGAAGAATAATATCAGACTGGAAGACACCAGTAAGAATGGATACCTTTTTAAATTTAATTTTGTTTTGTTTTACCTTATGTGCTATTTTTGTTAGTTTCTTTAATTTTTGAAAAAAATATTTGTAATTATCATTGTAGCACTAGTAATATGTTATAATTCAAATGTACTTTAATGTAAAATTTTATCACCACTGATGATGTTCTTTGATCATTCATTTATTCTGAATAATGGATTTCCAGTAGATGAAGTGCAATCATTTATGTATTAACATTATCAGTGATTTTAATAATCACTGATTTATTTTCCACTCTGGCAAATGCTTCCTAAATCAAGATTGCTTGTCATTTTGTTTCATAGTCCGTGCTGTTCATCAGTGGAGTATTAGGCTGTCTATTTTATGAAAGAGTCATTGGTAAGCTGTACATAATGGTGCAAATTATGTGTATTTATTATTCCACCATTGCGTCATTTTACCATATTAGGTCATGAGATTTGCCAAAATATGACACGTTATTACACTGTAGAACAGGGCAAATGTACAGAGAGAAAGCAAAGCAACAAAATGGCCGGACTAAACAACCCAACTTTTGATTAATAATGGTGGAATAATACTGTATATCCCTTATTCGATGGTTTAATGTATAATACGTGCGGACATTTTGCTTATTGCTCATAATATAATACTATGCAGCTTGCAAAATATCCGTGCATATTACATGTTAAACCATTGAAAAAGGTGTATTTACAGTACGTTGTCGAAACGCAATGCAACTCACAAAATATTTGAATAAGGTGTATATACGTAGTTGTTGTTTCCAAACCAGTTTGATGTTTATTCTCCTTTGTTTCATATTCATTATGATAGTTTGAAACAATATAAAATATAAAAATTAAACTGGTTTGAAAAAACTGAACCAAAAGTGAATTTAAACCATAACATACCCATTGTTGTTTTTGTTGCTGTAGTTAAAGAACAAATTCAAAGATGTTGTGTTGTCTGAATTTAAATCTGCCTCAATGTTTAGCAGCCTTAAACAATACCTTCAATGTTCTAGTTTCATATTACCTAGAGCTAGTTGGTGTTTTACTACCATTAAAAAAAATTCTTGTTTTGATGTTACCTTGTATCAGTAGAAACAATGACTTGAATTGCAGTGTGCACAGTTGTTTATCAAGAGTGCATAATTGGCATGATAAAGCTTTTTTAGTGTTTGATTTTATAAAAAAAATTAATATTTACAGAGGAAGGTCCTACTGCACTAATGACATGATGGAATTCCTAGCCTGCGAGCAGGCTCTCCGCGCGAAAAAAAATGAAGAGAAGGCGAGAACGAAGGAGAGCCTGCATGCATCGCTTAGAAATTTGAATACTGCGTCCAAATTTTGGACGCAAAATACTGATTGGTGGAGATTTAATTGGTTGATGACATCCCAAACCGTGATCGGCTTCTCTTTCGCAAAGCAAAATGACAGACCACAGCGATCAAGTATTCTGAGATGCGTGTGACAAAGTTTTGGAAAATTGTAGTTTTACTTTGCAGCCGAAGGTCGAGCAGCACCCAGCAGTGACTTCTTTACTAGACGGAACGACGTTCTCGCTGTATTACCCACGGGATTCAGGAAAAGTTTAATCTTCCAACTCTTTGTTATTGTGGCCGAAATGGAAATATTTAAAGCGTCACCACACCACGTTAGTTGACTGCCCTTTACAGAGCATTATCGATGAGATGAAGACCAGATCTCAGCGGCCAGAAATATGGGTATTTCAGCTACATCTAAAAGACGGTAAATACTTAAACCCGAAAAAAGGAAACGAAGCTTGCTTGCGGTAAGAACTGCGGCTTGTTTGCGGTACGCTTTCACTCCGGTTTGCTTGGGGTTATGTTCCGGTTTGCTTCCGGTCAGCTTTTATTCGTTGGTTAGCCGACAGTGCTCTATATATTTGTTTCTTTTCGGTGGTTTCGCCCTTTCGCTGTTTCTGGTGTAAGAACATGCTTTCAAAGACAGTTGTTCTTCGCTACTGCCATTGATGAGACTACCGAAAGCTGCAGCAAGTTCGCATCGACAATGTTGACATTCACCTTCTCCATAATTGACTGATTTTTGACAGCTCGCTAGACGTCGCATCAGCAGGGTACCTTGGGGGTGGCATTCAAATTTCTAAGCGATGCGGGCAGGCTCTCCTTCCTTCTCACTTTCTCTTCATTTTTTTCGCCCGAAGAGCCTGCTTGCAGGCTATGGAGTTCCCTGTACTTGTAGATCCAAAGTCCTACTGCACATACTCCATTACTGCTTCTTATTCATCTTTCACTCTTTTTTTTTCCTGATTTTCCATCAAACAGAAGAACCAGATGAAACAGGAACAAGAGATGTAAGATTCTAATACCATAGACTAGTCAGGGCTGTCACTAAGAGCCTGGCATGGGGCTGGGGAATTCCCCCGGCTACTACAAGTTTAAGCCGTGGTTAATTTGGAAAACAAAAACACTGGAAACTGAAAAATACATCAAACAACAAAATTTTGTCCTTCACCTACTTGTTTACTCCCCTACTTGAGTGACAACCCTGATAACAATTCAATGTGTTACATGTAGGTGTACATGTATGTAAAATAATGTGCACTTGATTTTGTCTGCGCAATGCTGCTTTGGACCAACCAAGGGCATAAAATTACCGTAACTGTTCTTCCCGGTTGCCACTTGTCTCCTAAATATTTTAAAGTGGTAGCCAATTCTCAAAAGTTGGTCCCCATTTTTTTACTGTGGCAAAAACAAACAAACAGTTTTTACACTTTGATCGATTTCCACGCTTCAATTAATTCCCTTGCCCACTTGGCGGACACAGCTGTCAAATCCGAGGAACGATGAGCCTGCAAAATTTGAATTTGTATAATGGGCCATAATTGTATACAATGTGAAAGGTTACCTAAATCTAAGATGAGATCTAGTGATGATAGATTTTTGTCAATTGTGCATGTGCGGTGTTTTGGAAACAAACTTAAGGTGGAAGTTTGCTGCAGATCTATCTTTACACATCTTCAACATTCACTAGATCTCTTGGTAAGGCATGATAAACCAATTAGTCACCAATTTGGCGACTAATTTTCAGGGAGTTCAAAGGCTAAATATCTTAAGTACTAGTTTACTAATTCATTAATTTTGTTTTTGTACATACATACACATGTAAGTAACATGTACTAAATGTCCATTATTTTTTCAAATGATTTTTGTACGTTCATTTATTTTTATTTTTTTTAATCAACAGCCATTGATAACAAGACTTATGATAGAGTACCTTATGCCAGACCCTGAACTGGAAAAGCAGAGGAGAGATGCTCATTTGCGTCGAGGCAGAGAAAAGTGTGATGCATAGTATCCTTTGCTAAAATGTGTACATCCTTCATTTTGGCATAACAAAAAAAAAATGTACTGCACCTTACAACAACATGCGTTCTCTGAAGTTTAAAATGGAACAATTTATTGATGATTTGATTTTACAACATCAGCCAGGTTAATCCAGGAATTTCAGAAATAGGGGAGTTTGGGTAGGGGGTGGGTAGCAGTTGCAGCAGGAGCATGCCCCATGTCATAGCAATCATCATCATAACTCATCATTTGTATAAACACACTAAAATGTCTAATAAGATATATGTTTTGAAATTATGTATAATATTCTCTAATTCTTTTTCCTTCCCTGAAACCTGATAAAACAAGGTTAATTTAATAACTAAAAAATATCGCATAATTTGTTTTGCTACAAAATTTGCCTAAAAAAATGCCACATAATTTCCAATTGTGTGGTTCCAGAAAATATCCATGCCCCCTCCTCCCCCCCCCCCCCCCCCCCACAGAAGCGATTTTTCCACACGTCGCATGCTAATCTTTCCTTGTAGTGTTCTGTAAGTGTTTCAGCAGGCCAAAAGCATTTCAAACGTGCTCACACGAACGCCATGTTTTCAATAGAATTGAATCAGGCAGAGTAGGACTGGATACTGCATTGTGACGTGGAGGTCACGTGTGAGAAAAGAAAAAAAAAGATGGCGATTTGCTCGTGAAAATAAGAGTTCCTCCTGGTCTTTTCACTACTTGTGTAGCCGCTTGGTGGCTGAAGGACATCATTAAGTCTGGATGCCTGCAAATCAAAGCATCTCTCGAAGAACTGAGGGCTGTTCTAACTTTTGTTTTGCACAATAGCGCTGTTTAGGCGCTCGAGTGAACGTTGTCGTACAAAAAGCAGATCGATCCAAGCGGAAAGTCTAAAACAGTTTTCTTGTCGGGAACTTTGTGAGCGTCAGTTTTGCAGTATCCGCTTGGGTGCTGCGGCAGCAAAGTTGCCGAGAAGCGAGCTGGTTTTAGACTTCTAAAAATTGATTGAGTGTCGAGGGCTGAACCTCCCCTGTCGAAAGATTTTTCGTTGCCTCATTAAACATTCAACGATCGATCGATCGATCAATGCATGCGAAAACCAAGAAGTGTGTGCGATCTTTTCTTTTCTTGATTTTGTGGGATTTTGTACTGTGTGCGATGTGATGATGTAAGGATTGGAGAAGTGAGAGCATATAGCGCTTTACTGAAAGCAGAAGTTAGATGTAATGGGAAACTAACCGACGGAATGTAGTTTTGACAACGTCCGCCACGCATGTCACAGCACGCGTGCCACATAAGCAGAGTGTTGTACTGGCTAATTCAGATTGAGCAAACTCATGAAAATAGTGTTGACCCGAACAACAAAAAATAGCTAACCGCAAGCAGACTGGAGTGAAAGCTAACCGCAAGCAGACCGGAGTGAAAGCTAACCGCAAGCAGACCGGAGTGAAAGCTAACCGCAAGCAAACCAGAGTGAAAATAACCGCGAGAAGGCAAACTGCTAGCTCGGGGTTAGCGTCTAAATGCTAACCCTAAGCCATTTCCTAACGCTAACCATAAATCCTAACCCTAACGTTAGGGTTAAAACAAAAACCCTAACGTTAGGATTCGAGTTTAGGGTTAGGGTTGAGGTTTAGCGTTAGGGTTAAAACTGTAACCCTAAAGGTTAGGGTTAAAACAACAGCCGGTTAACCGTTGCTGGTTTCATTGTCTCGAGAAACAAAGGGTTTCTTTTATTTATCGTTTATCAAAGAAAATTCTCAAAGACGCCGCCAGCAAAATCGTTGTTTTTTGCGTGCGCTATTTCAGGAGAACAAAGCGAAGACCAGCAAAATCAAATACGGGACAATGTTTAAGACATGTACACAAACTCGCATGCGAAATTTGGAGTTGTTTTGGCAATGTTCAATTTAGCGAAAATTCCAATGTGTCACTTTTCCACTGGACCCTTCAATTCATAGATGCTTGTAGATGACACCAGCCAGTGTAAAATTAATACTGTAAATGTCCAGTATACATGCAAGTTGCATTTACTGTAACAAGAAATGAGACAAGACTGCAATCTTTCTTTTGACAAGAGCAAACAAGGCAGTAGGCTTTAGGATATCTTAATTAATTTTGCTTAAAATTTACTCATTATTCATCATCAGTGCTTCCTTAACCTGTTGTCTTCAGCTTGGAGAGCAAACGAAAGCCTCGGCTTGGAAAGCAGCCATTTGACATCGAACAGATTGAAAGAGAAAGACCCAAGTTTAGAGATTTTGGACCAGATGGCTACTGATTAAGAACCAAACTGGTGTAACCATAATTACATGTATAATACTTGTTCATGACTTGAGCAATTTTTTTTTTTTGATCAGCCTAAGTGCCTAACCTTTGTACTTGATGTTACTTGGACAGCACTGATTGCCATGAAATTTGTTTGATTATGGATTGGAAAGGTTTCAAAGTTACACATGTGCTTTACAAAATTGGTGTTAGTGTGAGCAGTAAGATCAGTTGACCATCCTTTGTGAGAAAAAAAGTGGTGTTGAAGATTTGTTACATGGTGTGTCTTGGCAAAATAAACTGACTTTTCTGCAACTTGTGATCCCATTCTTTTACTTGTCTTTTTTTACCACATCTCAACCTTCAATTTGTTCAATGTGTCCATTTTAAACTCAAAAACTTGTTGCTATTTCCATGGTCACTGTTTGGTAACACAGAAGCCATAGGGTACATGTATGTATACACCTGATTGAAGAAAAGTTGATCCAAATGTTTACTGGGAAATTGGCAAAAATAATAATTATCCATGAAAAAATACCGTAAACACTGGCAGCCACACGTTTTTACCAAATATCATTGTTTGAAATCAGGGGTGCGGCTTATATGCAAGAACATTATAAGACAGGTTGCATGCATCATGCTTGCCCTCCCAAAGAAAAAAAATCTTGATAATCAATAAATTGAATAATTACTAAGCTAACCAATGCTGTCTTGTTGTTTATAGTTTATGCGTTTCACAGGGTCGGTGTTTTTTCAATCAGGTGTACCGGGTATGTGTTTTCATTACCTTTTAATAGAGCTCTCCCAAACACTAATTCTGTTAAAATTATAATTTTCTGTTTCAATACAGTCATTGAATATGTATGGTTTTCAACCAATCACGACTCGAACAGCATCTTATTTTCATTTCTCGTCATGATTTGTGCAGTACCTCATAACTCACTTAGTGAGCCAAGACCTTAGAGAATGGCAGCAGCTATATTGCAGGGTGCGCACAGTTTTGAAAAGTCCTTGAATTTCCTTCAACTTTGAATGAAGTGGGGTTGAAAGCAAATTGCTTTCATAGACTTTGGCATTCTTTTCCGGTGTAAATCAACTTCAAACGCTTTTAAACCCGAGTGTAAAAGCAGCTAATATAAAGAAAAAACTGAGAGGTGAACTGAAAAATGTAGAGAAGGAGATGGAGCAAACACTTGAAGCCTTAGAAACCTGTTAGCTTGGACTGGGAATGTACATTTATATACCATCTGTAAAATTACATTCCTGGTAGGTGCTCCTTGAAAATTCAATTTGGTCCTGGAAAAATGGTTGCAATTTTTGTACCAACCCTGCATTGTCATATTACCACTAAGGTGCCACCACATGCAAGTGCAAATTCTGTTGAATGTGACATACCCATGGCATGACGTGGGAACCAATCATACTTGCATAACTTTGTCATGACAAGCAGTTACTGGCAGTTAGGGATGTTGGACCATTTTATATTGGGAGGGGGGTTGGACAATTACCAAAACAAATTTCTGCACAGCAAAAGTAGAGATTCATGCACAGCAAGCCCATTGTGAAGCTGCACAAGGTGAAATGAAAACAAAAATACACAAATACAAGACAGAAAAAAAATCGAGCTCAGAAATTGCCTAATTCCCCCCCCCCCCCCCCCCCACACCAAAAAATAATAATTATATAAATCAAATGGTCCATCCCTTATAGATTAATGTGTGTAGCATAGGTATGTTAAATTTCCGTACAACAGTTGTAAGGAAAAATTTGAACATACATGTACAGTATTACTGTTACATTGAAAAACAAAGCATATTTTTGAAGCAAGTAGACAACTAAAAACTTGCAACCAGTATCTGGGAGGCCATGGGTTTGATTCCTGTCAAGGACTCTGCTATTTTCTTTGTCCCACACTCATGACAAATACACATTTCATCTTTATCAAACTATTTTATTCTCACTAAAAAAGATACAAATGTGAGATGTTTTGGAGTTTGCATGTTTTCACGTAGGATTTTGTGGCATTACATGGTTTTTCATTTTGTTTCATAAAAATAGAGCTAATTTCTTTTTTGATAACAGAGACAACTGTGCCAAGCTATAACTCCAAAATGGCAGCTTGTTGCTCACTATTATCTAAAACATACACTTTAATGACAATCACAGCAAATGCTTCTGATGTGGCACTGGATTGAGCTGTACATTATCTGGATATTTCATTCTGCTGCAGTCCTCGGTCGCTTATTCCCAGACTGACACTGATTTTCAGAACTTTGGTGTTGCTGTGCCCTCTCAAAAAGTTTAAGCAGTTGAGTGGCTTCACGTAACTGCATCCTTCTGTCCAACTCTTGTTGACATGCCTCCTGGCTGTGTTGAGCTTCAGTCAGACTTCTACCTAGTTCAGTTGCAAGCTGCTCTGTTTCAAGGTTAATTACATCATAGAGACTTTCATCCGAAAATGAAATGAAAAATGCTGGATCATTTTTAATTCTTATTAAGAGATCAGATGATATCTTTTCTGCTGTTTCTCCAGCATCTGTTCGGTCAAACTCCATGCTTTCGTTTGTCTCCAAGCTTGCACCGAAACTGCCAGAACCAGATCTTCCTTGACTAGAGCTGAAACCTGTTGATTTGGAATATTCAAAAGAGGTAAGAATTAGTTCAAATTATCTGTGTAATACATATATTTTGCAAAAGTCTTACAGTGACAGTACAATAATATAATACAGAACTGCAATCCATATCGTGCTATAAAATGTTGGGACTTTACCCCTCTTCTAAGAGGCAATGATGGCGTGGAGTGAATCAACCTTTTCACAGTTTCTGACACCATCTTTGTTGGGGGGGACAAACACAGCAAATATACAGTCAACATGTGGGAAAAGTGAGGAATCTTATGTCTCATAATTACATGTAACAGAAAATTATAATTCTGAAATATTTTTGAATTACAAACTCAAGATACCAAGTAATTAGAATTAAAAGAGTTTACTGATCAAATTTGAGGAATGTAGCCACGCTGGGAAAGACGCAATTAAGGATTTCATTTTTACATACATTTAATTTGTCTTAAATCCGGGCCACCGTTCAGACAAGTTTAGAAACATTTGCATGAATAACTGAAAAGGGTGTGTTTAAAACACAAAATGGCGAAATGATAGTAAAGATAAAAGCCATAGTTATCGGTATGTACTCAATCAATCAACTTTATTCGTTCACAATTTGAAACAAAACGAAACTTGCTTGCAGTTAGTTTTCACTCAGGATTGCTTGTGGTTACATGTAGCTTTAATTTGTTGGTTAGGGCAGGACTCTTTAATTTGTTTCGTTTCTTTTCTTTTCAGGTTTTACTACAGTACATACCTATAATTTTGGCGGGCGTGACGTTTAAAACACGCAATGGTGGAATGATAACAGCCAAAGTTTTAGATATGTAGTAAAACCCAAAAAGAAACAAAACAAAACAATTTGCATAGGGTACTGCCCTAACCAACAAATAAAAGCTAACCGCAAGCAAACCGGAGTGAAAGCTAACCACAAGCAAGTTTCGTTTCGTTTCGGGTTTTAGTACGTACCTATATAACCGTGCATCTTATCTTTAGCATCATTTCGGCATTTCGCTATTTCGCCATTTCGTGTTTTAAACACGCCCAACTAAAAGTGCAATTTCTTGCTTTCCAGCATAGCTGTGTCCTTCAAATTTAATCAATTAAGTCTTTTGCTAGGTTCCTTTACCTTGTAATTCATAGAAATTGAAGAATGTTAATTTTCTTTAAATTATGGGGATTCGAACTCCTACCTTTTCCCATAAATTTACTGTAAATCAGAAATCGTGAAAAGGTCTATTTGTTGCGTGTCACTGACTCACTGGCCAACTAAACTGTCATGCATATTGTGGTTTATGGAAACATATTAGTCCAAAAAATGAAAAACAATTTTATACTCAAGCTCTTTACGTACTTTGAGGACCAGGTGTCCACTCGTCTCCATCAGAAACAATCATAAGTTTTGTCTGATCTTCCAGAAAACTAAAATACTCTTCTTCATCGATTTCTGTTCCATCACTGTCAAGAAACACACGGCAGCTCGTTGCTAATGCACCTAACTTTGCACTCGCTCTCTCTTTCAGTTCTTCCAGGCTTTCTGCGACAATCCCTGTAATTTTTGTCCGATTAGAGTTGCAAACTTTATACGGTCGCCGTCGTTTTCCTTCCATGACAGAAAGTGGCTTTTCACTGCAACTCGTCCACCATGTTTGATTTGCTGAGGAGCCTAGCCTTGAAACTCTCACCAGTCTACCACAAACCAACCGCCCAACCGAACCTTGTACCCAGATTCCCCAGGCAAGCAGGATTATTGATTAGATTCAGGCATTGTTCACACCATCCAGAGGCCGCGATCCTTCTGGTCTGCGCCAGGAAAAACCTGTTAAACCGCTCTTGCAGAGAAAAAAAAAATCATGAGATATTTGCACTCGTTTTGCGCGTTATTTACACCACTCTAAGAGGAGTTAAAGGATATTATATTTATATTGGCCACAACTCGTTTATGTTTTGGGTTCCGCTTTCAAGTGATTGAACACGCAAAGCACCATTAAACACTGTGTTCCTTGATCTGTTTTTGTCCACTTGATATGAAATGATGCCGGAAGGTAGCAGGGCACTTTCCGCTTAGCCGTTAAGTTAATTTTTTTCCAGATGTCGTGTTAGACAAACCTTCTTCTGGTACGTTACTGCCGGAATTACAGAAGGAATATTTTAAAGAGGTGCCGCGAGAATTAAACCATTGCTAAATTTACTACTAACCCTGCTATTAAAGTTATTCGTAGAGGTCTCTTTGTTTTTTTCGGAACAAACAGTTCATAAAACTAGACCAGTTAACAACTTGGCATTCGGCAAAGTTTGAGAAGCAAAAGGCCTCTGAGGTTCTACGGTAATGATAATAAAGTTTCTTGAGGCTCTCTCTTCATGAAACCCGAACGAAGTTCGTGAAACCTGCATTTTTGAGCTTTTAAAGCCGCCTCGCAAGCAGAAAGGGAAAGCGTCATATATCATCGATCGAAAACATACTCTAACAATATCACCCTCACGGCGCAGTTTATTGAAGAATATCTATAACCTCCCAACTCCGCTTAGTGAAGCGTACACCTATAAATATCTCACGACATATTCAGTACTGATATTTGTACTCCAATTACTCGACAGTGGAGTACAAGTGTCTAAAAATGTAAATTATAATATTTGTACTGTACAGAGTGACTGGTTTAACGAGTTCCGTGTAATTGTGTCTTTTGTGGGGAAAATTCAAAAACAGTGGAAAGTCAGGATTTCGGGAAAAGAGAAGTTCGGATAGTAAGTCTCTTATTAGGCCGTTTGAGTGTCTAGTATCGTTGTACATTCTTCTTCGTCGTATTTGTATTTTGACTCTCCATAATTTTGAGAGTCTTCCAGTATGTTGGCGCTTGATTATGCACTAAAATGCCTAATATACTATATCAGAAACCCATAAGGATTGAAATGTGTAACTCCCTATGATTCGTATTGTACAAAGAGTTTGCACATTTGTTGCTATTAAGTACCATATTTGGAAAATCGCGAGAAAAAATTAACCAATCAAAATTGCAATATTTTGAAAAATTCGTAGCGCGCGCGATGAGCGAGCCCGCGCTCGATGGCGTGTGGCGGAATCTTGTTTCCGAATAAGCTTGGTTGAATAAAGTTAAATTTGGTTAAATTCTTCTGTTTCATCGTCATTAAGTAGTTTGGACAACATTGGACACACTTAATGAATTCTTTAGTTTCTGTAAGAAACTTACGACGTTTAGGTCGGAATTCAATCAACTCACCGAAAAAAACATAAATGTTGTTGCCTGTGTCGCTACGTGTATAAAGCATTCTCGTACAAACTCCAGATATGATACTTGGCAAAACTGAATATTCAGATACGGTGAACGCGCGTCAGTTACCCGTTTCAACCCCTTATGAGGGTCTGATTATATCAACTTTATTCTAGGGACTGCAGATTAATTTAATACTATTCTGGGTATTTTATTAGTCGAGCGCGGTCAAATAGCTACTGGGGTTATTTTGGTACCGATCACGTTTCTGACCCTGAAAATAAGAAATGGAATACAATGTATAGATATAGATGCGGGAAATACTAAAAATATCTACTGAAATGTATACCCGAGGAAGTATTAAAATAGTAATAAAGCTTTAAGCTTGTGTTAAAAGGCGAAAATGACAGAAAAACTGAGGGAAAAAAAAAACAAGCATTTTGGCAACAAATGCGCAAAGTATTCATTCCTTTTCGGAATTGACTTTACCAACCATTGAATGTAAGTTATGTTCGTATTTTCTTTACAACGATGTATAACAATTATTGGATTTGATATTTGTGACATCCAGGATAAGTCTTTGGCATCGGCTCAAAACACTTACCTCGCGCACTTGACTATTTTGGCTATAATGATAAACCTCATATCATCCAATTATTGTTTATAATTGCAACTTGAGATTGGACGCGCCTATAGTTGTCCAGCAACCACAAAGAAACTGTATAATCATTTATAGACTTGATCAATTCATTACCTAATCACGTGATTTGTGAAATCTAAAGAAAAATGTACGTGATTCGTGAAAGTACGGAAATTTGACCCGTGACTCGAGATCCAGATCCCCCTTCCAGACCCTGTTGCAACCGTCCGGGATAAATAATATGTCCAAATGTTTCGATAATTGATGTAGAAATACGAGGAATACTGGTTTTACGTAATGACAAAAGGTATGTGGTTAGTTTTGTTTAGTTTTTAGTTGAAGGCGTTCAATGGTATGCGAGATGAGTGATTTTACTGAACCTGTGAAATAGTAACTAAACTTTTAGATAGTATTACACACCAATTCCACTGTTTTCTTTTGTTTAGTTTTGACTATTACGAATTAATTGTTACATGTTGTTTCACAGGCTAAGTAAAACCACTCTATAAACATCGTGTAGAAGTAGTGAAAGTGTCTGACTGTATAACCTCCTAAGAGAAGATATGAAATTTATATTCATTGGTACAGAGTTTAAAGGTGCGTTCGATTGAATACTTCAGAGTATTAAGAGAATACATTGAATAATAACGTGCTTTGATTTGTATTCTTATTCCAAAATAAAAAGAACGGTATTTTTTCAAGTATTCTGCTCTCACTGCGAATACTCAAAACAAACTATGCTGGAATAATGACATCACAAACCGCCTCGATATGTGGCTTTTTTTTCGAAAGCAAACAAAATGGCGGACGAAAAGGAATAGGGTAATGTCAATTTTAAAAATGACACAAGCAAGGAAAACGACCCAGGGGGGGGGGGGGGGGGGGTACTCGAAGTATACATGACGGGGGCTCCGACGGAACTTCATTTTTTTTTTTTTTTTTTTTTTTGTATTTTAATACTTTATTTGATTTTATGGTTTCTTACAAAACATGTACATATTGTTGTTACGAACACACACACACACACATTACACTTACAGGAAACTCGCTACACTTCCATTTTCCTATTACACAATACAATACTATAAACTATAACTTACATACGCAGTACAAAGATTTTAACATGTTATGACAGATTATGTTTCTACCTCAATATACTTGCCCCATTTTTTTGATGGATGGGCCATTTATTATTAAATTGAGCAATCTTTTCCTCAAGTTGATAAATTTTCTTCACTTGTGCTTTGAATGCAATAATGGATGGTTTAACCTTATTGCATCTACACGAATATATATATTTTTTTGCAATTAACAAAATATGGTTAACAAACCAATCCTCCTCGTCAGTAATACCAAACATTATATCTTTATGATAGAGGGATTTAATTTGGATATTCTGGTGGCCCATCCATTTTATAACTTCTGCCCAAAACTTCTTGGTATAGTGGCAAGTTATAAAGATATGTTCGAGAGATTCGTCTACTTCCCCGCAAAAAGAACAGAGTGGAGATGAAATTATTCCAACTTTACTAAGGAGGACATTTGTTGCAAGACATCTGTTAAGAAGTTTGTATTGAAATTCACGCGATTTTGTGTCCAAAGCAACACGATGTGGTAAGCAATATATTTTCTTCCAATCCAATTCACCATCATTTCCGAACAAAACATTGTACTTAAGCTGAGCTGTAGGTGGAGTAATGATTCTGTTTCGGAGTTCTTTGTAAATAGTCTTCGAAACGGCCGTACTGATTAAGACATTAGGGACTTTAAGATACACTACGGCGAGGCGCTACTACGGCTACAGGAAGTAAAATTTCACACAAGATAAGACACTGCGCATGTCAATCGGTCGAGTCCGGCCGTAGCGCGAAATCTGACTACCTGAGCTAGGAGGTTTTACCGTAGTGGCTAGTACGTGGGTTTAATTCGCTGCTCTGTCCTTTTTCTACGAATTTCTCAGCAGTTTCAGAGTTTCAACGCAAAATGTATCCTTTGAAGTCAACTTCAGTCGAATATTTGTCGAGTTTGTCGCTCATACGCTTGTAAATTTTCAATTGAATTCGTTTGATGAAAGTGTCGGCATGGCGAAGATAAACATTCTTCTTCAGCGCGAGTTGTTTAAAGTTAAAAGCTTGCTTTGAGAGTTCAGAAAAGATGCACTTTATCTGGATAAGTATCCGATTAACATTTTGCTTCTGTGAGTGCTGGTATCTTTCAGCTTTTAACTAGATATTCTTTGAGATATTCGTCTCTTCATTAATCAAATTCTGAAATTTTTATCGTTTTAGAAAGTGTATAGCATAAGCTTTCGTTCAGAACTAATCTGTTGGACCTACCAAAGCAAACAATAACAATCTCTCTTTAAGCGAAGCCATTCGGCTGTAAGAAACTAAATAAAAGTGACCTTCTATTCCTTAGACTGTTCTTCTTTGTAGTTTGTTTTGCTTCTTACACTAAATTTGGCAGACTGCCGAGACGTACTCTCCCCCAGCCCTTTCCGGTCATGGTAGCCGTATTAGCGCCTCGCCGTAGTGTATCTTAAAGTCCCTATTTTGCCCGTTTAACTGTAACTGGACTTGATTTTGTAGGTTAAAAGGCTCAGTGCCGGTATAATTATAAGTTTTTAGAAATCTACGATATTCTGTTGGAAGGGCATCAATGACACAGAAGAGCCTAAATGCATCTAACGGAGAAATATCTAGTTCCCGTAACTTATGTTTTGTAATAAGCTCGTTATTTTCAGAGATAAGGTCATCTAATCTACGTATACCTTTATCTGCAGGACTACGGTTATAGACTGATTTGCCATTAATACAAATAGTTTTATTGTTCCATAGGATAATTTTTGAAAGATCACCACTATCTTGCCTTGCTGCCGAGCATTCTGCGAAATAATTTAGACACTCTTCATAAAAAGCTGGGAGTTTGACAGGCAGAACTTCATATTGCAAACCCAAAAAAATACACAAGCCTGAAATTTTTGACCCAAAAAAATAGCTGGCATCAAAATTTTGTAACCCAAAAAAAATACAAGACTTAAATACCTCAATACTGATTTATTCAATTAAGCAGAACTTTCTAATGCATGATTTTGCATTAATTAGCTTATTAAATTGGTATGTCTGTGAATGTCTCTTCATCCTCCCTTCTGCTCCACATTTACAGACAACAAAAACCCGAAATGAAAAGTTCGCTCGGAGATAAGACCCAAAACAATACGCGTATTTTTTTAAGACCTAAAAAGATACATGACAGATCTCTTGACCCAAAAAATACCGAGTGTTTAAATTTTCAACCCCCCCCCCCCGCCCTTTCATGTATACTTCGAGAACCCTCCTCCCCCCCCCCCCCCCCCCCCCTCCTGGGGAAAACGAGCACATGTGAACAACGGAAAAGGGCATTATTTACGTCCCTCCATAAAGAAACAGAGCAACTTTTTAAAACTTTGAACTAAGCAAGTGTGTGGAGTGATTGTTGTAAGGGTTTGAAAAACCCAATAACGAACACGATAAAAAAAGTGGAGTACGCGTGCGGCTCTATTTATTACAATCGCCAATATGGTGTTCGTGTTTCTGATATAGCACTGAAATTGGCCTTCACCGTCAGTGTGAGGGTCTCTAGCAATATCAGAATAATTTTCTAGCTCATCAATCTTCATCAATTTTCCTTGTGGCACACGGAAATGATTAGCAACATAGAAACATCAGAAACAATGATAATAGGTGGTGACTTCAATTGCACATTGTCAGAAAAAGACAAAAAAAGTGGTAATCCAAGCAGCCGAAAGCATGCGGTAGTCGAAGAAATCAACAAACTATGCAACCTTTACGACCTAAATGACATTTGGCGTTCTCTAAACCCCGATGCAGAGGAATCTACGTGGAGAAATAAATCATTTAAAATTCAATGCCGCCTTGACTTTTTCCTAATTCTAAAAAACTAAACGATCTAACCGAAAACTGCAAAATTTTATACGCACCCGAAACAGATCACTCAGCAACACTGATACACGTAAAACCCGATGAGCTGAGACATAAGAAAGGTCCCGGTTTCTGGAAATTTAACCAATCGCTTCTTAAAGACGAAATCTATGTCTCCAGATTGCGTACAGAAATTCACAACTTCAGAAAAAAATATAGCAACGTCGAGGACTTAACCCTCAAATGGGATTTAATTAAGATGGAAATAAGAGGTTTTACGATTAAATACTCTAAAAATAAAGCAAAGAAAAGAAAATCTACAGAAATTCACCTCCAAAACCAAATCAATGAACTCTACAAAAAGGCTGAAAAACAACCAAATAACAAGCAAGTTATTAACGAGATCTATCATATCAGATCCTGCTTAAAAAATATCATGCATCATAAGACAAATGGGACGATTCTTAGAAGCAAAGTCAGGTGGCATGAGCACGGGGAACGAAATACGAGATATTTCTATGGCTTAGAAAAACGAAATTATGAAAAAAAGACAACCACAAAATTGAAACTTTCAGATGGCAGTTTCACCAACGACCAATCCAAAATTCTACAGGAACAAATGCACTTTTATAAAACCCTCTATGCATCCAATAAGCAAAGATCTTCGACTTTAAGCGATCCTCTCTGCAGTGTCAATGAAAACATCATTCCATTAGAGAATGACAACATGTTATCGTGCGAAGGGAAAGTGACTCAAGTGGAATGCTTAAAAGCTTTAAACGAGTTCAAAAATGAAAAATCGCCAGGTACAGATGGGCTACAAGCAGAATTCTACAAACACTTCTGGAAAGAACTGCACACCGATATGTTACAATGTTTTGATTACGCCTACGATAGCGGTAAACTATCGATATCTCAAAGACGGGGAATTATAACACTCATCCCGAAACCGTGTACTCGATAACCTTAGACCAATTTCGCTTCTTAATACTGATTATAAAATATTAACGAAAGTCATTGCAAAACGGCTAGAAAAAGTACTTCCAAAAATTATTAATCCCGATCAGACCGGCTACATTAAAAACCGGTACATTGGTGAAAATGTTCGTTTAATTTCCGACATCATGAACTACACAGAAGAGAAGAATATTCCGGGAATAGCCCTATTTATAGACTTCAGAAAAGCCTCCGATACCATTGAAAGGGATTTTATTAACTCCTGCCTTGAAAAATTCAATTTTGGGCTGAACATCAAAAACTGGGTTAAAATTTTATACAACAATGTTTCCAGCTGTGTTCTTAACAATGGATTTGCATCGGAATTCTTTTTAGTAGAACGAGGTGTTAGACAAGGTTGTCCGTTGTCCGGACTTTTGTTCGTAATTGGCATAGAAATACTCGCAAGAGAAATTAAAAATGATACCGGCATAAAAGGCATTAATTTAGGTGAGAAAGAAATTAAAGTCTCTCTATACGCAGATGATACCACTGTTTTTGTTCGTGACCTGGTTCTGTTTATCACTTACTAACTCTACTTGAGAAGTTCAAAAACCTCTCCGGTCTAGAAATTAACACAACAAAGTCCGAGGGAATGTGGCTTGGTCGATGGAAAAATAAATCCGAAACTCCCTTTGGCTTTCGTTGGCCTCGGGACCCAATAAAAGCTCTTGGTATCTTCTTTTCGTATGGCACAAATAAAACCAACGAGTTAAACTTTGCAGAGAAAATCCGGAACTTAGAAAAGACGCTTAATAGTTGGAAGAGAAGAAATCTAACACTCTACGGAAAAAATAAACATTGTTAAAACTTTCGGACTTTCAAAATTAATCTACAATGCATCTGTTCTTGTTATCCCAGACAATTTTATCAAAAAAATCGAGAAATTGACTTTTGATTTTATTTGGGATGGAAAGCCCGCAAAGATAAAAAAATCAACTATCATTGGTGAAAAAAAACACGGCGGTCTTAAAATGACTGACTTTAACATCATGAATAAAGCTTTAAAGGTTGCTTGGATACTGCGTTTGCAAACCAATACTGACGCGTCCTGGAAGATAATCCCCGAGATCGCATTAGAACATCATGGAGGCCTCTCTTTTCTGACACACTGCAATTATGATATCAACTCGCTGCAACTTAACCGCCTCCCGGGCTTCTATCACGAAGTCTTAAAACATTGGCAGAGTTCAAAACAAGCCTTTCAGAACAACACATCTCTACAAAACGAAATATTTGGAACAACCGCAACATAAAAATCGAGGGTAAAACACCTTTTTACAAAAAATTGGTTCGAAAAAAATATTCTACGTATTAAAGACCTTCTCCAAAATGATGGTAGTTTCCTTTCTTTTGAACAATTCTCCAAGAAATTTCATCTTGAAACACCTTTTATTTTATATTTTGGATTGATCAATTCCATTCCGAATGACTGGAAAGTAACAATTAAAAAAACTCCCCGGGAAACAGTAGAAAATGGAAATCATAAAACAAGCATAATTTCTACCAAAAACGTCTACTCCGCGAAGTTAAAAAACGTATTTTCACCCCCAACCGCTGAAAGCAAAATTTTAAGGTACGGTTTTAACCGAGCAAACCTAAACAAAGTTTATGAATTACCCTTCCAGATACAAAATGACATAAAGATATCAATGTTTCAATATAAGCTTATTCATAATATCCTTCCAACAAAAGTTAGCCTTTTTAAAGCCAAAATATCAGATAGTGATTTGTGCCCTCAATGTCGCACTGACAGACACTCTTTAGATCACATGTTCTTACACTGCTCTTCAACTTTATTTTTTTTTTGGAATTTATTTCAAAACTGGTGGTCCAGCAAAACTAAAGAAAAGATCACATTATCAAACAGTATGATTTTATATGGAAATTTTGCCTCCACTTCACAACAAATAAGCACACAGCTTAAGGACAAATAAGTTTATTTAGGAAGGCGGCCTGGCAAGAACCAACCCGAACCACGATACAGCAACTGCAAGAACTAATATAAACTACGTTACATCACGCACTCAATAACTTGCTTCTTGATAGGAAAAAACCGTCACCGCTGGCCACTAGCGTAGCGTCCTTGTGGATTCCTGCGAACCATCTCACGCCAATGAATATAGCACTGCATAACTATTTCTCGATCATTTTGCGTAAGTACGCGACCTTAACAAGCTTTACATCACTGACTGCCAGTAAGGCAGGGGAGTCCACTACTTAGGACCAAAAAACCCCTAAGACAAAATCACTAAGTGAGCCAGGCTAACAAACTAGCAAGGCAAACAAACTTCGTGTACAACTGCCATAACGTTTTAGCTATCCTAATGGACTTGTCGAAAGTTCGAGGACACTGAGAGGCCATATTTTCACTAGAAAATGTTAGGGGAAGTTTTTCGTTATACGTGTGCCTATCGAAATTTCGCGAAAATACTAGGCAATATAAATGTTTATCCGAATATTATAGGCGTTAAACCTATTCATCCGAAAACGTTAGGGGGTGTAAATTATACGACCGATCAAGGGATTGTTGTTGGCGTAGGAATCTTTTTACGGTCAAAACCGAATAATTTGATCGTTTTAGATGCTCTGACCACAAAAATAACTTCTCCAATAATCTGATAAGTAGGCTAATGCCGAGCTCAATCACCTCAATTGCCTTTATCTTTCATTAGGTTCACGTACATTCCTGATTACCTCTAATGCTCACCGAAACTTTTAGCAGCTTTTGGAATAATTAAGCCAAACGAAAATTTTAGAGAACAAACAAAACCGTCCGAAAATTATGGGACATGATAAAAGTGAGCACATCAATTCCGAAAATTCTAGGGAAACTTTATGGTTTTCCGAAAAAAATTGAGAAGTCTAGAGCGTCGCTGGGAAAAAATTTCGAAATTCTTAGGCGACCTTCCATCCGAACAGATATTTTACCGAAATATTCCGTTGGGTGCCCCTGTCTGAGGAGATAAAAAGAACCCCAGGACATTCTGCAATTCCAATTAGGAACGCAAAACCTAAAAACAAGAGCTACATTGGCCGGGGGGCGACGTGCAATAGCCTCTGCGGGACGACGGGTGCCTGGTACGGCCAAAATCGATTCTAAGCGCCACAACGTCAAAATTTAACGATCTGGAGCCAAAGAGGGAATTACGCGCTTTCCCTTTTACGAACAGCCCCTGAAACTTGGGGAGATATACCCAGTCAATAACGAAGTCACTCCAGTGAACCCCATCCTTAGTACAGCTGCCCCAGAAGAAGGACGACTTCCATATGGGAATAATTAAAGTTCCCCTGGCCTGGCACAGACCCAAATGCTTAATGACTCTAGCGGTGAGGCAAACTGGAGGGCACAACCAATTACTGTCACTTCCCCAGTCCTGGCAAAATGCGTCGACTGCTTCGGATCCTGGTTGAGCAAACCTGGAATTAAATCTGGGAAGCTTGGCGTTGTAGTTGCAGGCAAACCTGTCGACGCTATGGGGACCCCACAGCTCGTCTAAGCCCTGAAAAATAACATCGTTCAGTGCATAATCATCGAAATCGACGTGTTTGCTAATGAGATCCGCTCTAACGTTAAGATCCCTAGGGATCCACTTAGGATCCAAAGTAATGCGATGCCGAAGGCAGGTGTCAAAAGCTTGAAGGGCGAGACGTTGAAGGTCGACCTTCCTACTGCCGTTGAGTAGAACGGACGAGACATTCTGGTTGTCGGAGTACCAGACGACATTAGAACCAGCAAGATGACTATGAAAGGCTTCTAAGGCAAGGCACACAGCCTTGAGTTCTCTCCAAGTATAACTTTTAGCACTCTCATCGATGGACCAATTCTGGTGAAACACCAGGTCAGTGTTCGATTGCAGTTGAACGAACGCGCCACAAGCGGCATTAGATGCATTAGAAAAACTTATCCTAGCCGGAAGAGACTTAGCCCCCCAATACACTTTGCCATTAAGGGAGTGGACATTGCGTCTCCAAAAAACAATCTCAGAAATCGCATCCTCGGTAAGCGAAACATGGCAGTCCCAAGAAACAGCACTGTTGATCACCGAGAAAAGAAATCTTGTCATAATACGGGCGACTGGACCCACGCAGCTAGAAAGAGAGATAATCTGGCCGGCAACGCGAGCTACGCAAAAACATGAACGGACGCAGGATGCTGAAGAGTTGACAAGGTCTCGAGATTGTCAGAAAGCTTGGAAATACGGTAGTCAGTGGCCTTAACAGAACCGTCGATAGAGTTAAGAATGACTCCTAACCAGGTGATGATCTGCGTAGGCTCCCACTGAGACTTAACTTCGTTGGGAACAAAGCCAGACTTCAATAGGTCAGAATGCACGACTAAACTGTTAATTTTGGTGGAAACATGGTCAGCTCCACCACCTAGCCCGTCGTCGAGGAAAATGGCAATTGGAATGCCCCTACTTCTCCAAGACTTTAGCAGCGGTTTAAACATTTTAGTAAATATGAAAGGGGCTGAGGACAATCCAAATGGAAGCAAGCAAAACTGAAAATATCTGAAAGGTCCAGTTCCGAAATCCCAGGTGAGCGTAAAGAACTTGCGATGCGCGGGAAAAATCAATGTGATGATATCCTGATTTCAAGTCAAATTTGAATAAATGAAAACCTTTGTCAAAGATCTGAACGGCGACGCTTAAGTCCTCACATTTAAACTTTTGTTTAAAAATGAAAGTATTCACGTGCCTAAGGTCCAAAATTAGCCTTTGTTTGCCAGAGCTGCGCGTGGAAACAGAAAGCGGGTTGATAATGTCAGGCACGCAAAAACTTTCTTCAATAAGGTTAGCATGGAGGAGTTCATTAACAGCTTTGGAAACGAAGGAACTGTTCGAAAGCGCCGAAGCATTGTTAGTCTTGACAAAAGGCGTCGGAAGTTCGAAGAAGGGAATTTTGTAACCTTGGCTGATGACATTAAGAATAAACTGTGAAGATTCTAAAGAACGCCAGAAATCGATGCACAATTTAAGCCTACCCCGCACAGTTACCTCACTAGAAAGATCAGATGCACAATGTGAATCATCGAATGTATTCAAAACAAGCGGATCAAACTCAGAGCAAGCAGAGATACAATTGAAAGTACTGTCATCCTCCGCTTCCATAACTAAATCGTTGAAATCAAAAAAGGAAGGAACTACACCTTGTTTATCCTGATCTCGTAGTCATTTAGGAGCTGGCGAAGGCTGCTGTTTGGACATCGCTGGACAGGTAGCACGCCAATGCCCGGGCTTGCCACAAGCAAAACAGGTTCCCATATTGGGACGACGAACCGTATACATAGGGGACACGAGGGACTGAATCGCCTGAGCGGGTTGTGGCTGAGCGTTTGATGAAGAAGGAACAGACGTTCGTGCAGGTTGAGGTCTCTTGGACGTGGCGAACGAAGCGATCCTTTTCTTCCTCAGGGAAACCAGAGTCGATCGAGCACGGTGCTCAGCACTGAAAATTCGCTTCTCGTCATCGGAATTGTCCGCCAAATCGTGCTTCTTGTACTCCTCTACAGTGAGCCACCCAGAATCTGATTTGTCTGCGAGAAGAATATGCTTTTGGCGTTCGATGAGTAGTTTCTCACCTGCATCCAGATCGGCTTTAACCTTGTCGAGCTGTAACTTTTCGGCGGCAGACTTGGCGTCGTCTAGAGTTTCCGCTAGTTTGAGGTTGAATTTATACTGGTCCTCGTTTGATTTACGCTTGAACTTGCGAGGCTCGCTGAATTTGAGCTTCTTTATCTCTCTCATTTGAGAGTCCGCGGCATCCTCGTTGGCCCGTTTGATTTGGCCGACGGTGTCCTGCAGTAGGTCTTTAAAAGAACTCATTAACTGCTGGTTGTTGAGGGTGATAAGCTCGGAAACTTCGTCCTTAGAAATAGACATGGCGAATTCAACGGCAAAAGCGAGAGAAAACCGAGTGAACGAAATAAACAGAGCCCTGAGCTGGGCTGGTTCAGAGGCCTAGATGACTATCACGTGCTAAACTCCCCCTTATATACCCCTGGTTAACCACCCATAATGCACCGGCCTGGGACCCAGGCCGTGTTGTGTCCCGTGCCGGCAAAATAGTTATTTCGGCCTTCTTCGCAAGCTCATTCGTCAGAAATAACATTTCTTGACAAAAAGACGCACTCGTACTCTTTAAACTACACGCTCCTCATCGCGAAATACTCTATATTCTGTAAATGCTTACACGATGAAAAATTATGCTTCGAAAGTTTTCTGTCACTCTTAAAAGAAAGACTTAATATACAAAGAGAAATCGCGATCCAAAATAACAAACTGCCTGAATTCAAAGAAATATATGGAAATCTTCTGTAGTTTTTTTTTTGTTTTTGTTTTTTTTTCTCATAAATACATGAACGCGTTATCTTTTTTTCAATACTACTATTTCTACGTTTTCTTTGTATCCTTGTATAATTAAGTTTAACGATAAATGTGTGCACTGTATGTAAAACAAATTGTAACGCATATAAATACCTTTAAAATTTCTTTTTTTTTCTCTTCCTGTTAGTTTTTTATTGTTTCCTTGTACTGTAAGCTCTAACACCAATAAAAGCTTTAAAAAATTAAAAAAACAAAACAAAACAAAACAAAAAACATATAATTTCGGTGCGAATTCTTCGCATATTTCTCGACAAAAGTACTGAGCGGGTTTTTTCGTCACTGTCTTCATCTCCAAAGGGATCATCGTCTTTTAACAGCTAATGAACCGTAAGAGAAACAGCCGTGAGTGCCATGTACTGCACCAAGAGAGTATGATGTACTCTCTTGACTGCACACAGTATCTTCCGCTTTGTTTGCTTGTTGGTTGGTTAACTCAGCGCACTGTCTAATTTTTTAATTGCACTGCCTTAAAGGCGGCTCGATGCAGTGTTTTTAGCCCTGGGGCGGTTGTTCTGAAAAGGAAAATTATTTAAGAAGCCAATCTTCGATTTTTGCCAAAATACACCATAATGATCACATGTGACCAAAGCTTGAGTTTTTACTGGTTACGTTTTTACACAGTTACTTTTATATTGCAAAATATTTATCACCATTTAAGACCAAAAGGGATATAGTTTTTACTTTAATTTTGTTGACACATATCGACTGTCAATTGTAGGAAACCACAAAATGTTGCGAAAAACTTCATTCTTGATTCACTTAGAAACGCTCTTACAGATTTCTCTAAAATTTTGTCTACAGGTAGTCAAACTACTACGCTTTACCATATTAAAAAATAAATACCAAGAGTTACTTTAGATTTCGAGAAAATCAGGCTTGTTACAAAAACAAAAGAAAACGATAATCGTTGCTATGGTAACCTTTGTTTCTACGAAACCAGTAAAAAATCAAACTTTGGTCATATGTGATCATTATGGTGTAGTTTGGCAAAAATCGAAGATTGGCTGCTTCTTGGATAATTTTCGTTTTCAAAACAATCACCCCACGGCTTAGAAATCTGTATCGAGCCACCTTAATTAACAAATATCCACGAAATCGCGCAAAAACATTCGCTTGATACTTACCTGACGAGGCCGTTGGCCGAGTTGGCTAAAATCAGCCGATATTCCACAAAATTGTGCAAGATAATTGTTTCATTAATAAGATTAGCTGGGATTGTCCAGCGTAAATTTCCAAAATAATGAGCGAATTTCCAAATATGGCATACTGCTTATAATCTGTTGTGCCCGGTTAACAGATTACAAGCAACTCCTGACCACAGAAAGGTATCGTGACAATTTATTGAATATTAACATTCTGGAATATTCTAGAATGTATGTCTTTTCCGGAATACGGCTAGCCTGTTTCAGGTTCTCAGTCAGTGGGGCGAGCGTGATCGAAGCGAAAAAGAGGAGTGATTTTTCTTCGCTCGCTTCGATCGCGCTCGCCCCACTGACCGAAAGCCTGGAACAGGCTAGAAGCCAATTGAACACACTCTCGGTCTAAAGCATAGATTTTACAATTATATATTTCCGCTTATTCTTGAGTTTTAGCTTCGATTGACAACACTGGATAAAGTATTTTATCACGTCTCCGAACAGCTCAAATTTTGCCAAAAACATTTCAAGTCGCAGCCTATCGCATTTTTAGCTCTCTTGTCAGTGTTTTGAAATGCAATGAAACAGTGTCCATCGTATTAAATGCATTACATAATAGTTCCTAGTATCCAAATGGATTGTCCAAGTTTAGTTCCTTTAGCTGTTTGTGGTGATAATACACACTATCCTCAAATGCTGATTGCAATAACTTTCATTTGCTAGCGTATTTTGAACTGTTTACTAAGCACAAGTTATCAACAGTATTCAACCTCATTATGGCGGGCTAAGGTTTCTGTCAGTTCTGTGCACGTACCCAGATCAAGTTTGGCGAAATATGAGATATTGGCCACACATGACTGCATGAGAATATGGCTATCTATATGCATTCCTGCTTTCGTTTTGGAACGATATATAAAGCCTCTAAAATCTCATCCTGCATCATATCCAAGATAGTTTCATTGAGTACGTTCTTGGTTTGTTAAAATAATAAAAAAGTACATTCTATATTGTCCGTTCTGATCAAAGAATGCCAAAAACGCGCAACGATGAAGGTGTTCATATAAAATGTTACCTTGAGGTTGAAAACATGTTATTGTCGCCATCATGGCTTTTAATGATTGTCTCATTAGTCCCCAACCATGAATTAATCGCTTTGGTGTGCGTGCGCAAATGTTTTTCTTGGGTGGGACTCGAAGTATTCTTGGTTTTCATGTTACGTCATAAAATTCTGAAATCAAAATTTAATAGGCCTGCTAAACTTTTGATATCACTAGGTGTAAGATAAACTAAAAATATATCTTTTCGCAAATTTCCAGCTTGGTTGTGCCCTTCGTTTTAAAAACAGAGCATTTTGAATATTCGAGTTCTCCGCCGTATGTGATATCAAGCTGAGTGCCGTGACAAAGTTGTTTTGATTCAAAAAAGGCCTTTCCTTTCCATTTTTGCATATCGAACATTCCCAATGTACTAAGTGCTGTTTATGTGAAAGTGTAATAGATCATGAGCCAAAAGTAGTTGCTATTAATAGGAAAATTAAGTTCCAGATGGTTTCTCTGACTCACGGCGGCCATGTTTGTGCCCCTCGGAAGGACACAAATATGGCGTCTCCATACTGAGCTTTATAAATTTGCGTGGAAAGTTTCGGCAAATAACTCGCAAACGGTGCACCGCACAGATCTGAGATTTGGACAAATCGTTTATCTATTTATCTTCTATAATATCTGAAATTCATAGCTTCTGTCGTTGAATGGTTTCGATTTTATTTTTTTATTGCGTGACAGTGAAAACCACCAATTGAGAGAGGATATATAAGAAATTTAGATGTAAGATATTCAAAGAAGATTGCGATCCATAAGGCTGCATTTAATATTTGCCAATAACAATACGAGGGGAAAGAAGGTGTTAGAATGTATGGTTAGAATTCACACATGTACCTGGCCTCAAGCCCACAAAGAGAATGGAAAGATCATCATATTGTAATTAGACACGTTAAGTGTAGGGTATTTACACGTGCATTACAAAAACACGGATGATTGCAAAAACACTGCTTATAGGTATCATGCATGTTTCACGTCGAATTATAAAAAAGCCTTTTAAAAGTGAACTGATTGTGGTACCACGACAGCAACATAATCTGTACTTACTTCAGGACAGTTGATGGTTTGCTTTTTCTGGTATTAACTGATACAGTCCTCGCTTAACCAACAAGATATTTTGGGACCTTAAGAATTTGTTCTCATGTCATTTGACACGTTAATTCAAAGACTAAACGATGGTATTTAGCCCATACTCTTTAATAGCAGCAATCAAGAAGCATACAATAGAAGGTATTTTAAAATGTGACCTCTGTTATTATACATTCCACATATGAATGAAAATACCTGTCTTCAAGGGTTGCCTAACATAACAACAGCTTTCTCCATAGGTTGAATAGCAATTCACTTCCATCATCTTTTATCACAGTAAAGATATCTTACAGGGTTTGTTCAATTCTGAGCGACTGGTAAACTAATTTTCGTGGCCGGATGTCTTAAAGAATTTTGAACATGCACCCTGCATCACGTTAATGAAATCGTGATTAGAAAAATATCATTATAAAGGCCTGAGAAACAGATGGTGTCTCAAAATTAAGCAAGAACATTCACCTATTAAACACAGTGACGGTGAAGTATTCAGAATAGTTTCGTTGGAGTTTCACACGCAACACAACGTAGCTGAAGAAAATAGTCTTTTTGAAGACAAGCACTTCACCAACCGCGAGAGCCGGAAGTGCCGGGCATCTAAGGTTGGTTGGTATACATCTATAGTTTATTTTTGATGGTTTATATTTGGCCCAAAGGAAAATAATTTGCGGAAAGTTCAAAAGAAGCCTGGGTTTTGATACTGCTCTCTTGACAATAGAAAAACACAAAAGTAAGTGCTCCTTTCGACTTGTGTATAATTGCAGAAACTTACTTAGTCAATGATGATTGCAATTTGAGTATGTATTTCAGCCTGCCAGACTTTCCAAAAATATGCATGCACACTTGGTGGAAATAAGTTGTAAATAGAACATAAACGGCTTAACAGTTCAAGGAAGTGCCATTGCAGTTTTCGATTATACTATCCAGAGAAGTTTACCAGTCGTAAATTTTTAATACATCGATTTAGTGCCGCTACAGTCAGTTCCGTCACGAAGCAAATAAAATATAATCAACAAATTTGCAAAAACAAAGATATACTACAAAGGAAAAACTGTAGAGAACAGCTTCAACAAAGAATGTGACTCCCATGCAGAGAAAAATCAAATTGTTTATCATTGACACTGACTTTAAGGAACTGACCCAAATAAATACGACATGCCACGCTGTGAAATAGTAATAACTAGTCTTTGCGAAGAAATTGTTTGGTCAGCTCTTAGATGGTATCAGCCATGGGCCGGTCAGAGCTCATCATGATTTAAGTTTACGTAATCAAATCAATTTTGTTGCTACACTCCTGGTGGTACAATCCGTTTCTGATACTGTTTTCCTCTGCTTCGAAAAATGTTTTCTTCCCATGTCCTATACATTGCACGAAGCTAACTCTAGGTCGCCCGAGATGCTTTCCTGTCCATAGATTCTCCAGGGACTCGAGAAATCTCTAGTATTGTTATACTGGCTGTATATTCAAAGCCGAAAAGTAATTTGCATCGGATAATACATTTTATAAGCTTTGTATTGACATATAGTTCATGGAAGGTTGAGTTTGAAACAGCAGGCGAAGGTCTACAGTGACCTAACGTACAGGATTCGTGAGCCAGAATGAATAAGAGTAAAAGTTTTGTACTTTGATAGAAACATATAGAAAAACGACATCCCTGTCTCCATTACCAACTTTTGATCAATCTTTCAACATATTTAGCCAGAAAACTCAGGTGATCAAACCGTTTAGGAATGAAGCGGCTCAGTTTCTTTAATGATGACCGTGGTTACATGCCTCTAAAAGGTCGATTTGCAGTCAGCCCAAATAATTCTTTTAATGATGTACTTTCAAAGCATCGCCTTCCTTTTTTGGTAACAGCCAAAATCTGATAAATGTAATGTTTGTGGTTGCGTTCAGTATTGTGGTAAGACTGAGTGCGGTTCGATTACTGACAAACTTCCACCAGCTCGTTCTATTCGCTATATGCATTGTCTGTATTTTACAGTGTCACTTCCTTATTTTGTCATCTAACTGATGCGACACACCCGGGGCGACACAATCGATCTAAATTAAAGCTCTAATCTTTCAAACAACTGGAAAATTGACTAAAAAATGTCTTAATATCTTAGTCGAGCAATTTACATAGACCATGCATGCACAGTTGCTCATGGAAACGAACGATTCGACTCAATAAACGTGCAAGACTGAGTTAGTTCATCACTCAAGATCTGCTGTAAAAATGGAAATCATTACAGTTCGGTGCAACTTGCCCCATTCTATCACTCGGTTTCTGGTTTATTTTTAATCAAACAACACTAGTAACTACAACTTTAATTTTTCTCTTGTTTGTGATTTTCTTGGTAATATCATCATGCTTCATCTACGTCCCCATGCAAAGCATGCTTAAACATGGCGTCATCGTATCCTTTCATATCGCGCAGACTTTCTACTATGAAGGGTTTTTATAAACATGATATACAACGATCGACTTGCAAGACAGATATTCTGCCTCAAAAAAAGCTTAAGGTATTTGATCTCTGGAACGTATTCACAGTTCGTTTTCGAATGAAAGATGAATGCATGTAGGATCCTTAGGAAATGTCCTTAGGAAGTTGTCCAATTCCAGACACTTCAACTGATAGCTTCGTTATGATTTGTAGACCAAGAATTTAATGCCAAAATCGGTTATCTTTCAAGAATTACAGTTTACTTAACTTTTACTAACCGTGGTTCAGGTTAGAAATCCTGAGCGAAAAGAAAATCTTAGCTTGTCAAGAGAGATGAATTTTCTTTCGTTGTGAATTCGCGTTTTACTGGCTCGACTCAAATTACATCATACTGATTTCTTACCCGTTCTTGTACTAAAATAATTGACATCTATATTATCTTTTCCAGTTAAAATGATGCCAGGAGAACTAGGAGTTTTCAGCATGAAAATTGTTTTTCGGCAACAGACGTCTTAGGGTTGAAATTCCGTTGCAAGTTTTAATCTAGCGATGGGACAAAAATTCCAAACGCTGCCATAACGCCTAAGCGACCGAAACATCACCGAGGATGTTTCTGAATTCACGCCTATGGTTGTTTAAGTTATCTTATTCTTGAACTTATACTTACCTTGGAATTGAAAGGTCAGACGCAAAGTTTTACAAATACGTGGCAAACGTTGTAGAAGAAAAATACTGGTAACAGAGTGTTGGTTAAATTATTTACCATGGAGTTCTCCTTAGCTTGCCAAGTTCATTGGAAAACGAGCTTGGAGTTTGGCAATAAAGTAACAATAAACTGAAGTACTCTTTTACCCATTCATGGCCATGATTTTTGAAATATATTTTCAAAAGATGGAGAGGACTATCACTAAGAGACTAAAGAATGCAATCTTCTTACAATCGTCTGGAATAAGGTCAACCTGTCCGGAATTAGGCCACTCAACTTGGCTCATTTCTGAAATTTTAACGAAGTTCAGTAGATAGCATTTGGTACATATTTAATTATTGAAGGCCCTACGCATCGGTTTCAACTCTCCAGTTTTTTTTTTTTTGTAAAGTACTAAATAGTGATACAAAATGACTACCATAGGATGTTCTTTCAAACCATAGTTCACTAATATGCTGAGAAGGGCACATTTTGGAAGACCTTAGCTAAATAGGATTACCATGTAATCACCCTAGAACAGTATCACTGTAATTGCTTGCCAGTAATGAGCTTTAGATTATTTCTCCGAGAAGACATTCCCTTTATACTGCTTCTTATTTGGTAAGGGTTAATGCTATTTGGTATACATAAGCACCTACAACGCCTAAGTAAGTTAGCCATGTGTCACTCTTGTTGATGTTACAGTAAATCATTTCGCTGTCTGTCGTATTCTTCGGGCTCCGTGGACAGGTTCTCCCTATAGTTTTCAAGATATCACTCCATTAGGGTGTTTGAACACATATTCAATTTAAACTAGAAGTTTTATTCACGTTTTCCTGCGAGCAGGAAAACATGGCTGTGATTTGGAAAAGGAGGCAGAGCGTGCTCTGACATTGAAAAAGAAGATAGCTTTTAATCAAACTGTACCATTATTAAAACTTACCAAAGAAGAATGATATAAGATGTCAATTGTAATGTGACGTCACAAGTTCACCATCTCGAGTTTCTTGATAATCTTTTATCCCATTTCAACGGTAAAAGTAACAGAAACTGTATGTCTTGTATTATCAAAAAAAATCTGATATATATATTTAGTGTCAAATAATACAGTGAGAATATAAACTTGCTATGAAACAAAATGTTTACTTTCCTATATCAATTAAGTTTTGTATTCGACAAAATAGCCGAATCTGCATGTTAATATAACCAAATTTTTGTTTTAAGTTCTCTCTCGTAATAAGGCCATCCTTACATACAAACAACAAATAAAAACAGTACAATACAAATTGAAGAAAGTAATGACTAATTTGAAGCCTGGATTATAGCTTCCAATACACTTAAATTTGGCAGCAAGACCTCGTGAATCAAAAGGTGTCAAAAGACGTTTATAAGTGTCATCTTGATGCCAGAATCACTTAGGGTAAGGAAATAAACTCAGAAATACTCGAGAAAAGCGAGAAAACTTGATCTGAATTTTTATATTGTCGAAAAATTGGGTTGGTCAGCCGATGTCAAAATGAAATATTTTACTGGACGGCCAATATTTTATCATTAGAGCTATTATAATAACACTGGGAAACAAAACTAGTTGAGACAGTTGATTGAAATGAGTGCTAAGTTCATTATTCCATTATTCCACTTCAAATCCGATGTAGATTGTGAACCAGCCCCGTTCCCCTTTTCAATGTTGTACAGAAACGATGCAAGTCTTCCAGACAGCAAATCCGCCGTTATTTCCGAGCGAGGGGGTAAAATCGGAGAGGTGATCAGCATGAGGGGTGAAATTTGGCCAGGGTACTCAAGAAGGGCAGAGTGTCTCAATACTTTTGTCGCCCATCGCAGGATTTTTCTTTTCGCCAAATACGTCACTGCGGGTGTGGTTTGTTAGCCAAACTTTCAAAATTTGTTTGACTGTTTATTTTGTTTGTTTGTTTGTTTGTTTGTTTACCTTTTGAGTGCCAAACTCGTCGTTTCACATCTGTTTTTTCAGTTCGTATTTCAAAAAAGCTATTAACTGAACTTATAAGCCCAAGGTATGTGATATCTGAAGGCACACCTCTTGCTGAGTGAAACGGGTCGTTTCTATGATCCGCGGAAAATTTCCATTGCTTTTGTCTTGCTATTAAGCTAGACGCGGCTTTCCACAAACAGTTGACCCCTGACGGGGTTTTCTTCCATTCATTTCCAAAATTAATTCTCTTAAGCACCTGTCATGGCAAAGGCCAAAATTGTTTTAAAGTGAGGTTTCCATTTTTGCCGCTTTCCTATTCTTTGCGGTAAGCATGATCGAAAGAGCTTTAGGTTTATCTCAGAAAAAAACTCCCACAGCAAATCGGCTGTGTCAAAGAGAAGCGGGGTACGTTTTCAGTAACATCGCGAAATAACATAACCGATTATTCTCACTCAGCAAACCGTGAGGCAGCTCTCTTGCAGCGCGAATTCCACTCGAATTTTTATCTTATTCAATTAGGCGTTTTCACTCGCAAAGATCGTTTACTGGACCTTCCAACTGTCAGCAGCTTTAAAGAAACCAAAACTGAACCGCAAGCCAGGCATGAATGGCAATATAGTACCGAAATCTTCCAAAAATAGCTGGAGAAATTATTCCGAGAAAACATTCCTTTGTTGTTTGCCTTACAAGTGTTTGCATGTACGAAGGGGTTTCACTGATTTCCGGTATTCTTCAGGAAGGACAAGTACGCAGCCAGGCGTGGACGGAAATAGGTGAAGTGGGAACAAATAGTTTAGGAAACTGATCCACTAATGCAAGTCGGGCATTAATTGCACGCAATATTATTGTAAAGATCATAAGTGCAATTTTTAATGCGATGCCAAGGTTATGGTTCCTATTAATAACCACCTCGATCGGAAGCCCTTTTTGTCTACTACTAACTGGTTTGTCGTATAATCTCTTTAGGTTTCTTCCCGGTAGTTTTCGCTTTCGAGAGCTATAATTCAGGATTTGTTTCGAGAACAAAGCTGAAAATTGAGCTACAGTTATTAGTCCGAGCTTCTGTAAACCTGCATTTCTTTAGACTAAATAAAGAAACGTGGGTCTTGATAGCCCATGAACGATGAATTGAGACGGGTTCTTTTAGTAAAACAAAATACATCCAGAGCCAATTTTAGAAAGGAATTTTATTTCTGACCTTTTCGGGGATCAAATGTTTAAGTTACGGATAGGCTGCGTTAAATTAGTTAGGAATCTACGGAGCGAAAGGAATTAAGAACTAATAACTAAAAACGGCGATGAGCGTTGTAGCCAAACGTTGAAACGTAAAACTGACTTTTTTTTCTAATAAGATCTCAGCATTGTTTGTCTTGAGGCTTGAACATGTTCACTGAACAGACGTTCACCCTGCATACAGCGCACGTGCGTTTTCCCGAAATCTTGTTTAACCCAGTTGAAGTTGGCAAGACACGCGTGGTGGGAGAGAAGGATAGATAGAGGATATTACACGGTGGCGAGAAGATATGAATTTTATGTTCGAGTGGCAATAACGATATCTCACTCGTTCGCTGCGCTCACTCGTGCGCTTACTCCTAAGTTCCCAGTAAAACACTCCTCCATGTAATAAACTAAAATATTACTCTTGTACTCTCGCGTGTAAATTAGGCTTCGTGCTCTATCGCGAAATTAAATCTCAGAAAAGAAGCCTGCATGTTTGGCATTGGCAGACTAGTAGACGTACGTTATCCATTTAAGTAACCAATCAAATTGCAGGAAAATGCAGTGCGATTTATTCACGAATCGCACATTTTTTGCTCTAAAACGCATCTTTTTTATTTACTGGATCAATAAAATATTGGTACTGACTAAAATCCTGTATTTGGATGATTAAATTGTGCGATTTCAAAATGGATGTAACAAAGTGGTAGTTGAGCTTCGTGTCGTGCAATTTTGGTCTGAAATCATGCTTATATATGATTTCAAATCGAACTCACGCTGAACACTCGTTCGATTTTGAAATCACACGTATGATTTCAGATCAAATGCACTCCACTCAGTTTAATTTCCATTATTTAATGCACGATGAAACCACCGTGTTGTACTTGGCGGTGTAAAGAAAAAACTGACCTGACGAATCGGTGGAATTCGATGATAGAAAATCAATCGATATCCATCGATAACAATTAGTTGTTATATTGATATCCATTGGTATTTGCCAATCGATGGATGACCATTCGATAATCATCCTGCAATATCTGTCATATCTTGCAACCGTCAGAAAACTATAATTGCTGAAACTGATAGCTTTTAGTGCTGAGAAACAGATACTCGCAGGTTGCGTCTCTCATGCTATTTTCTAAAAAAATGCTTTTCAATAGTCGTGGACAGCAACTGCGAATGTTTACTTGCAACATTGGTTTCTGGAATTTGTAGTCAAACGCGTTAGTGTAGAGGTTGGTCAGAGGGAGTAGCCGGTGGTGGCCACTTACAAGCTGAGTATGTGGCTCCTCTCGGGCCTTTGAACTATGAGGCATTGACCAGATCCTTGCGAGTTCTTGGACCGATGTAATAACCTTATCAATCCAAACAAAAAAAAAAGACGATAACTGAAATTCGATGATTGTATCGATGGTAATCGATAAAAGTGAAAAATTTTCCACATCGATTGATCATCGTTTTCCAACGGATTAACTGAGTCTAATTGTTATCGATTAATATCGATTATTATCGATTATCGATATAACCGATTGGTCAGGGTGAAATGAAACTAGTTAATGTTTCGTTGTTTTTATGGTTGTTGGTCAAACATATACGTCACGGATCTGTCACGGGTGTATCACAGACACAGCCGTCACGTGTTTTACCAAACTCGACAGTCACGGATTTTTGACCGTCACCGGTTTTACCAATGTCCTTGTTTTGCACGTTCACGAAATTATGTTAAGTCCTAGCATGGTTATGCTTAGTCCCTAGGGGGATATCTATATAAAAACCAACACGCGGTATGAGACGAGCAGTAGCGACGCAATCTTGAAAAACGATGTTAAGTTAAATCAGGGAAAGAGATGCTAAGTTAAATCAGGGAAGGAGACATAACCTAACACAAGGCTACGATCGGGAAAAGGATCACAAGAATTGTAAGTTTAATATAGTTTAATTTCAGTTTGTATCCGTTCAAGACAGTTACGAACAACTACGGCTCAAAGCCTCAAACGATTTGTAATTTATCTTTCAGTTTGACTATATAATGTAACTCTAAAGGAGAGATAGTGCAGAAATAAATTCCTCAGATTTTCCCAAGCTGAAGGTGTCCAGTACAAGTGCAAAACAGTCCTTAATATGAGCGTTCGAGTATGAGAACTCGTGCGTGTGTCTAATATCACTTAGAGTAATAGCTCTCTATTAAAGGGGGTTTGTCACAGATTTTGCCAGTTTTTTTAACAGCCAAAATTTATATTTGTGGCGTACGAAACCTAAATATAATGGGCTATTTTTGTTAACAATTGCCATATTAGAACACTGAAACTGTTAACAAGCGTCTTTCGCTGAAAAGGTACCTTGCGCTGTTGCGTTACTATTTTTGTTAGACAACATCAGGAACTCATTACTAAAGGGGTCCATTTTATTCTTTTATAAGTATGCATACTGACATGGTTTGAAATACCTTCCCCCCCCCCCCCCCACCCCCGACACTCTTTTAAGTTCCCTGCCCCCAATGCGCCTCAATAGGCCTTGAAAAAGGAAGACCCCCTGGGAGTTGACACTGCTGGAACACGGAGATTGAAACACAGTCTGTTATAAACTAGTTTTCGTCTGAATCCATTCAAAGGAATTTGCACCCCATGAACAACCGTGTGTGGTATTTCTGTTTGCGGTGCGCCATGGTCGGGATGCATAAAAGAAGAGTTGAAAGTTTTGTAGCCCTAAAGCATAACTGAACGGACATGCGGAAATGCTGTTAACAAACTATTTGGAAATAACCAGACAGTTTCAAGGAGAGCTTCAACGTCAAGGAAAACATTTTAATTCTAAAAGTGCAAGATTTTACAATACACAAATGTTGGAAGTTGTTATAAAAACGTATACCTGAAACTAGATGGGATACATCATTGAAAGCAACCTTTCTGTTTGCTTCAGCTTTCGTCTCTTTGAGATTTAAATATTTCGTGGTTTGGTATTTTGTTGCTATTTGGCTATGAGATAATGAGACGTTTCCGCTATGTGGTGGTCGAGATAAAACTACACTCGCGACATGCTTATTATTTCGTGCCTGAATCAAGCTTGCTTTGGTTCTGAAAGGGCGCGAGTTGGTGTGCTAACATGGGGGCGGGTCGTGGCCCCCTTTCGTCGGCCACGCCTATGTTCCGGATTTTTAGCACCTTGTGAACACACAAGGAAACAAGAAGACAAGTTTTACTCTCTTTTTTTTTGACCCACTTCCGGCTACAGCAGACCTGACGGCGTCTGGGTTAGATTGGCAAGACACGTTTTCACGATATCTGTTCGGCGAAGGGCAAATTGAAACTGACCACACAAAGGATTCCAGTCGTAAGGCCTTGTTAAACATTCCTCGTATTTAAAAGTTCTCTATCAGCTGTTGGTCTCATTTTAATCATATATACTAGCTTTTTGTGTCACATTAGGATGCTTCAAGAAAAACATTTAACTGAATAGATTAGTTGCACGTAGGCTGGCAATAGCGCGTTTGCTAAGTTGCGTGGAATGACTAACAAGACAATATGAGTGCCTTGCCTTCATCAATAACATGAATTATGCACATTATACATGTTATAAAAAGCAGATAAATAGGCTGAGTATTTCTATACTTGAGAAGATTTTTCAGAGCTTGTTTAAAAAAATAAAGTGATAAAAAAAGACCTGAATTACGTGAACAGGAGCAGTAGTTTTAGGATTTTGAGTCATAAAAGATAATTGAGGAACTTGCTTCAACGGCCGTAACAGTTCACCACCCACGCTGTGAACAAAAAATTCTTCTTGATCTAATTAGTTACCCCCGCGAATAGAAGTTGACCTAGCTTTCACTTTACAACTGGAAAAATTTCTGTTTATCTCCAAACCTCGCTGCAACTCCCCCGCACGAGGGCGTCACCCGCCACTTGGAGATAAATGAACCAGCATTTTTCTCTCAATTCCTTATAATGGTGGTTATTAACGTTCTCGTCTGCTGATAAGATTTGGAGATATGACTTTATTTTTTCCTGCTATCCTTGCAGGCCCATGCGTGGTTAGCTCCGTTTAACGAACAGGGAACTGAGATGCCTCACGTATCTTCTCATTCCATGATAGCCACAAAATTAATGGCTATTTGCCACTAATTTATGATGTATTGCCTCTTAACTTTATAACAAGCTTATATGCTTCTGCGTTCGTACATGATCGAGCCTAAAATTCAGATGCAATCACAACATTTTGAAATTGAACATCAATTCTACCATTCTGTAGCCAGGTAGGAATCCCAGCATGTTCGGCCAGTGGGTTTAGGTTTGAAAAGATATAACTGGTGATAACCGTAAACAGGTGGGCTAACCGGTTGTCTAGCTACTGTATAATTGAAATAAATGCACAAAATATCTGTTCGAGATAACCACACCAGACAGATTCTCTAACGGCTCAAGTGTTCCCCAATTTACATTTGTGGCTGGAATCAGTTTATTTTGCCTAGCAACATCATCAGTCTGGCAACGAGAAATGACATGAAGGTTTTTCACCTGAAGCAGATGTAAAAGTTATTGAGTAAAGGTTGATATTCTACACCTGATGTGGGTCAGAAGTCCATCAAGTCCCCCGGGTTATTTTATGCGCAAACAAATTGATTTATCCATACATGATAACCCCTTGCAATTGTAATCGCACAATCGAAATGTAAACTCTCAGAACCACTTGCCATACATATCCTTCAGTACAGTTTGCGAGAATTCAATGGTGCATCATGGATATCACATAAATAAACGTGTACATGACGAAAACTGTCGGTGGATGAATTCGGGAAATTCTAGTCAAAATTTTATCGTGAAAATTGCCTGAATGTGACATTCTTATTCATCTTTAACAATCCTTAACAGTTCCCCTTTGAACAACAAACAAAAAAAGAAACCGTCAAACAGCTATTTACTCTCTGTATTGCGTCATCGGTGTAAAATTCAAGAAATTTGTTTCTTTGCTTCGCTACACTGAGCATGAATGGCGGACACGCGCGCGGATGGCAAAGGTTCCCGCCAACGTTTTGCCGCCAAAATTTGGTTGTGGTCAGCTGCACGCTTTGTCCGGGTCTTGCTTGATGCTATCTTTGAGCTATAAAAGCACTTCCATAAAGCAGCATAAGCCCTGCTAATGCAAGTACTTGTAAATCTGTTTCTAATCGCGATTATTTTAAACCGATCAGAGCCAATAAATGGTTACGATTTCCGTGTTCCCATGTTTGTGTTATAATGACTCTTTAACCCTTAGTTGTAAATTGTGCTGGAGGGTATTTCGCTATACTTCATGGGATAAAGGCGAAAACGAGAGGAAACATTGCTCAGTTTTGAGTTAAATAAGTTGAGCAATTGTATCCCTATCAGGATTGAAAAAAGATACAGAAGCTGCGTTTCGTGAATTAACAAGATGCCTAAGAAACCTCCCCGCAGCGTTTTTCGGTTTATTTCATCGTATTTAAGCCAGCCAAAGCCGGAAATTCATAGACGTTTTTAATTTGCTTTTAAGGACGCAAAATAAGGGTTTCTCTTAATTAAGAAAATCATCTGACGACGAAATGTGAGGTGGCTTGTCGCTATCGAATTAAGGCAATGTTACTGCAACAGTAACCCAATTTAAAGACTTAAAATCTTCTGACAATGCATGCTTTGCACTTCAATTGAATTCACATATGTTGCACGACCAAACGACAGCTGAATAGAGCGCCCTACTGCGATTGAATAGTAAAGATTTGGCTTACTGACTTGTGGTAGGGAGTGTTTATAGTCAATTCCACAGTGCCAAGTTCTCATTTTATCACGGAGTGCTTCACTTGATGAGCAGAAACTTGTTCGACATGTTAAATGAAAATTACACGGACATGCGCTGTAATTAATTCTGTCAGTGAAACAACTTTGACTCGTGGAGTTCACGTCCTATTAATTTAGGAAGTTTCAGCACTGAGCTGTGTTTTTATCCGCATGTTCTCAATTCTTCCAGTAATCAAACAGTGAAGATGCCAAAAAGATTAACACAGTTAGATAAATTTCATTATCGACTGCCCACCGGGAAATATTGCTGCTCAAACACGCGTAGGTGATGGAAAGGAGAGGATACTCGCCATGGGAAGTGCCCAAACCTATTTCCTATCGACCGAAAGAGCGTGTGATCACATTGATTAAGATGTTATCAAGCCTGCATCGTTGATACGTCAGGCTGCAGATTGAAACGGTTTTTGTTTATATGACTCTCGCCCAATTCCGTTTAAATTACACGGATCTGATAAAAGGCAGGTATACAAGGGTGCTGTCTGCAGAGTGTCAGACGAATATCATCGGTTTTCACGCAACCCAACTTCAACTGCGATCCATCGACACTACTTTGAGAGCTGTTACAAGAGGATTACTCCAGTATCGACCACGAGGTAAAGGAGATACAATAGCAGCGGACAAGCAAGCTTTGCAGACTGGTAAATTACTTTTTCTTCATTTACTGCCGTGTTTGTTTGGCAATTTTAGTTTTAGTGGGTTTTCCAAAGCTCGGACGTGAATGACTTTAAGAAACCCATCTAAACTGTAACTATTGCCCAAGGCGAGCTCAACTCTGCATAGTTAGGGACGTGCGCGGCTAAGAAACAAATGCGGGATAATCCGTTTTTGCCCGCGGGAGAAGCACTTCAATTGAAGAGGTGTCAGTCAGGCAAGGACATCCTTCGAAGCACGCAAAAATGCTCTTAATCCCCGTAGAAGGTAAAAACCGAGGACACTCGTGCCACTTTCGTGACTCTTTCGTGCTGTTCGGTTTTCCTTCCGTGAAATAATTTCGCGCGTTTTAGCAATGTTGGACAACACTAAAACATTTCCCGATCCTACGGTGGTGTTTTGAAATAGTCGGAAATCGAAGCTTTTAGCAAGGTATTAAGTGATTTAGCGCCTCGAATTTCCGTGTCGTTAGCGAGTCACTTTTATTTTTACAATCACTGAATATCTTCTAGAAAAACTGCGTTGTTTTAAGCTTGCTAACACTGCAGGAGTATTTGAATTATCGCTGTCTTCTGATTTGATTATACCTGAGGATTTGTCTGAATAGCACACAAAAATAGTATCTAAGGTTGTTATCAGTTTACGTTTCAACTTGTCTGTTTTTTCGTTGATTGTTTTGGATTACTTGCATTTTTTGTGATCTTGATAACTTTTATATTTAGAACGAAATTCTTGCTTGTCCTAATTAACCAGAAAATTAAAACAAATTCTTTTGTTTTTTATTACCAAAGAATCAAAAAATATTGCGTCATGAGCTGTCCGCGACACATTCCTATCCTATTATAACTCCAAACAATTCCACACTCCACTCGCTTTAAATACTTGCTATTTTAAATTTAATAAAAACAACAATTCATTCATTCTCATACCGCCAAATAAGGTACATTGGAAGACTTAAATTAAAATCCATCGTTTATGTTCTTGTTTATTTAAAGGAAATTGTCACATCTGTCCTTGCCGAAATAAGCAAAATCGTGATATGAAAGCAATACAAATAAGATTCTCTGCAGGATTTCGAACTGTCCCCCAAATCCGATTGTTTGGACATAAGCAAGTAGCGCACTTTTAATTTTACCCGAAGACCGAAATACAATAACGTGGAGTTTTCACGACCATTTAACTCTTGACCTCTTTCACATCGTGTTGAGTGAACACTTTAATGGGTACGATTATGTTTTGATAATCTCACGAAAGGCAGTGAATAATGTTTTCATTTCAAAGTAAATGGCCCAAGGCATGTTTACCATGCTCCCTGCATCACTTTGTGATATCTTTGGTTTCCTCTCGAAAGATCTCTCTGTTTTTTTTTTTCGTTGTGGAATTATACAACATGACTTCATAGACAACTCAATTTACATGTGTGTCTTATTTAGATTCGACGCTGAGTTCAACGCCCCTTTAATCAAGGCAAATTTGACAGATCTGGGAAAATTTAATTTGGGATGAATCGGGGTATTAAGTTGCAATTGTTTTTTTTGTTGGTGTTTACCAAGCTATATGCTACTCTTATATCATCGAAAGACCTTTGAAGACCTTTAAACACGCGAAGCACAATTTTTAAATTCCAAATAAACAAAAAAAAAAATAGACCCAAACTTCGAGGTCTGTGAGGGCTTTTTGTGCGAAATTAACCCCGTAACAAGCTATCGCACGCACGGCACGTAGAAGCCCGAATTGGAATTCGACAATCTTTGCCGAATCCCGAGCAAATAAAAGCATGTGTGTTGCGAAAAAGTGTTTTAGCGGGATGACTTTTTTATCCATTCATCCACCATCATTGTACTAGAAATAGAATTGATAGACGTTTTACGCATCTCGGTGTCTGAATCGAAGTCTGCGTACAGCTAGCCGTGAACCAACTGTCCGTGACTGAGAGCCTCGGGAGTTAGTTTCGCCCGACTCTATTCCAAGGTACATTTGGCTTGTCTCTCTTTCTTATGCATATTTGAAAAATCCACTTGTCTGTGTATTAACCTGAAGAAAATGCGAAACTGTAACTAAATCATAAAGGTCTACTTTCTTAAATTTAGTCCTTACCATGATCTAAAGCTTGTGTTTCACTTTATGACGTGACACCCGCGTCTTTTGATGCCCCAAAGAGACCAACATATCATTCGTCCTTGTAATTTAAACTCGCCAGGTCAAGCAGGCAGATCGTTGAAGAAAATACAGTATATCATCAGCTAGGGAATAGTTATATCTTATGTTCCACCCATAAATTGCAATGTGGCAATCAGTAATGAATTCATCTTCCAAGTTTAAGTCGAATCTGAAAGGGTTCGGTTGACACCAAAATGCACCGTGAAAAGAAGACGTGATGTGTTTAACCGGAGGTATCTTCGGTTTTCCTTTTTCCTGGGCTGGGCAAGTTAATCAGGTTTTTGGTTTGCATTATTTCCAAAAAAATCGACTCATGAGATACAAATTTGTTACCTATCTACCACAACTCTTCTCTTTTTCAAAAACTGTCTCGTTCGCCCCCCAGTCGATAAATTTGAAAACTTCATCGAGAAAAAAATCAAAGTTGTGAGTAGTTTTATGAACTTGACTGAAAGGTCACAGCGTGTACATAATCACCAACTAAAACACGAAACTTCAGAAGCACTAGCTCGAAATCGTCTTTCGTAGTCCTGTTTCAGTCTGAATTTGTCCAAGAACCCTTCCTATCTGACAAATAAAAGTTATCGAATGTTCTTCCAACTATTAAAAGAGATAATACTCTGTGTAGTACCTTATTTGGGTCCGCTCAGGCATTTTTTAAAGAGCAATGCAATCTCTTTGAGAACTTCCTCGCGACTTGCTATGGGTTTCATTGTCTGCGGAACTTTTTGCTCAATTTTTCTTTCGTGGACATGTTGTCAGTGTTTTTTATGATTCTTAAATTATCTACCAAAGGTAGAATCTCGAGTCTTCTTGTTACGGACAGTTTACTCGGCCACTAATTTGTGGAAATAAACCTCTTATAATATAAAGGGGTGCATGACATATGTAGGGAAGTAAGAGCTTTGATTCACTTAGGCTCAGCCATAAATTCATTTTAACTATACGTATTTATTGCAGCCATTCGTGTTAATACAATACTATACCTTTTCAGGATTATATCATCCACAAGAATGTATACTATGTTGTTGACGTTTTTCAGAAGTACTTCAGGATTTTCATTTATCTAAGACACATAAATATCGTAAATCGTGGTGGTTCACTACAGCTTGCTGGCCCCGTTCTGTTTTCCTTTCTACTCTGTACAATCAATGGTCACAATTATGAAGATTTTTTTACCAAACACTGACCCCAGAGTTCCTCGTAACTGACACTGTCCACCGGCACGCGTTGTTTTTGCCGCTCCGGCATTTCAAACATAGATCAGGAGAGAAAGTCAGTTTGATTTCTTTACAGCATGAAATAGAGTTAATTCAGATACCTCTATTCATAGCTTTTAAAATAACACATACCACTGTATTACAAGACCTGGCCCTATCTAATTTACTTGTTTGTTTAGAGGTAAGCTTTGAATTGCTAAAGAAATCATGTGAAGCAACTGCTTATAATTTCACTTGAAAAAATTGGGGAAATGTCCAGTATTCTTCCTCATACACTTAAGAAATCTGAATAATGCCCAAAATAATGTCTGAGAATCAATTAAAATTTAGACGATCGCACAAAGACCCTTCCAAAACTGAAAACATAGCACGCGAAGGCCAGACAACAGTTCCGGTGACCCAGCTGTTATGACGCAGATATCTCACTAAATATCTAACATGCTTAACTATTGTGCAGATATCATTAAATATCTAATGGGTTTAACATTTTGAGCAATAACATATCTTCATTCCTTTTACTGGTTAAAACGATTATTTTTTTTTAAACTGCATTGACATAAGTTGTCAAATGTTTAGCTGAGTTATATATTAACATGCTAGACTCGAATGTTCAACGTACTATGGTTGTTCCAACCATGTTCCAATCTCCCAATAAATAACGTTGTTATAACTTTAAGAAAAGTGCCTTTTGCATCTGGAGAAACAGGAAATTTCAATGTTGCGTGGAGGGGAATAACTGAGATATCCGTTTCATTAATCTCTACGGAAAATAATGTTTACTTTTGAAAAACTATAAAAAACATGAACCAAAATACGACAGATAGAAGTTGCATATTTGGCATAACACTGAAATAGTTTTATCATTCTCGGAAACAGCTTGTTTGCTCGATCAGATCAGAAGTGTCGTGTAGAAATTGCCTTAAAATCATGTCTTTATAACGGAATGTTTGCTCTACTATTTTGCGACTTAAAAATGTAAAACTCAGCCTGAAAGACTATACCATTTTAATCTTCATGTAAACGCCTTTATTTCCGGCTTAAAATTTATTTGGCTACCTAAATTTTTTCACCAAAAAGATCTCGACGCACATTTAATTATTTCAAAAATTACGCGACCTTGTTACTGTGAAAGATCGCATTTACCAAATAAAGAAGCAGCACTTTAAGTCGAGTAGATATAAGAGTATTGATTTCGCTTTTTTTCCCCTTTAATTGTTCTGAAAGGGCGGATAATAGACAAAAAATCAATCATTGTAACAAGTGCGTGCTTAAAATTTGCTATATTTGTAAATATATGTTCTTCAAAAGTAGACATAGGTATCAAGCAGCATTCATTAGTGGCCACACAGACTGGGTGAGATAAGAATTATGCACAAAGAAAGATAAGGAACAAATTGTCCGAAAATGGCAAAAATATTGGCCTGTACGTTGTAAATCTGTCAAATGTGTTGCTCATAAATACCTGTGCTAATTTATGAACCAATTTATCTCAAAATCCATACAATTATGATTTTATAAAAAGGTCAAAACAGTACAGTTAAGCCTATTAACCATGACGCAGCCTTACGTATATCAGGGCCGGGCAATAGGCTACTGTTAAAGACCTCCCAAGAGTTAGCCCGGTTCTCAGTACAAGACGAATGGTTCGTCGATGATACAGATCGCGTGGTCGTTTTATGAGTTACAGATTTTTGCATTTTGGCCTCACTGGTAAGTCGGTAACTTGGCTCAGTATCTGCTATTGTTACATTGTCACGTAAAAAAAGGAAAACGTAATAGTCTTATACCTTTAATCGTTTGCTACTTAGCATGGGGAACGGTCTAATCCTTTGAAAGTATATATACTTATAAGATAAGTTGTACTTAAACAATCTTTTTGTTTGTTTGTGTTTCTTTTCCACGTTTTATTGTTTGAGATGAGCCATCCTAAGTTGTTTTGATTTCCGCCTTGCAGTTTAAACATTCCCAGTCAAGTAACAGGAGATCATTTTACAATGAGCTGCTTTTCACGTTTCAAGAAGAAAACAATGCTGTCAGTTTATTTGTTGTTCCTTCTTATTGTAACCACAGTGAATATACCGGCTTCAATGACAATTTAAACTTTTTAAGCAGATAAATCCTATAAGCAGCCTGAGATCTTTTGACAAAGAAAAACGAGCGCTCTGCTTGAAGTGTGTAGTGGTAGTGTTTCTTTGAAACAATTCATAGCAAAAAAGATGGTGGGTTGATAAGAGTTACGAGAATAGTACCAATTTTTTCTCAATGTCGAGAGAATTTACAGGCAAACCTCTTTAAGCGGCCCTCTATTAAGCGGTCACTTATTATCAAATTCCCGGAAGTCGCTCCCCATACTTACTCACCTACATAAGCGGTCACCGTTCAGACTTCAAAGCCCATAAACTATCAAAAAGTGTAGCTTTAGGTTTCTCAGTTCGAAGCACTACACCAAAAATGAGTTGCATTACAAGTGAATCGAATCACCTTGATCTAGCTTTGCTCTTTGTATTGTATCATGTGTTTTACAAAGTTGTTTCAGTATTGATTGTGCATCAGATTCTAAAGCGAAAATAGCATTACTTACTGTAAAAGCCTGTTAAACCTAACGTTTTGGCTCGGTTTTGAGAAAATTACTAAAGCAGATTAAACCGCGCCAAAGATCTCACTAAAGCTGGCTACAATTCAAACGCGAAAACATAGATTAGGTATCCCTTCAGCTTGTAATTGATACTTATTCGCACCCTCCGTTTTACGTAATTCCCATAAACAAATCGCATTGCTGACTTGAAATGTCTGCACGCTTATATGTTCCTTGTGGTCCTTATCGTGTGCAATAGGGTAAATTATTGTCGAGTTGTTGGTTTTTGAGGTGGTGACCCCCCTTCAGCGGTCTTTTTGAACGAATCATTTGCATCAAGCGATTGACGTTCGCGGCATCAATAAGAAAGAGAGTTAAATGAAAAACGATTAAACAACAAAGAAGTAACAAGTAATTTAAAAGTACTTCCTTCCAAGTAACAAAGCAAATCTCTGAATTGCACAAATTTTACTGATTTCGCCATTGTGTTAATCTAGGCGATTGCGGTTGGCGGATCAGTCTAAAGGAGCCGAAATAACGCTTGAACAGTAGTGGCAATAACAACTTTTTGCAACATTTAAAACAGAAATTTTAAGATGTACAAACCCTTTTCTTTTTTCTTATTTCTCCTTCTTTTCTTGATGCCTGTTGCCTTTTTGTGCACTTACCTTCCCTTTTGTTCAAATATTAATTGAATTTATTAATTTTTTTGCTTTTTCTTGTAAATGTAAATTTGTGCGACAAAGAAAATAAACTAAACTAAACTAGACTGAAACATACGTTCGAATTCATTTACAGCTGTTTTTATTTACGTACTGTAAACTTGTATTCAGTTTCTCTGCGGACAAAATGTTATAATCAGTTGGTTTGCCGCTTTAAATATTTATAGAGCCCACTTCTCTTTTTCCTTTTTCAGTAGCACGTACATGCGCACAGGAATTAATAAAAAGCTCGTCTCCTGTATTTCATGGTGTCTTATCTGTCGGTTTTCTTTTATGGGTGTTGATTTCTCTGGAACAAACAGGAAATTCATTGTTGGTTAATCCGTGGTGCTATGTGCTTAGATATTTGTAATGTTTAAGCGTTTCATATAACCTCGATCATATCTTAAAACGATCTGGACTCTTCAGTTTGACACCACTTGTATGTGAAGAGCTGCAGCTAAAGAGCTCCGATCACTCTTGATCGCAAAAGCGCTTATAGCCTTAACTTTCTTTCCGAGGCACGTGGCTGGCTAGGAAATCCTCGCTCCTCTTATTAGTCAAGGTCAGTAAGCTTTTATTTTACTGGAGTTACACCTGATCTAAAACACTCCGTCTTTTTTATTTGTAATCTCTTAACAACCTCAATAAGAATCGTACTTGAACCGTCTTCTTAACAATGGACAGTTTGTAGATGAAAGAAGCAAAAAAGAAAGCTTATAAACAGATTTAATAGCAGAAAATATTTTCTTCTTTTGAATGTAACCAATACACACACGGTGAATATACTTTACTGTACAAAAGTCTGACTTTACTATAGATATTTCTGATGAAATCTTTTATCGTGAAAGAATTCGCCGTCGCGGATTGTTAATTACAAATAACAGCCGTTGATTAGTTATACGTCACCAAAAGTAAGAGTGAAAGAATTTTTACAAAGAATCATTGATAGTAATTAACTGCCTAAATTTCATTTATTCTGTCAATTAACTGTCTGCTGTCCATCTAACAGTCTGACGTGAGACTGTTTTTTTGCATTTTCCCAACGCTTAGAAGCCGGCTATCCGATACCCGCTAAGCCTGCATTGGGAGCCTGTTCGCAGGCTAATATCCGCTGGAAAAAATTCAATTAGCTTGCAATAGATCCTTAATTTCACGGTCTAGTAATATACGTCTAAGATGCCACCTGGGTCGTTTTGGATGCTCACCAAGAGATCGACTGTGAAAATTCGATACTATGCATTTTCCACTAACTGACAATTTGAGGAATAACCACCTGCTGAACGACTAGCAATACAATGCTCTTTTGCCAGCTTGAGGTCTAAGTGTGTGTTGTGGGATAGAATTGTGGAACCGCAATCTATCGACTGCTGAAAAAAGTTACCAAAGATCGGCGATCCTTTCTAAATTGTCTTTAAAATGTAAATCATTAACTTGACCCAATTTACAGAAAATATTGACAACTGACTTCTTTACAATGGTGTCGATACAAAAGGAAAGCAAGCTATTGAGAAAACATGCGACGAGAATTACTTTGGCTGGAAATTTTCGTTCATATCGGCGTCACGGCCCCGTAGAGAAATTTTATTCACGGTAACGATATCAAACTGCGTGATGAATGATAACTTCTTAGTGTAAAGAGCACCATATCCCATTAGTAAACACTGCGGACCGGGCTTGAAAAAAGAAAAGACGCTTAAGACGGAATCCACTAGGAAGTCGAGTAATATTTATTTAAGATGGACAAAAATCGAGTACCAGAATAATTTAAATCCTATTGCGTTATTTTCTACCCTAAATAAAAGGTGAAGATGTAAGTAATAATCCCTGATAACATCAACAACAATTTCTCATCAGAGTCTGAGAAAATGAATTTCAAAGTTCACAAGCTACAGGAAAATTTTCACGTGCAGCCATTTTGTAAAATCGTCTTTAAGCGATTCAGTGGAATTCAGTGGAAATTCGAAATTTGTTTTCGGTGTTTGGTGTTGTTAGAAAAGATTTCTTTTGATAAGATATTTGAAGCAGTAACACAAAAGTTTGCAATAAGGTGTAAATAATTTTGGTACAGCAATTTCTTATCAGAGCCTGAGAAAATGAAATTCAAAGTTCACAAGCTATAGGCAAAAGCTCACGTCTTTTAAGTGATTTAGTGGGAATTCAGCGGAACTTCGAAATTGGTTTTCGATGTTTGGTGTTGTTAGAAAAGATTTCTTTTGCAGTAACACAAAAGCTTGCAATAAGGTGTAAATAATTTTGGTACATAATTTTGTCCAATAACTACTCGAAGTCCTGGCGGATTCCGTCTTAAACGCAAACGTTAAAAATTTGTGTAGGAAGTCGATATCTAAAAGAAATGATGATATGAACACGCAAACAAAAAAACGCTGCCTGAATCGATGAGCCGCAGAGCAAATAATCGACAATGAAATATTGATCACAGCTAACTGCGCATTCCTAACAGCTTGCTCTTTAATCACCAGGCCTTTTTGCGCATAAGAGCACGCCCGTGAATTAGGCGTGTACGCTGACCTCGAGAAGACAACACTGTCGCAAGTTTTCTTATTGTGGACTTTTCTAAAAAACCACCATGTCGAGAATTTTCTCCTCCAGAAAACTTGAATCTGTGTTATAAGGTGAAAAAAGCACGATGTGGCCACGCTCTATACGCAAGTTTACGCTAAATGGAAACAGATGGTTGTGGTTACCCAAATTTTGGTAAAATAGGAAAAAACACTTTTAGACGAGGAAAGCCGCCGTGGCAAAATACACGCAATCAATCAAGCGACGTCACAGCTAACCGCGACAAATCGTTTTCCAGTAGATAAGTTTGATAACGCACAAGGAAATGATTATAACAGCGTTTAGACTTGAAATAACTTCAGTGACGCTGATTATTAGCAGGAAATAGCATATCAATGCTATTTTTATGAGAACAATTTGCTAAAACGAGTGTTCCTGTTTACAGACTTGATGATTCCGCAGACGTATTTAACCAATTTGCTAAAATTTTAAAACTGCCGGTTTTGACTTAAACGAACGTTTTAATGGCTCAACACCAACATTCCTCATAGAGTTTTTGTTCAAAGGACTTAATATTTCCGTTGATTCTCCACGGATGTGTGAGAAAACTGCGAATAATTTTCAATTTCCTTTTTGATATGGTGATAACAAATCGTTTACCTGGCTTGTTATCAACAATTTGTTCTGTTCGTTGATAACAGAGTGTTAATCTTGTCGTTTATCAGCACTCTACCATTTTCCATCCGCGCCCGCGCAATTTTACAAAGCTCATTCCTTCCCCTCAGTGGGTTCCCGTCCCTTCCCCTGTGACTGTCACGCAATTGTACGCCATTTTAAGGTGATAATTGCTTACGTAATACCGGTCGGAAACTGCGCCCCAGTCTCCTCTGAGCTTTCCGTGCTGTTCGTGTGCATTTCCTTTATCCTGTTCTGTCGTATCACGATGTTTGGTTCAGACAAACAAATTTAGATTTTAATTTCTAGCGTTCTCTCATATCCGCTCCTCCAGTAATTCTACTACCCTCCCTGTCTGTCTATATGTTGGGGAGATTTTTGCTGCTGATCTCTGTGTTGTTGAGAGGGTCAAGGGTCAAAGTAGTTGAAAAGATGACTTAGTAACTAGACAAGTCACAGTTTTAATTCCCGTATATTCCAACTTTGCAGTTACTTAAGTTATCAGCTTATAGTGTTTCCCTTGACTAAACGGACAAGAGCGCATTTCTTTGCGTTGCATTAACTTCTCAGATAAAAGTCTTACCAATGACGCCGTCAAAATTCCTTTCGACTCGACCACCCATGCAAATTTCTGCATAAAGTACCACAACAGTCGATTAACAAATAGGAAGATATACAATGAGAGGGCCACTGGGGAGAGATTGCATATGTAAGCGGCGGACAACACGTTCTTTACGATAAATTTTTCGTTGAAGATGATGATGAGATGAGAAAAGCACCGTATCAATCTTTTGTCATTTTGTTGTAAATGACGAAGCTTATGTTTTGCTGTCTTCGTTCATATTTTCTCCGCATGTATCTATTTAGCTTACGATTTTTGCGCGTTGTACAAATAAAAAGGCCATATTTCCCGCGAAAAGCCGGTCGATTTATGTAGGCGTGAGAACCAATAAATTCGCGCCTTTTTTGTCCAGCTTGGCAGCCCCGCGAAAATTAGTTATTTTTTGTACTGGCGTGGAAGACTTTAAGAAAAGGACTAGATAGGTTAATAACGGCAGCACATCGGTTTTGTCTGTTTACAAAAATAACAGTTTTCAAGACCGCCATTTAGAAAGTGTGAATCATTGGTTGAACATCGGTCCGAGCAAGAAAATTGATATACAAACATTTTCCAATAACCGCTTTTTATTAGACATCTATTGTTTGCGATCATTCGGATAACTTTTTAATTAAACAAGTTATTTCGGAAGGCTTAAGAAAAATGTTTGGCATAGTTTGATTTTGTTGAAGTCATTTCAGAAGATGTTTGGCATGTTTCTTGTTGTGTTCAAATAAAACGTGCAACAAAACTTAATTTTGAGTAACCGCAAGAATTAAGAACTTATGAAAATTATAACTCACAGCCGATTTGCCGAAATTGAAAGTGCTTATATAAACGAGTTACGAAAAAATACGGAAGTCTTAAAAACCCGCTATAAGAATGGAATTGCTTTCAAGTTTGTCAGCTTTTCCGGTCTGTTAATTGTTTATTTACATAATGCGCACTGTGAGTTCATATTTATTATGGCACTTAGACCGTATTGTTGTTTATAAACACGAACATTCCGTAAAACACCTTATTCGTTGATGATAAGTCAGATACCAAGATTATTCCATTGCATGCCTACAAGCAACCACAAGCGGCGAGGCCAACTTCCCATAGAGGTTTTTTTTCCTTATTAAAAGGTCGAAAAATATTCACTTTCTTCATCATCGCTTTTTATAAGAATGATTTGTGTGGGTTTGTCTGGGTGTGATGTCCCGTGGGACACGCAGGCGTTATAATCAACTGGTGCGGACTTATAATGAAATCGAGCCGAAAACAACCTAACAAAACCCGCGCGAGCCAAACCACAGAAGCAAAGTACATAAAGGGTGAACCAAGTTACAAACGGGACTACCCTAGATTTGAACATAATCAGCTTTGCAGTAAGGTAGGAGACAAAATCTGTCAGTTTACGAAAAACCTGCTATCTCTAACTTCTTAATCATTATCTAAATTCACGGTTAGCTCTCTAAGCTGAGAAGCAGGTAAAACGTACATTTTAGCGACATAATTTGTCCCAAAAACTTCTTATTGAAAGTGGATTGGAAGATTATTTTCATTTCATTATACGCGATAATGTACCTTCGAAGGAACAACAGAAGTAAGCGAAATACGCTTTGGCTAGTTCAGTATTGGGAAACAAATATCCGATCTCAAATCTAAATTTCAAAAAAGCAAACAAAGTAACTAAACGAAAAGTCAGACGAGATTTCAAAGTAATCGTGCTCGTTTATGTATCCTGAAACTGTGTTCGAAAAAGGATTAGAAAGGGTCAGGACTAGCTTCTTTTCTTTTGTAAGGGGTCACGAAAAAATCCTGTGAGCTTCCACTGTTCTTTTTCACCTGTTGAAAATTAGTCATGTTTTCACTTTAAGGAACATTTAAATGAAGCATTAAGTAATAATATGCGCTCGTGATCAGCGCAGTGAAACACGCAAGATAAGCCGACAAAGTGCGCAATCACTTATTATCGGCTTAATCTCTATTGAAAAGAGTCTGACCACTTCATAAACAATTTGGATCAATAACCTATTTGCACGAGTAAATAAATCGTATATATCGTGCAAATATGATTTCGAATATGTGAAACATATCCGACAGCTGAAGGAGTGCCATTTTTGCAGTTTACACACTGTGTTAAGTCGAACGAGTCTGTATATTCCCGTTCAGTGTGGGATAATTATCATATATTTTTGTCATGACCTGACAACTTTTTATTGTCCGTGAAAACAAAGACAATATTGTTAAAGTAATACGGCAACGAAGTGACAAACCAGTAATTAACTATGAACCTTGCACTGGACGTGAACATGTTGTTAGTTCTTGTTATTCTTCCGTTTAAGTTCTCAAGTCGTTCTTTTGCTTTGCATTTCCACAGAAGACACTTTCAAAACGAATCGCTTTTGGCTCCAGATCTATACGTTCTCATTGCATTGCCTTCTCGCCTAAAAAGGTTTCGTTTTAATTAAGCTGTGTCCCTCCCAATAACAGAAATTCATTGAGTAAAAATGCCGTCATTTCTGCACCTCACTTTGTCTACATTATCAGGTGTCATAAGTCGGCAGCACTTTGAGCAAGACCCGCCTAGGGGATTTTTATAAGAAGGCTAGATTTTTCTTTTGTTCTACAAATTCTCATCATAGACCGTTATTCTTCTATTTTGCCAGATAAAGACACCGCTCGCACAGCAACTATCATGGCATTATTCAAGGCGGTACCGCTTTTCCAACTGATGGTAGTGTTGGAATTTCTCTTCATCTCTCCTGCCACACCAAGCCAATGGCTGTAAGTATCAACCCATTCAAGTGCAATTGGAATCAGTTGTTGAAATTTGTTTGAAAACGCTCCTCGCGAGCTTACTGTGTTTGTTGTGTTGTGATGTCTGGTTTTCTGCCGTCGGCAGAAGTACCAACAGCATGCACGCATAATTATCATTTTAATACACATATCATGCACTTGAATTAAGATAAGATAAGATAAAAACTTTATTACCGTGTCTGTGTGTTTAGCCCTTATGGACTAATTGGGGACACATTGTTTTCTTAGTCCTAACACAGCTTAAGTTTTGAATGATGTGCTCCTCGAAGTTTCAAGTATCCTGTGCGCTCAAATATTTTTTCGTTGTTGAATCCTTGACAATATATTATACTGACACCAGAACTATAGCGAGACATCATTTCTATCAAGTCTCTATTTGAAGAAATAAACAGTAACCCGCATACATATTTCAGAAGTATGGATTGACCGCAAACAACTATATTGTTTATGGCATCCACGTAATCCTGAGATCTAAGCACTGTCTTCGCAATTAAGTGACGTTCTTCGAAAAATGTAGTTCCTGATAGATAATGTTAATTACTTTTTGTCTAAAACTTTCGTCTGCTAATTAATTCGTGTTTATGACTGTTCTCAACGAACGATTCACTGAGCTAAAAACTGCTATAATTTTACGATTATTGACGAACGCTTTTGAAATAAATGGTTTGCTTGAAAATGGAAAGACGTAGACAACAAAAGCAATTCAGAAGTGTTTTTGAAGACCACAAAATGTTTCAAAATGTCCTCCTTTCAGTCGCGTAATTCATTGGTAACGTTAGTTGTAATACAGAAAATCAAATAGAAAAGTTCTCAAACATTCGTAAACATTCTGACGGTACTTTCGTCACTTTTCGTTTGTTTTTGTGTTATTCAACGGCAATTGTCCTGTTTCAAGAACTGATTCCGTCCAACCAAGTAATTCCTAGCCATTTAATTTCAGTTGTTTGGCAATTCAAATTTTAAAAAAATATTCGGGAGCTTCAGCTAGCCAAGTACATGACCACTATAATCACACATTCACATTTACTAGCGCTCGATGATCGAATGGTATGCTCCGGTGATACATCTATCTGTTTGTCTTCACAGATCCCTAGCCCTCACCAGCTCTGTAAACAGCTTCAGCAGCAGGCGAAGCTGTGATGAAGTCGGTGATCATCTTAACAACAGGCAGGTTCAAGTGTGTAAGAGGTACATCGACGTCATGAACAGTGTCAAATTTGGAGCTACAATCGCCGTGCAGGAATGCCAGCATCAATTTCGTTACCGGAGGTGGAATTGTACTACAGTACAGTTTGAGAAATCCCCTGTCTTTGGAAACTCTGTTAACGGAGGTAAGAAAGATTTCATGCTTTCACCCTTTCGTCCTGTTCTCAAAGTACACTCTTTTTTTTATAAGAACGCGTCTAATTTTGGGGCCGAGGATGAGCGTTCTTATTTTTCCACGATTTGAGGCTGAAAGTGTTCTTAAGACGTTCTTAAGTTCCATGCCATAGTATTTCATTCAATACGGACGAAACCAGAAAACGTATCAAACAGCATTGTTCACCGAATGTGGTGTATGAAGTTGCTCTTGACATGCTTGCGCAGCCTGCTCCCTGTGATTTGGTGCCGCGGACAAATTTCTTTTAAAAGCACTCCTGTTGGACCACAGTTTTGCATTTATTTATACTGCTCATTTTACAAAAAATTAAAACAAATGGGCAAACTAAAGTCGTTCTCCGACTCTCAGCCTGGGGTACATGCATGTATGTTCTTAGCATGTTCCTAAAATTTGGGCAAACCTCAGCCTCAACGTTCTTATAAAAAAGAGTGTATGGGCCTGGTTAGACTTTGTCTCTGATTTCTCAGTTTTGACATCGAGACTTTTGATTTACTACACTGCGTTCTCTTTAGAACACACACCCTATTATCAATTCCTCTTGACAATGAAATGGTTCAAATTTATTTGTCCTTTCTTTGTAGGAACCAGGGAGACTGCATTTGTGCATTCCATTTCGTCCGCCGGCGTTGCTTATGCCGTGACGCGCTCATGCAGTGATGGGAAACTGGGAAGGAAATGTGGCTGTGACCTGAAGTACATTGGAATGTCTGATGAGGGATGGAAGTGGGCGGGGTGCAGTGATGATATCGATTATGGAATCGAGTTTTCCAAGAAATTCGTCGACGCAAGAGAACGTGGAAGAAAAGCAGAGAACCCCGCTCGTGTGCTGATGAATTTACACAACAATAACGCAGGGAGAATGGTGAGTTGCAATTATTATAAATGAGAAATAAATAACTAACTTTGGATTGCATTAAGGTCGGTCAGTCGGTCCGTCCGTCAGTCAGTCAGTGAGTCAGTGAGTCAGACAGTCAGTCAATCAGTCGGTCGGTCGGTCGGTCGGTTTTACTAAAATAGTCAGTTGTTTTATTTGTATCTTTTTCATTAATTAGTTAGTATATAACTTTGTAAATTGTGTTTTTGATTTTGATTTATTTATTGGGGTAACTTTTTATTAACAGGCTGTCAAAAAGTTCATGAAAATCCAGTGCAAATGCCATGGTGTGTCAGGGTCGTGTAACGTGAAAACCTGCTGGCGTTCCTTACCGAATTTCAGACTGGTCGGAGATCACATCAAGGAAAAATTCGACGGAGCCACCGAGGTACAAGTCGAGCTTATCGGATCAAGACGAGTTCTGGTTCCACGAAATCAAAACTACAAGCCTCACACCATCGAGGACCTCGTTTATATCGACCGTTCACCGGATTTCTGCACAGCAAATCCCAATACCGGCTCCCTGGGGACCCAAGGAAGGTTTTGTAATCGCACTTCTCAAGCTGTAGATGGTTGTGAGCTTATGTGCTGTAATAGAGGCTTTACCACGCGTCAGGAACTCAGAGTCGAGCGCTGTGAATGCAAGTTCTACTGGTGCTGTTACGTTAAGTGTCGTGAGTGCCAGAGGCAGGTCGAAGTAAGCATCTGCAAGTGAGCTCAATTCCTTCATAAAGGCTTTTAAACTACTTTTGCCTGGCAAAAAAAGAATGAACACATTGTAACATATGCAGTAGTAGTTTTCCTGTCAGTTTCTGCACTTACCAACGTCCTCGCCCTTAGTTGCACATCCTTCATAATTACTAGAGCGGAGATCAAATGTTTTTTTCTCGATCGACCTTGTCGAATCATGCCTGAGTCATAAATGTTATCCAGATAAGTCAAATTTGGGCATTAAGGGCATAGAAACTTATCCTAACCTCGAATTGAATTAGCATCAAAGTATAACTTGTTCCCTCCAAGTAGAGAACTAGTATTCTGACTAAAATCAGGGGCGTAATGTCTCGAGACATTCTGCCGTTCATGCTGATCAAATGCGGTGAAATCCCGAAGGATAATGGAAAGGGCTCGAGAAATTGGTGGTAAAATTGCGCAGTTCAACGTAGTGAAACAAAATCAAAAGTAGGGTCTTTTGGTTTAAGTAATCGGAAAGTTGGACAAATCGAGTTCGAGAACTGTGATTTCACTGTACTTCTTTCAACCTCTCTTTTGGTGAGCGAGGGTGGGGTTAGGTTCGATTACCAGCCGCTGTTCGGGGGATGAGCCCGCACACCTGACTCGAGACAGCGGCGGAAATCGAGCCTAGGGTGGAGTGGGAGACCGAATATACAAAAGAATAACTTTGGAAAGGTATTTTTCAAGTGTTAAAAAATCTTTTAGCTCTGGTTGAAGAAATGGAAACAACAAAAAAACGTCATTTAAATTATTCTAGGAGTATGTAGTAATAGTCAGTTAAAATATTATTGTCAAGGAATATAACGTAAGACTAAGAACAAGGTTTTGTTTTGCCAGTGGATTAATCAATTGTGTGTGTTGTGTAAAGCTGGTTGTTCGGAAAAGGAATATTGCAAGTCGTTTGTTATCACACTGCATTGAGTTAATTCGGATGGTGCATGTGTTGTATGAATGCACATGAATGCCGGCTTGAATATAATCCATATTTATTCAGACACTAGACCAATAGTTCAGTTACTTTTATATATAGTCGAGTCTGGTCTAGCAGTTACAATAAACAACCAGTTGAAGCAGAAGTTTAGTGTATTCTGTGGCGTTGTGAAGGCGTTAGCTTAGTTGAACACTAGGTATTCAAATGTGAAACAAACTATATATTAACTTAATAAGTTTATCAACTTTGTAAGCGAAATAGATCTGCTACTTAACAATGGCAAATGTTTTCGCATGTGACAGCTACTCAGAACTGCAGGCTAATATTGTAAATATTCTAGAAAATTTCACGGTAGTTTACCTCAATACATTACGAATTCTTATAAACAATGTTTGTTTTGCCTTCGTCTGTTAGAAAATGATTACACCCATTCCCCTGGTTCTCGGCCCTGGCAGGGTCCATTCCAATAGAATGTGACAAATGTGTTCAGTGTTTTCTTGCTCACAGAAGCTATAATGACCGTTAATGAAATTTAGGAAGGTGAGAGGAAGAAATGAGGGTTAGTCTCTGAAGTAGTTTATAATGGCAGGCTCCACCCCAAAGGCCGAAAGGAGTGCCCTCATCAGGCTTGAGGTACAGAAAAAGGAAGCGAAATTGTCAATTAGGTATTTGAAAGGGCCTTTCAAAATATTTCGAACAGAATCATCAAACGGTTGACTAATGGTCGTTTTTATACTGGAGACGTGTTACCCCAACCTCGTTCCCAGGGCTTTTCCCTTCTTCATCGAACTAGGTTGGTGTTACCCCTCTGGACGAGTTTCAGAAAACATTAATTCGTACAGATATGCATCTCCAGTCAGAAGGCGCGTTACCCGTCTACACGAGCTATATTTAAACGTAGGCTCGATTACCAGCCGCTGTATTGGAAACGCACTTCGTAAAGTAGCCTGTCAAGACGGGTACTCCTCTTGTGCCCGTCTTCATACTAGAGACCAAGAGAGGGCGACTTTTATTTCGCAGCAAGAAAATGACCCCGGCTGGAATAATTGTCCGTCAAACTATCGAAGTTTAGAACAGAGATGCAGTATCCTTACTGCAAGTACGTAAAAAGGAATACCCTTTTCTATCGAAGGGGTTCCTTTGCTGTCGGATACGGTATATAACAGAGACTTCAGCCAGTCTTTTACTTTGAAAAGCGTTGAACAGCGTATCTTGAAATTACCAACTCCTTGAAATAACAAGAAATCCGCGGTCATTTTCCCCTATTTTCCCCTGATCGATTGATTTTTATCGATCATATTGATTATATCGATTGGTTTCCGATGATCGATTTTCATCGATTGGACCTGCCGTAATATCGGCAAAACAAAGCGACGACTGCATGACACTGGAAGGTCGGGCATTTTAAAGGGGCAATGTGACCAATTTTTAGCGTAGTTTGAAATTTGAAAAGCCAAAGACATTCTAATTACAGGAGACCCAAAAATACTGGCTCAGTTTCGGTTAAAACTACCCAACCAGCTTTCTGATAGGCTGATATTTTCAAGTTTTTTCTTTGTTTTGTGGAAAAATCACCCGTAACTGACTATAGTTTGTTCTTCCTTTGAGAAAATCGATAGATTTCCTTCCCTTGACTTTCTGGGAGTACTCTGTGTACGTGAAGAACCATTTCATTTCATCCGTCAGCACATTTTCACCTCAAAACGTAAAATCCCCGTGACAGTGCCCCTTTAAGCCCTTACTACTTGAACCGGGGGGGGGGGGGGGGAGGGGTGACCCCAGGCCCCAGGGACATACTTGGGCAATGGGCGGGATTTGTTAACTTTGGTTTCCAATTTTAAGCCCGGGATGGGGAGATTAGATTGCTTTTACGCTTTCGCGGCAGGATCCTCAGCGAAAGACCCGCGGGATTTGTAGCACCGCTGCCATATTGGAGATTGAGCTGGAAAGAAGTGCCGTTCCTGTCTGCGAAAGGACTGGGTATGTTGGCGAACACGTTTGTTCTTGTATATCTGCCCCTCTTAAGCTGTGTTCACACTAGGCCGAAACATGATTACTCTGGCGGTGAGGACGCGAATGCCCAAAAGCTTCAAAATTGGGCCTTCTTTGAGCTTCTACGGGACCAAATGTTTATTTAAAATATGGGCTAATGAATCGATACAACAGGAATTATCGGCGATGGGTAGAAAGCAGAATATTTGGGAGAACATAGCCACGAATGCTTACGACGGCGGATACAAGGGCACAGCATTGCAATGCAAAAACAAACTTCACAAAAAATTCTTCTTTTACCGAAGATAGCGTAAATACTGACAATACTGTCTCAGCTTGCTAAACGCTTGAAAGCCCTGCTCCATCGAAGGGCTACAAAACACACAGAAATACAAAGATTCCATGGAAACTTTATTGCAATATCGAGCTATATTTTTCGGTTAAAGTGTACAAGATTTATGCAAGAACCGTAAAACCGCATAAATCGGCACACCTAGCATGTTTAGGTGAAACATGTTTCGTTGAAATATGTTTATTGTAAACATGTTTCGGCTTAAATGTGAACACAGCTTAGCTGCCCATCCTTCGCTTACATAGCGAGTACATTTTTCGGAAGAAAACTACGAGTCTCTGTATGCTAATATTTTGATCATAAGGTATTAAACTGTAAATTCTGTATGGTAAACTAACACAGGAGCAGGAAAACAGAGCTTTCATTATTGTCCTTTAATTGTTGTGTTAGTTTCTTGCAGTAAAACTATAGCAAAACTTTACTTTGTTTCTGATTATATTTCTGCCAATTAATATAAAACGTTCCTAGTTCTTCTTTACTAGGGAAACAATAATATTCTCTCGTTTTTCATTCCATGACTTACAAGGTAAGCTCAACCTCATCATGTGTAGAAAACAAGTGGGATAGCTTTTTTTGCTTATATTTTATTAACTCTTATAGGTATAATTATAGCAAGCAGAAAATTAATTATGGCAAACAGAAAAGTATTTTGAAATAATTCACTTTTTGACTTGGCAGTGCACACCTATTTCCCCCCAGGGGAGGGACATTAGTAGCTTTGTATGAAAAAATCTTGCTTTTGGAGGGGGGGAGGGGGGTGGGGGGATTTGTAAACGTCGTTGTGCAAGTGCTCGGGGTTTCCTGGGGACACACCCCCCACCTGGGATGGCCGCTGATAAGTGCATTACACCTCTGCTGTTACTATCACGTAATCTCCACTGGCCACAACATCAAATGGGACCATATTAGCTAGTGGACGATGTGACCTACATTTTAAAACAAAAGAATCATTGTTAATACGGGACTAAAAACCCACCCTTAATGACAACGTCGGCAGTGAAAAGCTGCGGCTTTGTTAGCTCTCATATATCTTTATCATTTTTGTTTAGTTAGATACCAGTACCTCGCTTTGTAGTTTTACCTTTTAAAATCTTTGGCTCTTTGTAGATTTTTTTTTCAAACCATACGTAGTTCATGTGTCATGTTTGTTGCCACTGTGCGTATAGACGGGACCTTTCTCCAAAATCCAAACTTCCATCGCGAAAAAAAGGAAGCCATATTTTTGAGACTTTAAATATCCGCCTCATCCCCAGTTCTTGCTCCGTGATTTATTCCCTGGTGTTTTTACGCTTCACGCTTGAAAAATTCCCAAGGAACAAAATGGATCAAGACATCACCAGCTAGGAAGTCGATCGTGCATTCTTTATGAAGTATGTAAGTGAAGAATAGGATCACCAGGCCACGGGGAATGGAAACCTTTACTCTTCCCGCGTGAAATCATAAGAAGCTGTACATAACTTCAAGACGTCGTATGACTCACATAGAAGCAAAACAGGCATGCAGTTGCTTGACCTTGATATTAAATCCTTGTCTTTATTTTAGCCACAGTTCTACACCATGTATGAAATAGCTTCGTACTTAGTCGCGTTCGCGGCCGTTGTTTGGGCTCGTCACGCAACGCTTTCTCCCCCACTTGTAGTGGGGAGGGAGCGTTGCGTGACTTGCCCGAACAACGGCTGCGAAGGAGACTACATTGTGCTTACAGTGACACTTTTTTTTTATTGGGTTACCTTTCAATTTTATTTGCAAGAACGAGAGCTAAAGAGAAAAAAAAAATGGAACAAACAAACAAACAAACAAAATTGCCGGAGGAAGACATGGGACGGGTTAACCATATTGTTCCCTGCGGTTTGGTTTCCCCCTCCTCAAGAATGCCCACAAGAAATTTTTTATATCAATAAGGTTGAAAAAAAAGTACCACCAAATCCAATCTCAATGATAAAAGTTTGTGCACGAGCTCTTAGGCCGGGGATACGTAGAAGAGCTAGGCAGGGTGACGAGAGAGGAGAGGTTGTGAGAAAGGGAAGCAGTAGCTCCTTCTTTTATTATTATTTTATCATTCTTTTATGCCTCTAACCTTCCCTCACTCCCCCCCCCCCCTTTGGGTTTCTTTGCTCCCCTCCCCCCCCCCCCCCCCCCCCCCCCCCCCCCCCCCGTTTGGGTCTCTTTGCTCACAGTCTTCCGCTAGCGAGCTATTCTGTTCTTTTCGCCCTATGCCCTTTCAGGAAGAATTTAAACATATCATCCCATGACATTGTTATTAAAAAACAAACAAACAAACAAAGACAACAGCATTACTGTAACAAAGTGCCATAACAACAACAACAACATTTTTTGCACACGCTTTATAAAGCTACTAAGTCTTTCTCAGAAAGATATAAATCATGACGGCCCGATATACACTGAAACGCGTTTGTTGCCCGTATCATACTTCTATAATACCAGTTATGTTGTTGTGCCTGAGTTATAAAAGGCTTCTTTTGTCTGGCATTAAGCGGAATTTTTCAAGTTTATTCTAAAATGACCCTAATCTAGTCTATGGATCATTTTTGAGGTCGGCAAAGAAACTCAGCTGATATAGGCCCTGAGAAAAAAAAATATAACGTTTTTCTTTCAATGATCAGCAGACAAAGCGGACATTCAAATCAATTAAATTGAACAAAAATATATTTATATAATACATAGACTACAAAACCAGAACGATTTCTACACCTAAATACAAGAATGAAAGCTGTAGATTATTTTAAACTAGTAAATTACGCTATCTTTTACATCGTGTTGTATTCGCTATACTCCACAACTCTATAAACAAAAATTACTCTAAAGTAGACTCTGATCGATTGCTTTGCAATTATTTCGCTGAAGTTCGCCTATTTTTAATGATTAAAACGGTTTTACAACTACTCGTTCACGTCTTAGACAAATAATTCATAAGAACAACTAGCACAAAAGCAATGATTAAGATTTCAACACATTTTGTCAAATTTGATAAAAAGATATGTCGATTAAGGTTAATAGCGCTTAAAGAATTATCTTTCTTTTCAAAAGCTTTTAGTATAACATATTAATATGGATTACACGCAGGACACAGCGTGATGTTTATAAAACTAAGAGAGAGAGTCTTAAACCATTTTCTCTTTAATCCAGGGCACGAACTCAGTGACGCGGACATACACGCCGTACTTCTTTTGTAATCCACACCCCATGCTGCTGCCCCAGCTCACGACCCCGCCCAACACCCATTTCCTGGTCCGTGGATCCACAAACACAAATCCGCCCCCAGAGTCTCCATGACAGGAATCTTTTCCACCAACAGACTCCCCTGCACAGAGCATGAGCGGCGTCACTGTGTACTTTTCGTCATCAAATGCAGCTTGGCACACGTGGTTGGCAATGGTCGGGATGCAGATCTCTTTCAAAGTGTTTGCAAACTGTCCAATGGAGTCTTTGCTTACCGTGTAGCCCCAGCCCACTGCTCGGCCGAATTTTCCAGGTGCGAACATCCTTTTCTGACTGCCAGAACAACAAAGTAAGACGAATATGAAGTTCATTGACTCACTAAGGAACTTACGTAAGGGGAGGTTATTTTCAAGCAAGGACTTTCTAATGTATGTGCAGTATTTACACTACCTCACAAACATTGTGTTTAAAATCTGATCGTGTTTAAATAAAGTATGTTATGGTGATGGTGGTGATGATGATGATGATGATGATGATGATGATGATGATGATGATGATGATGATGATGATGATGATGATGATGATGTGCAAAAGAGCCGTTTACTGATACTCATTTGTAAACATGGATCAGATGAAGAAAACAATGAGAGAGCAGTTAGCACAAAGAGCGAGAGGTCGAAAACTGATTTGAACTCTTCAAACGATAAATTAGGCAAATTGGCTTCTAGTTCGTCAAGACACGGTAAAATATATCTTATCCGTGAAACTGGAATAATCAAGGCCTTCCATCTCTTTATGAATAGGATCCTCCCTTTTCCAAATTTAATTATTGTGAAGGTAAGCTCATCTTCCGCGCGCTTATTCAGGCAAAATGCATTTGTAGATCTAATTTCATAAATTTGGGCATAACATAATAAGCTGACTTACTCTGGTCTTTCCGGTAGACAAACAGGCCTTGCGTAGTGCGATATTCTGATTTCACGATCCAGCTTCAAAAGAGCCAGGTCTGACTCAAATAGATTAAAGTCAAAGTTCTTGTGATTGATGATCTTAACCACCTTCCGTTTCTGTACGTGACTAGCGTTCAATTTCTTGATCTCGTGAAGACCGGCGTATATCGTCAGCACATTTTGCGACACAATACCAGTTTGCTTGACTGTCACGCAATGAGCAGCTGAAGGAAAATGCAACGCACGAGTTGAAGTGAATGTCGTTACACAGAACATAACACGTATAAGATTAGAACTGACTTTTGTCAGCGAGGTGCACCAACTATCCCGCCATGATTTTTGAAACACTTCGTTTTTGACAAAAACCCTCTTTTCGAATCCCATTTCTGTTCAGCATTGACAAAACACTTAGAATTAGTACAGAAGTATATTTTGCTTGTTTTTAATTGCCAACAATAAGAAGGGGGAAGCGGGTGTGTAGACACATTAGGTAAATATTTTACATATGATTTTTGTCCAGAGTTGTAGCCAAAATTTACTTCTGCCTTTTCCTTCCATTCCATGCCCTTCCAAGTTACCTAGTATATTATCTTCTTGGGCACCTAAAACAGCGTGACCTCAGAAGTCTCTTTTGGACCACTTCAAATTTGAAGGAGCTACGTCACGGGGATTTCGCAGATTGTTGGTCTAAACTGTTCTGAAATAAGTGGTAGGCAATTTAATCCATGAAAAACATTATTTTTGAACAGCTAAAGGAATATATAACCCGAATAGAAATCAAGCTACAGCTATAAGCATCGATGTTTTGACAACGCCCAGAAACAACTTGAAAACTTAAGCCTTTAGTTTTCACGTTATAGTACGTCACTTCCGGCGATGTATATAAGCAAAACATGATTACCTAATAAATGATTTTCAACAATACTACAATGGCGACGAGGAGAAAAATGGAACGACAGAAGTCAACCGCATAAACACGTATTGGGACACGACGTTCCAAGCTTGACAAGATGGCTGCGTACAATATTCAACCAATGCCTATTTTCGAACCACGAAGTCACCCAACCAACACCAGTGCAAGATGGACACAATGACTCGACAGATTTAACACTTACCTCGTGGCTGCAGCCAAAAATGCTCGTTAGCAGTTTCAGTGCTCTAATATAGCAATGTTTAATAAAAATGGACCATTACTTTAAGGTTTCCTGCGACACAAATATAAATTTTGGCTGTTCAAAAATCTGGTAAAATCCGTGATAAAGCTCCTTTTAAGAAAAACACATGTAACAATGTAACCAAGCCCTTTGAGACACTTTATATGTAGCCAGCTGAAATAGCTTTGTAAGCTTTTGTACGTAGTTTTTAACATTGCCAATACCAGGTTACCGACCTGTTAAAACCCATTGCTCATTCAACAGACTTCCACCGCAGGCCACTTTTCCACTCTTCATGAGTAGCACGTGCCATGGGTATGCACCTTTGGACGAGTCTTGTCCACCAACAATTCTCTTTCGACAAACATCACGGGTCAAATTAAAGTTATCGACTTCGCCGCAGGCTAAATTGGGAGAGAAAGAAACAATTCTTTAGAAAGCTTCACTGTTAATCTAAGATGCCAAGGTGATCATCAGGAAAATAAATAGGGACTTTAAGTTAACACAATACGGCGAGGCGCTACTACGGCTACCATGGCCGGAAAGGTCTGGGGAGAGTACGTCTCGGCAGCCTGCCAAATTTAGTGTAATGATCAAAACAAAATTCAAAGAAGCACAGTCTACGGAATAAAAGGTCTAATTTTATCTAGTTTCTCACCGCAGAATGGCTTCGCTTAAAGAAAGATGGCTGTTGTTTGCCTTGGTACGTCCAAAAGATTAGTTCTGAACGAAAGCTTATGCCATACTTTCCACAATGATAACAATTTCAGAATTTGATCGATCAAATGTATATAATTTCTGATAGTTTGAAAGAGACGAATATCTCAAAGAATATCGAGTTAAGAACTAAAATATACCGGTAATCACGAAAGCAAAATGCTATCGAATACTTATCCAGATATAGTGCATCTTCACTGAACTCTCAAAGCAAGCTTTTAACGAAAAACATCTCCCGCTTAACAAGAATGTTTATCTTCGCATGCCGACACTTTCATCAAACGAATTCAATTGAAAATTTACAAGCGTATGAGCGACAAACTCAACAAATATTAGACTGAAGTTGCCTTCAAAGGATACATTTTGCGTTGGAACTCTGAAAATGCTGAGAAATTCGTAGAAAAAAGAAAAGAGTAGCGAATTAAACCCACGTACTAGCCACTACAGTAAAACCTCCCAGCTCAGCTAGTCATATTTCACTCTACGGCAGGACTCGACCGACTGACATGTGCAGTGTCTTACTTACTTCCGCGAGCCCTAGTAGCGCCTCGCCGTAGTGTATCTTAAAGGGACACTGTCACGAGCATAACTCCAAAAATTCAACAGCCCAAAAACATGTTTACACCATTGGAAACCTATTTACAGCGGTCAAGGTTTCTTTAAATTACTATACCAGTGTACTGAAGCTAAATATAGAGTGATACCACTGTGATACCATCGGGAGCTTTTCATCTCAACTTGAAAAAGTCAGCCTGACTTTTTCAAGTTCTGTCCTTGTGGTTTGGAAAAATTGATGAAAACTATTTACGGTCACCTTCTTCTTTAAACAATTTTCTAGATATCCTTCCCTTTACGTCCTAGGAGCATTTCCTGCACGGCTGAAAGTACTTAGTCGTAATTTTTGTGCCGTTTTACTAAAAAAGCCAACAAAAGTCCGAGACAGTGCCCTTTAAAGTCCCTAATATAACTAACAAAGCGGAAAAGAAAATGCTCAACAAAAGCTAAACAAGATGAAGTTATTCGTTTTTTTAAGGGCTTTTTTGAACGAGAAAAGACCTGCATGCAATGCACATGTAAAATAGGATTTCAACCTTTTGAACTTCTAAATATATACGATTTATTTTTTAAAGAAAAACATTGTTAAGGGGATAAAGTTTTAAGTTACAACCAAATTCCAGAATTGGTCTTTCAAAAACATATGGTGATAGTTAAGATTTCAAGTTTGGACAGAAATAGATTTAATTAATTAACTTACTTGCAATACACTTCGGTTGTTCGCCCGACCACTTTCCATCTGCTAGACACTCTCTCGTTTTCGGACCATGAAGCTCAAAATACTTGTTGCAGGAAAAACTGACGACTTTCTCATATGTGAATCCACTCTCCGTGATTTTACCATGAAGTGGACTTCCTGGGTTTCCACAATTCACCGCTAACATCAAAGAAACCAACACATTTCCATCATTAAAACGAGAGGAGAACATTTAGGAGTTTCATAACGCCGCCTGTTCCATTACATTGTCTTCATATTACATATACCGAAAACAAGATACTAATGGTATCGTCTTCAAGCACCGTCTTTGATTGAAAATTATTTACCATAAGTGCATGGAAATCGAGAAAATTATTTTGAATGTTCATTTTAAAAATTTAGAAATCAGCCTTTTTTTTGTTTCATGCAGTTTATTGAATCATTTACGAAACTTTTGGAGAACTCTAGACAGCCGTGAAAACGCTTACTTTCACAGCGTGTCCTCTGCTAAACGTTCACACAGGAAACGTTCTCCGTTTCAAAAATCCAAACGGAAATAACTTATCAATCAAAAATATTTTTTTCTTTCACTGATAGAGTAAACTGAATTATTCACGAAACGTTTTGGCGAACTCTAGACAGCCGTGAAAACACTCGTCTCCGCAGCTTGTTTTTCTTCTAAACTTTCCGACAGGAAACGTATTTATTTCATAAATCCAAAACGCAAATAACCTACCAAGCAAAAAGAAAAACTATAATTACTATTATACTTAATTCCTGCTAAAGAAAACAAACAGTAATAAAGAAAAACAATAAAAGGAGCCTAAACGATAATAAGCTATTAATAAAACTGTCAAGATAGTTCAAACTTCAATTAAGTTTACTTCGAAAACACGAAACATATAATTTATAAACAAGGTCGCGTACAGCACTGCTATAAATACTGCTATTGAATAAGTTCTCTGGTTCTGGTTTCATGTTTCGTCTAAAAAATGAATCAGACTCGACGTAAACAGTGATTTCAATTGAATCCTCTGTTGTTTGAAGAAAGTTCACGATATTTTATACCATAATAAAGAAATAATTCGAGAAAGCTCGAGGGAATTACTTACGATCAAAATTCGATGAAGTCAAAACGAATTTCGAAAAAAATCATACGTTTTTTTTTTTCTGGCGATTTCGTGATAAAGCAAGACTTTAGGTCAGAGTATTGGTGTTTTTGGTCTAACTATAGACTGATACCCCGAATCCTCTTTGTCCGATAAGATTTTATGAATCGTTAAACAAAAAGCTCAGCATGTCTTAATCTAGCCTTTTGAAAGAAATCATGTTATGTTTTCTCATTTATGCACCACCTCCTAGAAAAGATCTTATCGATTAATGTCACTGGTACAAGTTTGCATTCCTTTAGGTAATGCTTTTCGCGCAGTGGACTCTGTACGTACGTTTGCATTCAGAGGCAACTCCATCCCAGTCTCCGGTGTTAAGGCATTCTCTCACTGCAGAGCCAGTCAGAAGGTATCCTTCCTTGCAGCCAAACTCCACAACGTCTTTGAAAGTAAAACTGTCTCCCGTCATGTTCCCATGTTCTGGAGCTACTAAAGCTGGACATCTTATCCCTGATGAAAGTAAAATGTCGCAAATGCAGTGGCTCAAATCAGCTGGCATAAAATCTGCTTTGCAATTTTTAAATTCTAATTTACAGGCCGGCAAAGGATGATTGAGTATTAAAATACTCAGGGGAATGAACCATATATTAGGCTTAGTTAATCAGCGACATCTTCATTTAAACCATCTCTGCTGCCCTGGAACTCTTCTATATAAACATTTGGTTCTATATAAACATTTGTTGTTACCGTGCGTGTCATAAAAAGCTTTGAATCCTTTGTAGTTTCCAGAGTCATCAGACACGAACTCAAGGTGCATGTAGTTAGCAGATGAAGTGATGTTCTGCGGAAGAGTTTTGCCGCACAAAGGACCATACTTCCTGTTTTTACCCGCTGACACTTTCATGTAATCGTAAGGACATGTCACATCGGGATGGTCCTCAACATCAAACTAAAGTTAACAAACATCATCATTTTAAACGTCAAGGGCTCGATCAACTAAATGTTCAGTTAGTTATAACTTTTCTGCCTTAAAGCGACACTGTCACGAGCATAACTTCAAAAATTCAACAGTCCAACAACACCATTGGAAACCTATTAACAGTGGTCCAGTTTTCTATAAAATTACTATACCAGTGTACTGAAGATAATTATAGAGTGATATCACTGTGATACCATCCAGAGCTTAATAATAATACCGTAATGATTCGATTTAGCGCCCGGGGCGCTAATTTACTTTTGTTACCTCAAGGGAGGGCGCTTATTCGAGACAGGGCGCTTATTCGGGACAGGGCGCTTATTCGGGACAGGGCGCTTATTTAATTTTTTGAGAAACAACCAAATGCTCAGAACAAAACTTAAATAAATATTAAAATAACTAACAATAACAGTGTAACAGTAACAAATTGTCGAAAGTTCAGTTACTTTTAAAAGAATTGTTCCTTTGAGCAGTAAATATTATACATGTTCGGTACGGTGAATGTTCATGAGCTCTCTATTCCACGTCGACGACCTCAGAGTCAAGAATGGAGAATGGGGGCGCTTAAAAAAGGGGGGCGCTTGTTTAAAAGGGGGCGCTTATTGGAATAGGGGCGCTTATTTACAAAAACACATTCGAAGGAGGGCGCTTATTCGGAAGGGGGCGCTTATTGGAAGGAGGGCGCTAAATCAAATCATTACGGTAATAATAATAATAATAATAATAATAATAATAATAATAATAATAATAATAATAATAACTTTATTGAAGTGTCAGGGTAGGTATTTAGCTTACAGAAGCTAATTGGGGACACTACTACGTTACAATATATTAAGATTTAAAACATACAGTTAAGAAGACGAATTTTAAAGAATTAATTGGGTACACTAGGCTACTTTACAATTTACACTATTATTACACTACAATTTACACTAGGGTACTTTGATGAAATTGATGAAAACTATTTACGGTCCCCATTTTCTTTAAATAATTTGCTAGATATCCTTCCTTTACGTGCTAGGAGCATTTCCTGCATTGTTGAAAGTACTTAGTCGTAATTTTGGTGCCGTTTTACTAAAAAGCCAAAATATGTCCGTGACAGTGTCCCTTAAATGGCTACAATACATTTCTTTAAACGTTAACGCAAAAAATTGGGGGCACATCAGGACATTTTCAAAGCCGGTTGATTGGCAACGCTAACTATTTCTGGTAACTAAAGCGTTAACGTTTGTTATCATTTTAGGATTATGTCGACGGAATGTCGCATATTGGGAAAAAAACGCTTGGAATCCGTTTCAATCTTGCACATCTTTTGTTTTCTTTGGTGTCTTCCTATGTTAGTTTTCTGTTATTTGGAGATTACTTTTAACAATAATGTAACTTGACGAAGTTTCATGGAATACAGTAATCTAACTGGCTATGCTCAGTATTCACTAGTGCATATATGGCTTACCTGTGTGAAAGTCAAACTTATCTGGTATCCCTTATCCACTGCTATGGTCCAATCACACTTGGAGTTTTTCGGATATTTTCTGGGGTATTCTGGAGATACTATTTCACCTCTCCTGGCAGTAAACTGTTGGTTATCGCATATAACTAAGAAATATTCAAACCAAGGCCAATGTTAATAACGAACAATTGCTGAGGATAAGTATGTTGTTAACGATATATTATGGAATATATTAGAACAAAAGTCAGTTAGTAGTCTTTCTTTTAAAAAGCTACAAGGAAAGAAGATAAAGTACTTGCCATGACAGGACTTCTTGTCTGGTTGCAGTTTGTAACCCGCTCGACAGGAACAATAATGACCGCCGATGTAATTGTGACAGTAATGATCACAGTTTCCATTATCAACTTTGCACTCATTTTTATCTGCATGACAAATCACAATAAGAAAATGAGTTAATGAAAAATGGAAAGGAGTGTGTTATTTTTTGTGTTCATGCTAGTCTCCCTACAAGCCTCGTTAGCAGTACAAAATAAAAAAAGAACTCCAAATTGAGGCCTGGTGGGCACTTAACATAAACATGTAAAGAGAAGAATAATAAAAAGTATGAAAAGAGTCTTTTGTAAGTAACCATTCAACAATGGTTGCGTTCTAGGCTTGAACGTTATAACTTCCAATGAAAGTTGTCATAATCCAGCAAACACTTGTCGGCATAAAAAGTCACTTCAAGGGAAAGAAAGTTACATTTAACTAAGTCAAAATACAGCTCATGCATCTTGACTATTATAGCGCTCAAAATATTCCCTTCCCATTAGTGAGTCGCGTACTTCAAGGCGCTGCGCAGTTTATTAATCTAAAACAGATTTGCATTATTGGTCTCTATGCAGTTCATTTAGTGCTGATTAGGAAGTTCGTTTCTGAAATTTTGGAGGCTGAAATGTGGAGATCGGGCCAAACCTAGACCACACTCGGCAAGCCCAGAAAGGAAAAAAAACATCGAGGTACTGAAAATCTTACCAACTGCTATGTAATGCGCTCTAAAGCCACTGTAGGGTTCTTCGTTGGAATAATCCGAGTGAAAGGTAAGAATGACTTGATTGGTTGGTGACACTGAATATTGCTCAGGAAGCTGAGCAAGATGAGTTCTTCTTGTCTTGTTGGAGCCACAAAATTTTCCATAGGTGCTATTTCCGGAGCGCAAAGAAATCCAGTCGTAATCACACATGAAGAAGTACTCCACGTCGAACACTGTGAACCGAATTTTAACTCGGTGGCCTGCAGGCACGGTGATATTCCATTCGCAGTGCAAGTTATCTGGGTATGTGTCAGGGAAGTTTGGGGACTGGATGATTCCAAAAAGGCCATGACGATTTCCACCGCAAGTTGAGTCTAACGTGAATAAACATTAAGTCATGATAGACAATAGTCATAAGAATGAAAACTTAAAATTATAGTTCCAAGATTAGCAACAGTTTCTAGTTTTAATGTACTTTGCAGTCATAAATCAAACTAAAAAAGTGCAGAATTCTAATTTTACGGCGTGAAATACAATGCTACAATACTTGTGTATAAACAAAAAGGAATAGTAGAATTTTACTTTCCTCTTTTAGTGTACTTAAGGCGGGGGTACACCTGAAGCCTGTTTTTCCACCGCTAAACTTGGTTTAATATAATGCGAATATGATGTCCGCGTTTCAAGTAATCCAGAAACTCTATGCTCATTTCACAAAGCTATGTTGAGCGGTGCTTTGTAAATTTTTTGGTGATTTTTGGGGATGTTTGGAAAGAGATAGTTTTTCTCAAAGGATTAGTAAAATTTGGAGAAATAAGAAATATCAAAGATTTAATGTGATTATAAAATTAGAATTTAAAGTTAAAAATTAGTAGATGGACACCCAAACAGTCCCCTGACAACCTGGGGTGCTCTCGCGTGGGGGTCAACTGTCTGGTGGTGTTCCAAAAATTATTTTCTTTCTTCTATCCCTTCTTAAAACCTCTTAAAATTTCACTCAAAATCGGTTGTACCCCCACCTTAATTATTTGTTTGGTTTTGATTTATTTGTTTGGGTGGTCGTTTCCGGTTGGCTGATTGGTTGGTTTAGAGGATATGAGCAAAGAACAGTTTCAAGCTCCTATAACTGGGGATATTTACTTTTGTACTCATATTTCAAAGTTTCTATTTTGCCAAAATACAGCGATTTGAACACATATTTAGTGGGCCAGCTAACGTAACCTAAACTCGCATCTCGTAAGGGTACGTTACGGAGTTGACTTGTTTGACCGGTGTTTTCTACAACAGCTGTACAAAAAAAAAGTCCCTAAAGGCTATGACGTTTCTCGAGAAAAGGATAATTATCTCAACGACAAACTCAAAGCTGAACATGTGTTGTGGATATAAGCTGTAAGAACAATGTACAGAGCAATCTTACTCGACTAAACACACAAAAATGGTTCTTACTGTTTAAGGTAATATGTCCTCAAATCTAAGAATTGTAAATTTTTAAATGTTTCGAAAATAAACAGGAAATCCTGGATTAAGCATCAAAGCACTTATAAGGAAGTGCGTTTCCGCATTCGCAGCGGGCGAAGGATATAAAAGTCGATTAAAAAAGCTGAAGAAGTGTAAATGACAAATTAGTTGACATAAAGATTGAAGGTCAAAGTTTTCTATTAAATTCTGTTTTCGCATTTTCTCAGTCTTCGAGACGAAAAGGTGTAGAGTATAGGGGTGGATTCTGTTGACATGTCCGATGTTAGGATAGCTCATCAACATTCTTATCTTCTATAGCTTAAATCTGAAATTTAATTAACACAAGGCGATCAACCAAAGTACATGAACCTTAGTTAAAATCCTGATTAAAATCCTAAAATCGTTTGTAATCTATTCCTCGGCTTGCGTTCCTCGATGCGCCTCTGAGAACAAGATAAATCAAAGACAAACTTAAACAAGTGTAATTATGGCATCCCTTCTTATCGTAACTGAATGCAGTCTGAATACACCCAAAATAACATTCGATGTCTTCGTTCCCAGCGTGATAACCGTTATTTCCAAAAAAAATCATATCTGAACACTGCAGGATCTGTACCCTTTTATGGCCAAAATATTCAAGATGTAATTGAAGGGCTTTCAAGGGCATCGATCTCACTTTCAAGACCACGTCAAGGCGTCACACGGACATTTAAAGTTCTTATTTAACCAGTTCCTCGCCCAAATAAATTACGAATCAATTATGAATTCAAGGACTTTTAAGCACAGTGCTGAAAGAAATGCGCTTTTCAAGGACTTTCGAAGGTCCTGAACTCCATCAGATCAAATTAATTCAAGGACCTTCTATGTTCCAGTCGAGACGGCTAGTACTCTAGTAGAGCACTTTATTTTCCCACAAGCATGTTCCTCTCTGTCGTTTCTCGCTACTCGATCCACGATGATGCGAAAACGCTTCTCCTTGGGGCACCACTCACACTTCATCCAACGAACGTTTATGCTAAACCAACGAACGTTTATGCTAAAAGCTACTTGGAATGTCAGAAAGGATCTACACTCTCCCGCTTGTTTAACACCCTTTTCTATGAGTATGTTGAGGCTGAGAAAGACCAAAATGTTAGAACATGTTAAGGTCGTGCCCTAGGCTGAAATCTGGGTCAGATATTTGTTTTTATCTCCAGTTGTTGTGAAAATGACAAATGCATTTACAGAATAAATAAACCATCCTTCTAATCTAACCTGGATGCAATGTTGCCATTACCCGACAGTGACGTCAGTGGATGTGTTATTACGTACATGTACAATTTTAAAGTGTTTCGAAATGATTAACAGCATTGTCACATTTGTTTTCAAAACTTGAAAAATAAGAACATTTTAAAAACATTTTATGGCTCAAATAATCGAAACACGAAGAACTTTCAACCTCAGCGGGCGAGAAAAAGAGGTTCTTGTCTAAAAAGGAATGTTTTGTCAGTAAATCGAGCACATAACATCTTCAAGAGCCCAAATTTGATGATAAAATTCCATCCACGTTTTAAAATACCACTTGAAATTCAAGATTCTTCAGTTACGTCTATGATATATTTTGAGTAGGCTTCCTTTGGGCAATTTGTGTTTGTCATGTGCCTTTTTCTGTAAGATGATAACGTTCTTTTTTTTTTTACTTCGGTGACCCTCCGTCTCCAGCATGCACGATATGCATAAAAAAAAATAATTAGTAGACAAAATTGATTGATTGAATTGGGATGGAAGCGTGAATTGCGTAATAATGTCTGACAGATCATGTACTGAAGGACTAAATCCAGCCACGTTTTTGTTATGGAACCTAACGTTTTTCGTTTTGCAGAAAGAAAAGTCGGCATTTGATTAAGCAAAGCGGAGTAATCAGGATCTTTCTCACCGTATGTTGAAAGCTAAACGTGATTTTACGAGGTGGCAATCCGGAAGTCATAGCTGATACGAAGAGGAAATACCTTTGAGAACAAAACTCCCGAAAGTAGCCACTGTTTATTGATAGGATTTACACTTTTATGTAAATATAACAGCTATTGGTGCAATATTACGCTTTAGCAATAGAGTGTGATTTCCTACTGACAAGATATCTTTCGGCAATGGTTTTCATCACGGGAAGTCCAGGAATTAAAGTTATACAATTTTTTCATGTTTAGAGTTCTGTTTATACTGAACACAAACTCTACATTACTCCTGTTGTGTTGGTGCCGGAAACCATATTTTCAGTATGTCGAGCAAAACCGAACAATAAAACACAAAACACATGGAAAGTACACCCCGCTTAATGAGTGAACCTCGGCTTACATTCAACCGAATCACTGCAATGCCGGATTCAAAAGAAATTGATCCTTATCGTGACGTTTGCTAGAAAGTAATCAGAACATCCAGTTCCAATTTTACAATCTTCTTCAATGGATTTAGAAGAAAATCTCACATAATCAAAATATTGCCGAATTAGCGAACGTGGGCGCACGCGAGGTGGCATTCAAGTTGAAATAGCTACGAAAACAGCATGAGCAGAAAACATAATTGGTACTGTGGAAAATTTGGTACTAAAACAAGCATCTTCACGAACAAATGCTTTATTGGAAAAAGGTTTTTAAAAACCACTTGATTACAAGGCCTTGAAAAGCAAGTGACAGCAAATGTCCTGATCTCAGCTTTACGGAACTGCGCACCAATTGAAGGCTTAGTTTAACCAAAAGCAGTAGAAAGCTTGTGCTCCTATCCTTAATCAGCTTTATTACTCTTTGTAAAGGAATTACAGTGTGTATTAGTTTACATGTAGAATCCTTTGTTTAATTTATCCTTCCGTTCAACAAAGGAAGACGTTGGCTAAGCTGATTATATTCCGGCGCTGAAATTTTCTAGGACCTAATTAAGAACCGATTAACGATGTTCTGTATTGGATATTGTGCTGGGTCGTACGCGCCAACGCAAAGTTAATTACCAGGATTCGTCCCACCGAAGCTTACTATGTGCAAAGTGGTTTTCTTTGTATCACGCAGAGCTGGGGTCAAAAAAGAAGCCAAAAATAACAACGGCAGAGAAAGCCACGCTTACTTTGGGGACAAAAGGGCATTTTAATAGACAAACTACAAACAGATGTTCTCTCGATGTAAGTGGACAGTTAAAACATTTGATTAGTAAGGTTTGTTTCTTTGGCATCTCAAATTAATATTCAAAAACAAGTCAAATTTAAGGGGAAAAAAATGTGTTTTTTTTTCCTGCTAGCATACCATCGTGGTTTGACCTCTATCCATTTTGTCATAAAAGGCCATCTATTCCAAGCAGTAATAATACTTTCAATGTAAACAAACTGAACACGGGAAACAGCACCATCGTGCATTTCCACCAGGTAATTTATAAACTCTTGTATTTGAAGACGTGATCAGACCACGGAAATAGAACATTTTTAATACCCTGAGGTTTATTACGAAATTATCTGCCCACGTACAGTAAGTTCAATATGGCAGTCTTTTGCTGCGGTGAATTGCAAGCAAACATGCCGTCATAACGGAGCCAGCTATTCCCAATGACAACCACATCAGCGCCTGTAGCAAACCGCATTTGGCCGGAGCGCACTCAACGCTGAACGACCAAACCTAGCTTAGAGCTATACTATGACATCCGGTCGCTGGTTGGGTCAACACAAATATCACCGCCCTTTTCAATCAAAATGAAGAAAGATTACTCACTTGACGATTGCTTAAGGCTTTTAATTGTTAATGGCATAGAACAGTGCAATGTTACCGAGGTCTAGACGCCTTGAGTTATCTAAACTGTTGCAGCTAAGTTTATAACTATCATTTGGCACCAAGCTGAGAGTTAGCGAGGATTCAGCTTGATTCCAACAGAGATAATAAATGTGATGCACCTATTTACAAACGATGTTATTTCAACCGTCACTGCTGACGCCAGGGAAAATTGCACGTTGATATTCCAAATGGTATTTTTAATACAGCATATGTCAATGAAATGAACGGGTTGAGGAGCTTTTTCACGCTTTTGGCAGCATCGACATTTCCTGTCGGATTGAATCTGACGAAGTCATTAATTTGTATTTTTGTAAACAAATGTGTAAGACTGATAGATATTTTAAAGATGACATCAGGCGACAGTGATCTCGGCCTCAGATCGTATCACACGAAAAGGAGATCTAATCGCAACATATTACTCCGGCTAGACATCAGCTACCTGGCAGCTAGGCAAAACTTTATATTCCTTGTTTGTGTCAGAACGGATGTTGTAAGCGGCTGTACCCCCCCAAACGATCTGTGGAATCGCGCTCATTCGATATGCCGAGAGAATTGTCCCAATTACAAATTTAAGAAAGTGAATAACTAAACTGAAACCGAGCTTGGCGCTCAAGATTTGGCCAAGAAAAATGTATACTAACCAGACGCGTACAAGAATGGGAAAGTACTATACTTAGGTATGGCGAGCACGAGATAGATGTTGGAACTTCCTTTTCAACTGAGGGGATGCTTTCCTTACGAATGAATAGGTAGTAACAGTTAAACAATGTTAACAGTAAATGAAAAATAGTACCTGAAAAACGAACGACTTTAGCAAGAAGAAGAAGCAGCACACACTCCACTGATCTACGATACACATGTGATTCAAAACAGTTAGTAGTCGACATGACTATCAAAATCAACTCGTCACCAAATGTAAAGAAACAAAACCCACGGATAACAGTTGTTTTCGCGTAGATTTGAACACGACAAAGTTAACATACCTAAGCAGAACCATGGTTTTGAACTCAAAGATTCGTCATGTAAAGCTGGCGTAAAGAAGGGAAGCGTGTGATATTGCGATCTGAATATCCACTCTCTGGCACGCGCCCATCGCTACTAAGCCTTTATTCATTGTTAAAGTGATTGACAGCTGTCTTCATATTGACAGCTTTGACTGTAATCGCAGCGTCTAGAAACTCGGTGACCTGTAGACAAAGAAATCATGAGATGTAAACTGATCGGAAAGGCTGCCTACGCTAGCGCGCGGAACGTAAATTAACTACAAGCGAAACAAACTTTCTTGAAACGAAAGGCGGGAAAAGAGCATGGGATTTCGCGCCAAAAAGATTTGCATGATTCATTGAGGTGAATTCCTCAGAGAATTATCCTCACATGTTGACAGTAATACTTCATAATTTGTCCTCGAGGAATTTGCAGTTATGAAAGCTTTTACTGTTTACAATTTCCAAGCTCGATGGATGATTTTGTTAAATGATAAGTGACCGGGAGCCCGACGGGTACAGGGCCATGGTACGGTTGTTGACCTGTGGGGCAAGTGTAGAACGCTATTTGCATTACGTTTATATTTTCTACCACACGATTCAAACAACATAAAAAATAGGTGCAAACGCGGTTTGAAACTGTCATCAAATTGTGTCTTTCAGTATTTAAGAGCGAATGCCAGTTAAAATCGCGCAAAATTGAAATTTCGCGGCCAGGCTCAAAATTTTGATTTCCTTCATATTTTGTCTATAGATAGACATTACCAAATAACAAAAGGTGGTGTAGTTTGTTTTTCCAAAGACCGCTTCAATTTGTCGAAAATCGAGAAAAACTATTACTGCTGTCGGCGACTTCAAAACACCCAAAATTTGAGACAAAATCGGCTGCTTGCAAAACTTTGCTTGCATGCAAAAGGCATGGAATTTGGGGAAAATATTTTCCAGTGTATTAATTTATGAAGACTTTTACTCCTAGTTTAGTGGTAAATTTTCATCTTAGCGATAATCTGGAAGGTAAACAATAATATTTTAGAACTGCGTATTTTTCAAGCGACAGAAGTTTTAATTCAACTTGAAAAACGCGATTACAATTTTAAGCATGTGCTATACCTTGGTTTTTCCTCAAACTTAAGCTATAAGATATTTAAACATTGTTCTAGAACATGTGTAAAAACTGGCTTGGGTAATTTAGTTTGCTGGTCACACGAAGTCTTCGAAGTTGAGCAAATTTTCAGATGAAATATGAGATATTTGAATAATTAACGCAAGCGCTCTTTCACTACCAAATGGATCCATGGCACTTTCTGGGCACTTCCCGAGCAGAAATCTGATTTAAGTGTAAACATCGAATTTAAAATCCTTTTCCTTAAACATGTGGCATGTATTCTGCCTGTTGTTGACTTCTTTCAAGCTAAAATGTACTGATTTAGAAGTCCGCTGTTTTAATTTGACCTTTATACTGAATGAAGGTCATGGCCGAACATTTACGTGTAGTTTAACAAACCTCTGATATCACATTTATTTATTTAATATTATTGGGGGAAGGGCTTTTTTCTCAGTTCAGCCCGCTTAATTGGTTAGAACAAAGTCGTGAATTGAGAAGGAGTGCAGTGATCAGCGTAGCCTTATTGTTGCCCCGTAGATAGAAGGTGTTGCGTGACGAGGACAAGTCATTCGCAAAAAAACACAAAGAAAAGGTTTTATAATAATATATTCTGTTTGCTTGTAGTACTTAATTTAACTAACCATCCAGTTTTGTTTACACCTCAACTGTGGGAGGCCAATGTGGCCTTGACAAAAGGGACAGGAACAAAATAGAGGAATGTATTCCTTTTAATAGTGGCACTTTGTTGAATTATGCATCAGTCAATTCCAGCAGTGCCCATCCCCCCCGGGCAACCCCGGGGCATTTCCTAATGTTGCCCGTCCCGGGGGTGGGGCATTTGCGTACCTCGGGTTGACCTCCGGGCATTTGACACGTGGTTTCGAAACCGTGGAGTGAGTCGCGTATTCGTGATGGAGGCGTTTATAGGCCAAGACGTGGACTACGTTGCAGATTAGCTAGTCCATGAAGGACTAGAGAAGCTCGTGGATGTTCATGGATGTTTTTAAAGGTATATTTTCTCAATTTTAGATATTTCTTCATTGTCAAGAAGCAACAACTTGTATTATATTCTTATATCACCTATCGAGAGATTGAAAACAATCAACCCGGGAGCGGGGCATTTGCCCGGTTCCCTCATCCCCACCCCGGGGAATTTACCAAAGAAATGCTAATGCCCGGGGGTCAGCCCGGGGGGGGGGGGGATGGGCACTGCTGGAATTGACTGATGCATTAATTCTGGCAAAAGCACGCATCTTTTCCAGCTCCACGAATATCGATTGTCCGAATTCCATTTGGCCGAAAAGCGAAGTTTTGCGGGCAACTGTGAAAAAGGGACAGTCTTTCAGCCAGGGGCATTATCCTCTAATATACTAGCAAGCCAGAAAGGGGTTTCTTTATTTTATAATCAACCGATTAATTTCTACAACGTACTGTTATAATTTGGGTATTGGTTGGAGATGTCGAGTTTCCGGACATATGTTAAGTGCTTCCAATATAAGCATATAGAGGTTTCAGCAAAGCGGGCTCACAGATCGTATTACGAGAATCTCGAATTTATCATGTTTGTACTTCTATATATATGTCAATAAAAATAAACATCAAAAATATTTTTTCTTCTTAACCACTGGTGAACTAAGTTTATGCCTTTTCTGGCAAAACCAGTGGCTAAAATGTTGTTTTTTTGTTTTTTTTTGCTTTTGAGATATCTTGAGTCGATTATTTCATTTGCTGTCCCCAATCGAAAAACACGAATTATTGATTATAATTATGTGGTCGGAAGGCGGCGTCTATTGAATGCCACACGAGAGAGGTCACGAGAGTCCACATAAAACAAGGGTCTAACATCTAGTAAGCTTCTGAGGAAATGGTAGATTCTGTCCAGTCATCGGGAGTATTCCGTGTGTCGATGTTACATTGGGGCTGCGACTGTGGCTGCGACTGGTACCTCAACCGTTTTTTCTCTTGTCAACGGAAAAGATGCTTAGAAACGTATCAGAGATTTTCCTCCTTGCAGCACCATCTGGACCTTGGAAAACATGAACGTACTTCAGAACATAAACTACTTCTTGACAGTGCAGTGCTCGACTATGCAAAAGGAACCGTCTGCAGGTGGTGTGTCACCGATACAGGAACTTAGAAAGCGACTAATCCTTTCGAATCTACAGTGTGTACCAATCGGATGGGTCCCGGAAGTCCAGTCACGTTTGAAGAACACGATTTACAGAAAAGCAGAAGGATTATTTTTCCAGCAAATTCCTTATTGGGAAAGCAAACGGCCAGAAAGTGGATACAGCGTCAGTAGTCAAGGCCACGATGACTGCCCGGCCGGGAGAGCAGTGGGAATTTAACCGCTTTTTTACCAATTCTGAATTTCTGACACGTCAGCAGATTTCAGTTTTCTTCCCAAGACTGGTCTAACTGAAAGTGATTTTGACAAAAAGCAGAACGCAAAGAATGACGAAGTCTTCGGTACGTTAAGATAGCGAAATTCTTCACGAAGTTGCTCTTAATCCACCCAATCTGAAAATCCGAATCTGAAATTAAAATTCAGGCTATCAAAGTATATCCCAATTGCCGGCAACAAGGGGAAGACGAAAGCTCCTTACTCCCACTTACTCAACATGAGAAAGTAGTGTTCTATAGGGCATTCAATAAGGCCAGAAGTATAAACTTCTGTTAACATGTTATATATCGGCAATATATTCCTGAAAACATTTACAGAGTGTATCGGTTTAGGTCACGAGTTAAGCTCCAAAATAAGTAGATAATTGCTGACCAGAGTCCATCAGGCGCGTAATTTTTCTTTGAATTGAGTACAGTTCTCGCTAGAGATGATGAGTCGTCACAGCATCATCCAGGTTGGACCCAGGCAGAGTCACCCACTGACAGGCCACGGTTTAGTCTAATACCTTAATTGTGAAATATTGTGGAAATATCAGCGTCGTAGTTAGGACTTTCCAAGAGTGGGTTGGGGGATCACACTGTGTCACACCCAGGGTACTTACATGGTCCACTGCAGATGCTAGGTCCTGAAAATGAAGTATGTAACTATCTAGCACTAGAAAAGATAAATGACATGTCGATTCTTTGGATTCGCGCTTTTTCGCCACCTGAATTAAAAGATTTGTATGTTGTTTACTTAAAAGGGGGGGGGGAGGGGGTCACGAGCACCCCAGGACACCCCCCCTCCCCCTTGGCTATGCCCCTGAATATGATCGAAAAGAGTAAATATACAGCCAGCAAAATTTGGCGTTACTGAAGCCTTTAGTATTTTGGATTCCTAACATTCAGTTCAGAAGTTCAGACCAATTGTTAACTAAAAATAAAGCGGAATTACACGATATTAGAGTTGTAATAATAATTCTATGGCAGTTGCCTTAACAATTAGACCTGCCACTTGTGATAACGCTATTTGTAAGTTTTTGAAAAAGAAGCCAATGAATTTTTATTCTTTTATAGGCTCTTTTACCTCCTTACAGGTTAAATTGTACTATGATATTAGACTGCACCAGACAATGGACTATAATTAAAAGCAATAATTTGTGACTTGATTAATACTAAGAAAATTGACAAATATTTACAAAGCGTGAACTCAGTTAAGGTAACAGAAGCATTTTTTCCAACAATTTTTTTTTTTGGTTCCTATCCGTGATCGTTGTTTCCCTACACCCTCCCGGTGCGAAGGGCATTGTTCTGTCACGCAACTCCCGTAATCACCGTCAAACAGAAAGAACTGAGAATAACCTCGCAAGTTAGAAGGATAAGAATAAACCCTGCCTTAGTCTCACAGGCACTCTGGAAGCTTAATTGGAAGTTTTGCTGTGAAACTTTGCGCCATTATGAAAGGTGTAAATCTTTTGAAATGCACATAATATCAAAATTGACAGCAAAGGATTCAATGAGGTATAAATTGTAATGAATTCTGCTGTTCACGCCACTCTCGCCAGTTCTTGGATAATAACCTCGGGAAACATGTACGGATCAGCTGGAGACATAAAGTCAATTACCGGCAAAAGAAGAAGACCGAAGAAGGCATTGAGGTAAGTGATTTCACATCAGAAATCATTTAAACAAGTTCAGCCATCACAACAACAACAATGCAACGTTTTATAATTATGCAAATATCTCATATTTCAGCCGAAATTTGTTCAACTTCGAAGACTTCGTGTGATCTTCAAACTAAATTACCCAAGCCAGTTTTTACATATGTTGTAGTACAATGTTTAAATACCTTATAGCTTAAGTTTGAGGAAAAACCAAGGTGTAGCACATGCTTAAAATTGTAATCGCGTCTTTCAAGTTGAATTAAAACTTCTGTCGCTTGAAAAATACGCAGTTCTAAAATATTATTGTTTACCTTCCAGATTATCGCTAAGATGAAAATTTACCACTAAACTAGGAGTAAAAGTCTTCATAAATTAATACACTGGAAAAGATTTTCCCCAAATTCCACGCCTTTTGCATGCAAGCAAAGTTTTGCAAGCAGCCGATTTTGTCTCAAATTTTGGATGTTTTGAAGTCGCCGACAGCAGAAATAGTTTTTCTTGATTTTCGCCAAATTGAAGCGGTCTTTGGAAAAACAAACTACACCACGTTTGTTCATTTGGTAATGCCTATCTATAGACAAAATATGAGCGACCCTGGCCGTGGATTGACTGAATTTTGTGGGCATTTTCTCTTAAGAGTACAGACGCTATGGTACAAAAACTTGTTAAGATTCTCTAAATTTTCAAATTTTTCAAGAATGGATACCCCCCTCCCCCTCTCCCCATTCTACAAAAGTTGCCTGCAGGGTCCTTCATGTGTAACAGAGAAAAATAATACGTCGTCTCGGCTTTTAGCCGATTAATAAAAAAGTCGAGAAAAACAGATGAGTATAATCGAACAAGAGAGTGTCTGTTCCGCACGTTTCCATCTTCCCTTGTCCGACAAGTCTGTCACGCAGTCAACCATGATAGCAGCGTACAAATAATCCTCACAAACTGGAGATTATTTTAGGAGAGCTCTTCGCTCTCTTTTTTTTAACTCTACTGAGGCTTGAGTCAGGCCTGATGTGGTTAGATTTCTACCTATAATGTGTCTGTTTTTTTTTTTTTTTTAATTTTGAATCTTTTATTCCTTAACATTAAGTATTATTCTGAATTGGGTCTGCATCTATTCCAAAATCTTCTCTGCCTAACCGGTTTGATAAATTAAATTTGTTGTTTCGCTCTCATTGCCTTAGCCAGAATGTGTGAATACATCATCTTTTTTTAACATGCCACAGTAGTAACCTTTGAACTAAACGACTAGTAATTCTGTATTCCGTTTCAGCATTGGGCTGGAACTGGAACTGAACCAGGTGACATGTTGCACGTACACATTTTTCTGTTCTTCCACCGTCGCTGTGGCCTCGTACATGTTCGTGACTTTCCTTCTTGCTTATTCGAACATTTTCGAGACATTCTGTTCGAAGCCAGGAGGACTGAGTGTTTTGGAAATTATCTTAAATTTCTCTACAGGCCAGCTTGAACACCGGCACATGCAGAGAGTGGCGGTGGCCAATATCCAGCTCTGAGAGTCAGAGGGAACTTTTTGTGAGGAGTACATGAGATCGAGCTGCAAAGTGACGGAAGACGATCAGGGCCTGTGTGCCCAGATACCACGCACTTAATCACACTCATTTCTTGGATAACATCCCGTTAACTTCCATGCACCTCCGGCTATCATTTCCAATAATCAACCAAATAATAATAATCTTGACGAAAATACGTTACGTTGTTTTACACATCTCTTTCAGAACATAGTTAGTAGAGGGGACTGGTTATGAAACCCAGCGAACTTCAAAGAGATATCTCTTTGTTATGGTTTTTGCATCGTCACGTGACATTGACCCTGCAAAAGCAAAATTTCAAGTTGGCGTCCCGAGTGAGTTGTATTCCCGGGGGAGGGGGGGGGGGTATTCCCAGATATGGGCTATACGGGTATGTGCCGCTCAACAGGGTATGTTTTTTTGCTTCTCTGACTCTGGAACAGGGTATAAAAATCGCCCTTTTTCTCTGGAACAGGGTATATTTTATTTCAGGTTTGACTCTGGAATAGTGTCGAATTTCCCCTAGAATCCTGATTAACCACGGTCTAGTATAGCTAACTCCGCTCCCCTCCGTCGCTTGCTTTGTGATATCTGCTGTTTCTCGTGGTATTACACAAAAAAGGCCATTTTCGTTGCGTGTCGGTCACGTCACGTACGTTATCGATCGTGTCTCGCATTTCTGTAACCTATTTAACCGGTACATTAACCAGTTATTCATTAAACAGTTGAGTTAAATAAATGTTCATTTAACTATTAAAAGTCGCTCCGATTTCACTCTGGATGCCAATTTCACTCTGGATCACGTACGCATTGGTTGCTTTGCTTCAAGTCTGGAACAGGGTACCTTTTTTGCAATTTTTCTCTGGAACAGGGTCGCAAATTCATCATTTTTACTCTGGAACAGGTCAAGAGTCTCAGGGAGTCAGCGGCTCACCCCCGTAGTAAAATTAAAGGAGTACCCTCCCCGGGGTTGTATTCGAGGCGTGGTTGAATCCACTATGAAAGTTGGCTTGTTCTGGTTGAAAATGAGTCAAAAACCATAAGTTTTACAAGATAAAAGATCGTAGATTGCAATACCAGGCGATAATTCCGCTGCCTTCGGATCACGAAGGATCACGCAGAAGGAGAAGAGAAATCGACATTTGGAAGCTATTCGCACCAGCACTTAGAGGCACACATAGGAAATGGAAGAAAGGCTGGGTGATGGACAAAAGACTGACCCCCAGTCCATGGACTACCCCGATGGACTACCCAAATGGACTACCAAAATGGACTACTCTAAAATGGACTACCCCTACCTGGGAACGAGGGTGAATAAGCTATTTTAACTGTCAAAATAGCACTCCTTTTAGTGGCTACTACTCACCTCGGTTAGCCTGCTATGCACTCTGGTTAGCCTACTATTCACTCCAGTTAGCCTGCTATGCACTCCGGTTAGCCTACTATGCACTCCGGTTAGCCTGCTATGCACTTTAGTTAGCCTGTTTACAGTTAGCTCTTTATACTGTAAGGGTAACACGATATATTCTTAATATTATTGGTCCCTGGGAGCTCCCGGGTAGCGAAATAGGATTTTTTAGGGGTAGTCCATTTTAGGGTAGTCCATCGGGGTAGTCCATGGACTGGGGGTCAGTCTTTTGTCCATCACCGAAAGGCTGGCTGAACAAAATAGCCGAGTCGAGAGTGATAGGGTACTGTTTATCTGTGTAAATTATTTTGAAGCCAAAGACACAGAAATATGTATAAGGTTTGTTTCACCATAGCATAGTACTAAGTAGAAGGGAAGGTGTTTATACCCACCATCGCATGCATACAAATTTCGAATTTACTGTAAAGAGAAAGTTTCTTTCTCGAATATCTTTCTTTCCTTACAATTTTATTTTATTGTTGTCCAACGCATTTGTAAATGGTTGTTTTTTAATAGTCTCTCCTTGTATAATTTTGTTTTGTTCTTATTAATAAGAATAAAAGTGTTTCTGTTGTGAGTCAGAGGCTGACCCATTGCAATATCTTTACACATATGCATAGGCAATGAAACAGTAAACATTCATGTCACAGTAACTGTTGTTCTTTTTTTATGTAGGGATTTCTTTTTCATTTCCATATAGCAGTAAACTCTTCGAGTCACAGATTGCTGATCATAATAACAATTTCTCCTTGTAATATCCATATTACCTGTACTCCATCACACAGGCCATGATAATTTATCCCTGGGAATGTATCTTAAAAGTTGAAATAAATCTTCCTCCTATAACTGTTAGAAATATGAACTTATTTTGTTGATCATGGGTTTTCTCCTTCCCTGGTCTACAAGAGGCTCATTTGCAAAAAGGTCTTCCTTGTTGTCACTGCAGGTATTGCTAGCTCTCTTGGTCAGTCATGAAGTATTCTGAGATTCACACATAATTGTAGAGCCTGTTTGATTTCTACTTCAGGAATGAAGATTATTTAGAAGTTATCAAATTGAAACTTAGCTATGAGCCTGATGATGAAGACATGATTTTAAAAATAAAAATTTGAATGCTTTATTCTCAAATGATATCAAAGTGATTACTTTTGTGTTCCATCATCCCAGATGATCATGTTTGGATCCAGGGTAGATGTTGTATCCACTTATGTTCATCTAAGACACCCTAAATGCTGTTGTGCAAGGGTGACCTATTTGGTGGAATGACGGAATGTCACTAGTTTGCTTGCGGTTAGGTTCACCCCGGTTTGTGTGTCGTTAGGCTCACCCCGGTTTGCTTGTGGTTAGCTTTTACTTCGGTTTGCTTGCAGTTAACTTTTGTTGGTTAGGGCAATAAACTTTTGCCGTTCTGTCATTCTGCCAAATAGTGTCACCCACTGTGCAACATATCAATTGTAAAGCAAATTGGGGGAGGGGGGTTACATGTAGGTGCCCATTTTGGAATAAAGTAAAAAGAACTGAGGTAAGGATAGCTGGCTATTGTCTCTATTTGTGCAAAATTTCAATTTCTCCTAAGTCTCATAGTTTTATAACACCAACACTGAATAAGTAAGATTTTGATTGTATTCAGAGGAAATAATTAAGGAATATGACTTGAGATTTGTAAGGGTTTTCTCAGTTCTCTAGTATAAACATAAAGTTGTACTCAGTGGCACTGTCCAGGTTGGGGTGGGAATGCTTGGAGACAGAAACTGAGCAATTTGAGGGTAAATAAAGTATTCAGTTAAGTTCAGTTCAGTCCCTGTCCTTGTCGATATTTAACTATGTTCAGAACGAGCCTCTAAAATCCCTCCCAGTTTTTAGATCTGGCCGTTTGTATATCTGAAGCGAAAAATCGTCCTTTATCGTATCGCCTGTTAGCGCATTACCAACACTTGCTCTCATTTTTTTTTTTGAAGACGAAAACCCTACTAGTTTGCCAGCGACACGCATGTAGGGGACTTCCCCCGGAAACCTACCAGTACTAAGCGAATACCGGTACCAATGTCACTAATGACAAGAAAAAAGCCGGTTTTATTGCGCTTTGTGAGCAATAAATTTTCGTACTTGTGTGACATTGTTATGTGGGGCAATGATTGATTCGCTCTCAGCAGTTCCTCTCGGCCTCAAGCGATCCGCCTCAATTCCGATGCTTACGTACGTGTAAATCTCCCCGCGTTATGTTCTTTTGCGGTTTTACGCACTTCCTCTAGCCATTCACGGTAAGCAAAACACTCTGTCGTTCATCTCCCCTGGGGCTGGCATCTTCCTGAAACTGAACTGGTAATTTGGCGACCTTGCGGTTACGCCGGCCATTTGGAAAGCATGCCAGACCAAAACACAATGAGGAGAATCCTTACGGCTGCCATCGCTATGTAAGTAGCTTTTCTCTGTGTAAATTGTCCTTACAAACAGCCACGCGATGGCTTTATCATGTTATTCAATTTATTGTAAGGTGATATTGGTACGTTCAGATCGTGCGACATGCATAAATGACACTAATGGCTGTGTTTTTCTTCTCGTTCACTGTAATAAATGATAATTTACTCAGAACTGTTCGTTTCTCAACAGAACATGCGTCCTTTATTTGATAATTACAGAAGTTTCATCAGGTAAGATCAATAGCTGAATGTTTTCGTGTTCGGTGATTTTTCGTTTGCACGTGGGTTTCTCGGCTGAAGCTCTGTGCTGTTGTTGTGGGGAATTTCAAGAGTCATTTCGCGGCGATGACCTACACAGTACCCTTGGTTCCTGTGAGGAAATGTTTACATTCATTTCTGATATCTTTCCTACGAAAGACATCATCCGAAAGGATGCTATCTTTTTGAGAATGATAAATTGTAGCTGTCAAATTGCTTTGTTAACACGCTTATATAGAATACGGATCCAAATAAATACCATTGCTATGTAAATACACATATCGTCTTCTTCACAATGTATCAAATGGCGTTTCCATTGTCTAGATGGACCTAGATGGTTGAACTGCTTATACCTTGAGTCGCTAGAGTCGCCAAAACTTTGTTAATCATCCGCTAATATAAGTAGGAGAGATACAGGATGGTCTTTTACTAAAAGTTTACATGTACATGAAGATCATTTTTCATGAAGCAGTCATCAAAGACTTCTAGGGTATAGCGATGCTGACTATTCGAAACTGTGGGCTGCTCGAACGAAGGAACAAGCGAACGAGAAAACGAAAGAACGAATAATTAACGAATACGAACGAACTAACGATCGATCGATCGATCGAACGAACGAACGATCGATCGAACCAACGAACCAACGAACGAACGAAAGAACGAACGAATAAAATGACCAAAAGAACAAACGAAATTTACGACCTGAACGGAAGAACGACCCGAACAAACCAGTTAAAGAAGTGAAGGACCAACCGACTAACAAGTCTAACAAACAAACAAAAAAGATAAGAAAATGGCCATTCTAGGAATTTTCCAATTCTCTCCCTTTTTTATCCTTTCTTTTGGCACCGTGTACGTAGATCTCATTATTTGGCTATTTGAATACGCTCGTAAATTGTGCCTATTGCCCCGTGTAGGCACGTTACCCGACGTCAGGGAAAACAGTTTCTAAAGAAGTCAGTCAATCATCGTAGTTAACAGCACTTTTTGGTCAGGTGCCTGTAGTGAACTTACATATACTGTATTTTCTTCCTTACAGGAAGATGCCAGCGTCGAATCTATCAAGCGACAGGACAGTCTGGTACTATAGAATCACCTGGATACCCAAACAGCTACAATCCTCTTCAAACCTGTATATGGCGAATCAGTGTGAACACAGGGTTCAGGGTTCATATTCATTTTGACTCACGCTTTGAAGTTACCAGGACACCAGCGTGCCGGGACGAATATGTCCTGGTCAGCACTCGAAAGCAGAGATTTAGTGACTTTAACGTTGTTCGAAATAGTAAAGATTCTGTAGTGTTCTGTGGCAACCTGAAGCCTAGCAACGTCACTTCCCCTCGTAATGAAATGTGGGTGCGCTTCAAGTCGAGATCTGGAGGCCGGATAGGCTTCAGGGCGTGGTATGGGGCAGAGGGTAAGTTCCTTTAAGCTTTGTTTTGTTTAACTGTCTGCTTGCTCACCATTAAAGGAACCCTCCACTGTTTTTACAAGTATTGCTTAAAATGTTCCGAATGTGCTCATTAGTAGATCCTATATTAAAAAAATGCCTTACCTAGCGAACTGATTTTTTTATCGATTTTCAAAGAAGAGCTTCTCAGCCTCTTCGTAATTCCCGCGGGCGCCATCTTGAATTGCGCGCAATGGACTGTGGGCATTGATGACGAATCGTGGTTGCTCGCTCCAATCTCTGCTGTATGAATTGGTAAACATGTCGCAGATTTTGCCATATCAGCCATATATCACCTGGACCTACAGTACTCTTTTAACCTGGAACTCTACTCTTCTTTCTGCTGAATTTTAAAAAATATCGGGCCACAATGAAGAAATATTTTTAAAGAATCGAGTGGCTTTTATTTACAAACGAGCAAAACAAAAATCAACAGTTCAGTTCCATTCATCAAATTTATTTCACTTTTAAAATCATACAAATACTTAACGAAACATAAGTATCTTTTATAAATAAAAACACAGAGCATAGATGACATTTCTGCATCACTGTGTACCCTCATCTTTCGACAAAAATGCCAGCTCTTTGCAACACACTGATGGCTTCTCGATCGGCAGTGCAGAACATCGTTCGCATAAGCGGTCTAAAGACGTGTTCGATGGCGACCATTTTCTAACTTTAAAATTGAACCTTCCTCCTCCTCTTCTTCTTGTTAGAAGAGTACTCTAGGTTCAGGTGATATGGCAAAATCTGCTACATGTTTACCAAATTATCTCGAATTCATAGGGCAGAGATTGGAGAGAGCAACCACGATACATCATCAATGCCCACAGTCCACTGCGCGCTATTTAAGATGGCGGCCGCGGGAATTTCGAAGAGGCTGAAAGGCTCTTCTTCGAAAATCGATAAAAAAATCAGTTCGCTAGGTAAGTCATTTTATTAATATAGGATCTATTAATTAACACATTTGGAACATTTTTAGCGATACTTGTAAAAACAGTGGAGGGTTCCTTTAAGGGAAAAATTACCTGCTATATGTTTACATAATATATCAAACACAGACACCGCAAAGAAACTTTTAAAAGCGCTCCAGTGACGCACCGAACCTGTTTGGAAACCTACTCGGCAGACATTCTTTTGGCTCGTCACGCACTCCTCTTCCTCAGCGCTAGTGGGTGTATTGCAATCTCGTACCCACAGTCTTCGTTCCCCTTGACTAGCGGTCGGGAAACGAGCAACCCTGGAGAGCTCTGATTGGGATTAAATTGATTTAGTTGAATTGCGTATGCCTAGCTTTCAAAAGCACGACTCAACGAACTCCCTGGTGTTTTACTTCCGGAGAGATTTATTGTTTGAAAACCAATCAAACTCGATCCTGCAAAGGAACCCTCCAGAATCGCTCGTTTCTTTCGTCGGGCTGGCGCAGTAAGAAACGAAACCTCAAGCCACGAGATTGGGTACAGAGCGAAAAAATGGGAGAAAGGAGCGAATGAGATCTCTTTCCCCAAACTGAACTACGCTCACTGACAATACTTTAGACATTCCCCTATTTGGTCTTTTATTGCAAGTAGCTCTTAAAGACAATAACAATTTCCCATAATTCAATTCAACGTTAAGAGTTACAAAACGCCACAAAATTGCTTCTCACAAAAGAAAACGTCTTCAGCAACAACCTCACTCCCATCCGTAAATTGCTGATAATTTCTTGGTATTAGATATTGACGAGTGTTCGGAGCAGAGAAATGGAGGCTGTCATCATAGCTGTGAGAATACTCCAGGAAGTTTCAAATGCAAATGTCGATCAGGGTTTCGACTTGTGCCCAACGGAAAAAGATGCATTGGTAAGGATTGTTTTCACTCCTCTTCCGCTGAACACCACTTATTGCACCGTTTTATGGCGTGCATGTATAGAGCATTCACAAGGGAGCCATTTTGGTGTCATGAGCAAACGATGTATTGCTTCTGTCAGTGTGCAGTAATTCAGATATGTCCAGAAATGCACGGTAATGAGATTCATGTTCCTCATAATAGGCATCACAAAGTGTCCTCATTAATGAAATCCCACCAAAACACATATCAAATATGAACTATATGAAAATGTCTAAAAGCCCAGTAGGACATGAAGCACTCTGTAAACAATACTTGCGTGCATTGCTGGACATAAGTGTAGTAATTATAGCATGTCTTTGATCAATATTTAACGTGGGTTCTGAGAAGCAATTGTTACGATAGACCGCGCTTCTCAAGTGTTCCTTTTCCAGCTCAAAGAGGTGTTCTCTTAAAACTAAAAAACAGTTAGTTGGGAATTTCATAATTTCTGCAGTTAACAACTTTTAGTAGTCAGGCTCACAATAGATGAGATGTCCCTTCTTCTTTGTTTTTGTTTGTTTATTTGTTGTATGTTTTTGTATGGGATACCTGTGGTATCGCACACTAATGCGATGTGGTTGTAAGTCTGTTAATGCAAATAAGTTGCAACATTGTATCCCACACATGTACCCTTTGGGTACCCTATTTTTTTACTTGTATTGGCTGAGAACAACAACTGTCCGAACGTTTATTTGATTATTCTTGCAGAGGACATCTCAATTTCATTCTCCAAGAAGCGTTATCGCGCATCAGTACAATTTACTGCTCCACTCGGCACCTCTGTTGTTACAGTGCGTGCCAATGCTGGGAATTCCAAGAATCCAGTCCACTACTACATTGTGTCTGTGAATGGCAAACCTTTCAATGCTAACACTGCATTGTTTGATATGGACCCTGTGATAGGTATTTACAACATATTTATTAAAACGTGTTTGGTGAATAATTTAAGTTTGATGGTGACGAGGACGCCGTCACACAGACTACGTTAGGGACCTTACGAAACCACGACGGCGACGCTGACGACAACGTCGACAAAAAATGTATTTATAGTTTCCTTAACATTTTCGCAATTATTCTCATGTTTTTAGGGCGTTCATTTTTGCCAGAACTGATATCTAGCTGAATATGTAAGTGCATTATTAAATTCAAAATAAAAACAAGAAAAATTCGTCGTCGTAGTTCACGTTCTCCAGACTACGCAAAATTTGGCCATTTCACGTCGTTATTTTGCAGAGGACGACACAGAAATGTACCAAGATGGAAAACGCACGTGCTAAGCTATTGTACTGCTCATTAAGCCTTTTGTTTGGCGACGTTCTCGTTTCAGTCACCGTCGTGGTTTCGTAAGGTCCCTATTTATTGCATAGGTCTTCGTCTGGTCTTCAACAAGTCGGAAGGACTCGGAAGATCTTCGCTGATCCTCTCGGGTGATACGTAGGTGCCGTTTATCCATCGATAGAAAACCCTCGGAGCATGCGATTAGTTTTTATACTTAACTCCTGATAAGTATTAAACAAAACCGTCAATAAATCTGTCGTAAAGAAACCTTGACCTCGCGTTCTAATTGTTAAGGTCGCGCAGGACCCTTGCTCTCATTATGTATGTATTTATTTAAGAGTATGCACGAACTGCAACGACTGAGGACGACAACAAACGAAACATTCATGAACCGGCACATATTTGTTAAGTTCTTTGTATTTAGTAATTACACGTTATTGTTTTCAGCTTTGAATCCCGTGCGCTGGAACATAGCGAATAATGCGAATTATCATAATTAGATTCACGGTTTTGAATAGCGTACATTCACGGTTGTAAACAGCGACTCGGAAGGTCTTCGGAAGCCTTAAAACCCGCAATTTTGTGTCCAAGTTTTCTCCGCCGATATAGAATTTCAGGACTTGATTCGCCAGGAACATTAACTTGTGTTTTGGCAAAAGCGAATTTTAAAACTTGCCTTTCAAAAAGAAGATAGCACGTTCCAAAGTTTAGATGCTGCATTTGTACTCTCTTAAAAACCAATAACTTCCAGCAATTTTTGAATTTGAGAATTTCGTTCTTGCCGGAACACAAAAGAGGTTATGATTTATCATTACGCTAAATATTCATTTAATTCAGTGAGCTATTCTAGTTGAAAACTTGGACACAAAATCGCATTATCTGTAGTTAACTTTAAGAGCTTGTAACATCCCACTTGACGGTGATCTGCCAGTAAAACGACAATCATCATGCAATTCCATCATTACCTAAAATCTTTGATACATTTTATGGGAATCGATGTTCAAAATTCAGAGAATTATGAATTTATTAATGAGCAAGGGTCCTGCGCGACCTTAATTACATGATAAAAAGACATTTAACAATCAGTAAGTCTTTTATCCATAGCTTGTACCTTTGGCTCCTAACTGCATGTACTTTTATCGTTCTAGGTACAATTTCAGTTCGCCGAAAACTTAAGAAGACAGCCCTTTATCGTCTCAGAGTTGAGGCACGTTATAATTACGTCACTTCCGGTTATGTTATGGTGATAATCAGAGTCATTGCCCCAGAGGAGAGGAAACCCCAGCCGAAAAGTGACCGGGGGTTTAAATTTCCTAGTCCTATTTACTCGGTTATCATTCCATACAACATGATTGTCGGACAAACTATCTTACACCTGAGGGTCGAGAAAAGCCAAAGCTTCACAAACTCAACCGTACGATACAGATTACAATCTGTGGACCCATACCACAGGAATCCCTTCTTCACTCTTCACCCTGCGAAAGGTTCCCTCAAAATCACCAGGGATCTGGCAGAGCTCGTATCTGATTCAAAACCCAGCAGCTTTGTATTACAAGTCATTGCAAGGGCTCAAGGCAATCCAAACGTGTTTGCGTCAACTCAAGTGTCAGTTGTTGTAGTGCCAGAGTACGCCGGTAATAATTATGTAAAGTCGTCACTGGAGGCTGTAAAGAACAGGTCTTCCTTCACGCAGAGCTCTGACCGGTTACGTTCCCACAAGAACAGGTCGTCTCCTGGTCAAATAAAACCTTCGAGAGGTCGAACAGAGTTCTCTTTACACCGCATATTTCGGCGACCGTCCCCTGAAGCTCAGAGAATGTCTCAAGCTGATTTAAAATTCAACAGGATCATCAGGGAAATCAAACGTGAAATGGCAGATGAATTGATTGGTGAGTTTCAGTACCGTTTAACTCGGTAATTTTCAAACAGGTGACGAAGTATAAACAACAAACTATTTATTATGGAATATATTTTCTTGATTCACTACCAATGACAACAATTTCACAAAACTTCCATTAAAGGCAAAGTATGATAATAATGAGAAGAAATGCTATTTTGAGCTCGTGATAAAAAGGTTATATTAACAATTAACCGGGTTAGCATGATAATGGTTAGGGAATGGACACTTTCGTGAACCACACTTGCTTACAACGTATAACATGTATAACAGGTCTGACATGAATGGCTCGCTACCTTCAAGAGCGAGAGAGAGAGGAAAAACAAAAGGAACAATGCCCCTATCCCCCAAAACAATACCAATGTTGTAGTACAAGTTTGGGCTGAATTTTAGCCTTCCAACGCAAATACCAAATAAAAACAAATAAAGGCTGGTTGAATGGCCGACCTGTGTTAAATTTAGGGCTTGTTATAGATGCTATTTTGGTGTAAAATAATGGTTGGTTCCATTTATATAATTTGTTTGGTAGCTTCATGACAATGGTCCCAAGCACTAGCTGCCTAGTTTTGGTGTGATTTTAAGGGCACGTTCTCAGGTTCGGTACTTTTATCGTTATACTGGTGTGTTGGTTACCGAGATGGTAGAAGTATCTGAATAAGAAATGCGATTGTAGGAACACATCAATGTGTAAATTTTTTGTGTGTATCGCCACTGATCTCTTTTCTCCTTTCAGATGACCGTGCCCGTTCAGGTGTAGTATCGGTGAGACTGGGACCAAGTTCTGTTGCCTCATCCGCAATGCTCTCTGACATTATTAAAGAACTGAACTGTTCACTGCCGGAAGCCGACTGTTCTGATACTGAGTACCACTCACACTACCGAACATTTGACGGAACCTGCAACAATCTGGACAATCCCTTATGGGGCGCGGCAAACACGCCGTTTACCCGTATGCTGGGCCCGATTTACTACGATGTAAACGGCCTTTCAGATCCTGCGGGATTTCCTGATCAGCCGTTTGCGCCCGAACTTCCTTCACCGCACCGTGTAAGCAAGGAGTTTCTTATTCACACTACAGAAGCAAGTGGAAACATAAACCAGTACTCTCACATGATGATGCAGTGGGGACAGTTCTTAGATCATGATATCTCTTTTACAGCAGAGAGTGAAGAAGGAGAAAAATGTTTTTTGCCAAAGTAGGTGTTTGAATAATAAACCTATGAAGTTTATTCCAGCGCAATCGAACTAACTAAACCAATAGAAGTAACTATAAAACCATGGATTTAATTCGGCTGAGATCGGTAATGGAACGTAATCGATTTCGTGATTAATTCGATTAATTCACGATCGAACGTAATCTAATTTGTGATTAATTCGATTAATTCGTGATTAGTCGAACGTAATCGAATTCGTGATTAATTCAGTCGATTTCTAAAGGCAATCCTGGCACAGATTGGTATTGTGAAGTTTCACTTATAGCTCGATTAGTTTGAAAATTCATGGATTGAATTCGATTGGGTTCACTTACCGAACACCATGTTAGAAAACATACCTAATCAGTTGGGACTTAGAACAAACATAAAATCATCTGTAAAGCAGTAATGAGGAATGCTTGAAAACGCTGGATAGGTGAACTAGGAGAAGAAGTAGCTTGCACATTTGTATTTAAAAAAGGAGAGATGATATCGGACGCGTTCATTTTTATAGTCAGAGTAAACGGTTTTATTACAGAATTGGAAAAAATCTCACTTGAACTCCATGTTGAGCTTCTTTTAACGGCCTGTACAGGAAAGTGTAAATCGTAGTACTGAAATACGTTTGCAAATTCTTGCGAGATAGAAGGAAATACATGACAACCGTTGTGCAAAATTTCACTCCGTAAAGTATGAGTTTGGTCGACTAGTTTGTAATAGAAATGTCTGGAGATGTCCGGGTTCGAGCCCTGACCAGGACACTGCGTTGTGTTCTTAAGCAAAACACTTAATTACTCCCATAGTGCCTCTCTTCACTCAGGTGTATAAATAGGTAGCAGCGAATGTAATACTGGGGTAACCCTGCGATGGACTAGAATCCCATCAAGGGGGACGTAGAAATACTCCTAGTCGCTTCATGCTACTAAAAACGGGATAAGCTCCGGCCTGATGGGCCACTAGGCTCAAACGCAGACTTTACCTTTACACCAGTCGGGCAATCTACCACTGAATTACCAGAGTCTGGTTGAAGCTAGGCCATGTAACAAGGTGCATGTTGATCGATTTTCTTATTATATTCTACTTACATTGTTCTTTGTTTTTAGTTGCGACGGCTCCCCTGAAGATTATGAGCCTCCGTGCTTTCCCATTATGTACCCAGACGGGTCTGAGTGCACCATGTTCACAAGGTCAGCGGCTGCCTGCCAAACTGATAACGAAAACGTAACGCCCCGAGAGCAGCTCAATACCATCACGTCATTTATTGATGGATCACAGATATATGGCTCCAGCAGCGAGGTGGCTAAAAATCTCAGAGATCTTGATTGTAAGTATTGAGCCTAAGAGTATTAGAAAGTGTAACTTTTAAGTGCTCCTATCTTTCCTTGCAAGTTAATCATGCCATGAGTATAAGTACGGTAGACTCAGAAGGTCTTCGGAAGCAGCGGCAATACCTGCAATTTTGTGTCCAAGTTTTCTTCGCCGATACAGAATTTCATGAGTTGATTCGCAAGGAAAATACACTTGGTGTACTCTTTGCCCTGGTGAAAGCGAATTTTTTCAAAAAGAAGATAGCACGTTTCAAAGTTCAGATTTCACATTTTTACTCTCTTAGAAGTCAATAACTCCTAGCAATTTTTTAATTCGAGAATCTCGTTCTGACCCAGGGGCGTAGCTAGGGTTTTCCAAAGGGGGGGTGGGGGGGGGGGAGGGGGAGGTGGGGTCACACTGTGTCACACGCAGGGTACTTACATGGCCGCCGCCCATTGCAGAAAAGATTAGTGGCATGTTGATTCTTCGGATTCGCGCTTTTTCGCCGCCACCTGAATTATTCGGTTTGTATGTTGTTTACGGGAGGCGCGGTGGCCTAATGGTTAGTGCGCTGGACTCCAGATCGAACGGTCCGGGTTCGAGCCCTAGTCGGGGTCACTGTGTTGTGTTCTTAGGCAAGACACTTTACTCTCATAGTGCTTCTCTCCACCCAGGTGTATAAATGGGTACCGGCGAAATACTGCTGGGGGTAACCCTGCGATGGACTAGCATCCCATCCAGGGGGGAGTAGAAATACTCCTAGTCGCTTAATGCTACGGAAACCGGGATAAGCTCCGGCGGTATGAGCCACTTGTAGGCTTGGCGCAGACTTTACCTTTACTATGTTGTTTACACAGATGGGGGACCCCGACACCCCAGGTCACAAAACAGGTTATGATTTACCACTGTGTTATATAATCGTTTAACCTCATCCCGATTTATTCTAATTTTCTTTTAATATCTAGACCTTACATCTTTTTACTGTAGTTTTTAAATAATTTTCAGCATTATCTTCGTTTTGTTGTTACCTCTTATTGTTAGTTCTTTTTACTTAAAGTGCCTATAACCCCAAAAACTTTTTTCGGCCGGATTAAATCTTTGCGTCATACTGAGTAAAATGCCGCAAAAATTTTTCGATTTGGTTAAAACCGCTATTTTTTACGAATTTTTAAAGTTGAGATTTTTCTACGCACGACCGAGTGAAGCGGAAACTGGGACTAGTGACGTCAACCCAGGATATTGGTAATCGTTCTGAAGTGGTAATTGTAGGAGCAGATCGTAGATCTGGACGGCTAGCAAAGAACTTTCGTAGAATATCAATGAACAACTTATTATAGGAGAACTCAAGTACTACATGTTTATATATGTCTGTATATATATTTGTGGGAAAAGATTATCATGAAATTTGCTTGAGCATTCTGTTGTGACTCTGCGTGTTTTTAAACACGCAGAACACAACATGAATTCTTGACCTTCGCACTGTATGCACAGTTTAGTTAAATAAATAGAATTGCCTCAGAGTTTTAAAAACGTATAGGATTTATTGACTTATTATCAGTATTTACTGTAAATTCTACAACGAAAGTCTGTACTTGCGTATGAATAATTTGCAGTCAACTATTCGTTTGCGGGAGCGGCCGGTACGCCAACTTTATTCGCTATTCATCACATTCATACGATCGATAATCTTCTTAAATTTTCTGCTCGAGGTTAGGATTCTACTGAAAATATCTCGTCCTGCTTTTAAACCCTTTAGCTTAACACTTGTGCTAACTAAAGTAAAGCCCGAAGACGCCGCGTCTTTGCGGTAAGAATCAGTGAAGAACTTGTTTTCCTTCGCTGCTAGTAATGTAAACAAAGTGTTGCGGAATGAGTCGATTGTTAATTTGCATCGTGTGTACATGCAGGGGAGCGAATAAGTCTGAATAAAATCAGCAGCGCTCACTAGAATCGCTTAATGCTTCAAATAAATAGTGGTAATATTTTGGATCGGCAAGAGAAGATTATTACATGTACCTTGAATTCTACGAACACTGTGGAGTCCATACGCAGCAAGTTGAAGTTTGTGTGCGAAGATCGAAAGTCTGATTTTCATTTTCGCTGCTAGCACTCGCCGATCGAACCAAGATAGGTGACCAAGAAATCTTAAACTCTGACATGCTTCGATTACATTGCCGAGAACTTGATGGTCTCCCGGTTTTTTTCGCATTTTGTAGCTCCGACCCGAGTCACTACCTACATACAACGTAGATCATATCGCGAGCGTTATCACGTTCGACTGATGTACTGGGTTGACGTCACAAATTTGATTGGACCCAGACTCTTTTGACCGGATCTTCGGCTCGGTCGTGTTTCTGATTAGGGCGATTTTTTTCGACTTTGACGATTCACAGAAAATCGAGGTTTCAACCAAAATCAAAACTTTTTTCAGCATTCTGCTCAGAGAAATGTAAATATTCTTTTGCTTGAAAAAACGTTTTGGGGTTATGGGCACTTTAAATTGTACATGACCCCACAAGCTTATAACTTTGATATTTGTCGTGTATAAATAAAGGTTGTATGTGTGTATGTCTGTAATGGCCGAGATTGGGATTGGAAGGGTAAACATTTGTTGCAAAACCGACCTTTTCTTCTTTTCTTTTCTTTTCTTTTCCCGCAGCAAAAAAAGGTTATTTGAAAATAACACGGCCGAGATATCTTCTGCCATTTGTCAAGTCACCTTTCAATCCTCCTCTAAATCTTTGTCAATTGTTTGGTGGGTGTTTCGACGCCGGTGACTTCAGAGTCAATGAACAGATAGCACTAGTAGCCATGCACACCTTGTGGGTTAGAGAACACAACAGAATAGCAGAAATTCTCCACCAAATCAACAAACACTGGAACGCAGAGACAGTATTTCAAGAGACTAGAAAAATTGTAGGAGCTATGCTTCAACACATTACATATAACCATTATTTGCCTAAGATACTAGGCCATGATGTCTTGCCGTATTATCAAGGGTACACAAATGTACACCCTGGAGTCTTAAATGTCTTTGCCACGTCAGCATTTAGATTCGGTCACAGTATGGTCAGACCAACATTTGCAATGCTTGATGCTAACTTTGACCCAGTCGCCCCCGAAGTACCGCTCATCAAAGCGTTTTTCAATAACAAACTGGTGCAGAGAGAAGGTATTGAGCCAGTGCTTCTTGGACTTCTAGCCAACGAATCGCAAGGTACAAACCGTGAAATTGCTGCAGGGTTAACAAAGCACCTCTTTCAACAACCGGAATCCGAACACGGATTTGATTTGGCGGCGCTTAATATCCAGCGAGGCCGCGATCATGGCCTCCCAGGTTACGGAGCGTGGAGGCGCGAGTGTAATCTTTCACACGCAGACATCTTCCAAGAAACAAGTGACGAAATCAAGAACGCTACATCGCGACAGTTGCTGCATGACTTATATGAAGATGTGGAATACGCCGACTTGTGGGTGGCGGGTCTGGCTGAGGACTCGGTCCCTGGTGCTATAGTTGGACCTACTTTGCACTGTATTATGAAAGAACAGTTTCGTCGACTGCGCGATGGAGATCGCTTCTGGTTTGAAAACAAAGGTGTTTTTACCGAGGAGCAGTTTGACGAGATAATAAAGACATCGCTGTCGCGAGTGCTGTGCGATAACGTGTTCGGTATCGTGTCTGTTCAAAGAGATGCTTTCATTGCAGCAACTGATGAACTAAAACGTGTTGAGTGCACTCAGATTCCTGGCATGGACTTAAATCAATGGAAGCAGAATCAGCCATCTCCTGTTGAAACATGTAAGTTGTTTGCTTGTTTGGTTGTTTTGAGCAAATATTTTACTGGATTAAAAATCTAAAAATAAAATACAGGCCCTACAATAGGGGCTTATAATGGGAAAAGTTAAATTAACTTAATATAAGCCCATACTTATATTCAGGAGAGCGTATTTTCGGAAGGATTTTGCGGTTGAGATTTTTTTGTGGGGGTGGTGGTGGTGGGGGGTGTTCCTTGCTTTGTTTTGGTGGGGGTTGTACTTTCTCGGAATTTGACGGTAAAATAAAATTAACGTCGCGATCAACACCTCAAAGTGACTCCATCGTGAGACGAATAAACGTTCATCTTTCCAAAAGAAAAAACAGTTAAACGCTGGGCCATTAACGTTTTTAATAAAATCCGTGTTACTTTGTTTGGCAGTTGGAACGTGGTCAGACTGGGTTTATACTGTGAAGAAACCCACAGGTAGCTGGGCTGTGTCCATAGAAGGTAACATGTGCCCTAGCTCCGTCATGGATATTGAATGCCAGCGTTCGGATGGCTCGTCAACTCAGCTGACAGGTCAGGTGATCCATTGTAAGGAACGGGTCGGGGTATACTGCAGAAACAGCGAACAAACGGGAGGCAACGAAATCTGTGCCGATTATCGCTTCCGATTTTTGTGTTCCAACATAGAGAAACCAAGTGAGTAAAGTAACAAGTTCTAAGATGTATTGTCGAGCCGAGTCACGTTTTCGTTCAGAAATATAAGTTTAACCCATTGACTCCTGAAGCGCCCTAAACCGGCCGTAAAGGATCCGGGCATTTGTCTCGCTTGTGACGTCATCACCTTTTACCCAGAAAGGCGACATCTATGCTCAAATTGTAAAGCAGAACAAGACCTTTCCAACCATACCTGAACCAGCGTGATTAGATTGACGGAGCTTGAAATATTCACCAAAACGCTTCAAAATTTTAGTGAAAAACTCAGAGGTCCATGTCCATGGTAAGTAGTTCTTGCTTCGTTTGCGCTTTCGCGGAAATTCTTCTACTCGAAAGAAGCCTGGTAGACGGCCAGACACTGCAGCAAAAAGAAAGGAAGAAGAGAAAAAGGAAAAGCGAAAAAAAAAAATAAAGTCGTAGGATGGTTTATCGTCTTTGACTTTTGCGCATGCACGAGCCAAAAAGTTCTTAAACGTGATTCTTGTGAAAACAAGGATGCATTTTGCCTTTCAAGGGCCGTTTTGAGTGATTTGGAGGTATTTTAACTTATAATAGACCTTAAAAGGTCAAAAACGTCTAAAAAATGCGTTTTTTGGAAAAACTCGAGGAGTCAATGGGTTAACGTGTTGTTTAGGTCATCATGAACTCTCATTTCCCCACTTTTTTGTTTTCATTTTAGTTTCACAAGGATTAGGAGCTCTAGAATCAACGCTATTTCAAACAAAACCTCAAACTCAATGCGATATAGGTAAGTTGTCTACAACAAAGACTGTATCGAAGACTGTAACCTCTTCACTGAAAACTCATTGTTACCATACTTATTCTTTATAGCATAGAGTGTTTTCATTCGACTTCATTGCACTCGTAAAATGTGAAAACGCTTACGCTACAAAACTGTTCTTTTAATTTATCATTTCCCTTCGTCGTCAATAATTATCTTCCTATTTCCATTAGAAAAATGGCGTTTTGAAATTTATAACGATTCAGCTGAGCATGTGTAAATTAAAGGGACACTGTCACGGACATTTTTTGGCTTTTTTAGTAAAATGGCACTAAAATTACGACTAAGTACTTTCAACCATGCAGGAAATGCTCCTACGTTCTAAAGGGAAGGATATCTAGCAAATTATTTAAAGAAGAGGGTGACCATGAATAGTTTTTATCAATTTTTCCAAACCACAAGGACAGAACTTGAAAAAGTCAGGCTGACTTTTTCAAGTTGAGATCAAAAGCTCCCGATGGTATCACAGTTATATCACTCTATATTTAGCTTCAGTACACTGGTATAGTAATTATAAGAAAACTTGACCACTGTTAATATGTTTCCAACGGTGTGAACATGTTTTTGGGCTGTTGAATTTTTGAAGTTTTGCTCGTGACAGTGCTCCTTTAACCTATTTCGCCATGGACAATACTGTCTTTAAAATTTCATCAGAACATTTAGTTTTGCTAAATCAATTACGCCTGACAAAACACCCGACTACGCCAAAAATTGCTGAAAGGCAGCATTCTTGATGCATCTTTAGGGAGACATCCAAGCGACTTCCCTTTAACATTTGAAGCCGTTCAGCACATTACTATTGTCCACGCTTACAACAACGAGCCGAACAGTGAGCACATGCAAGCCGGCAAGAACATGGGACAGCCCAAGAAGCGTTTTCTAATCTCTTTCGATACAAGGAAGATCACACGGCGTGCAATCGTGCATTCTGCTAAGCTGTACCTTTACCTCGCTGCCTTTGGAGACATTTCTGTGGGAGATGAAACAGCGAGATCTCCTTCCAATTCTTTGGAAGTCTATCAGATCATAAGTACGGACTGGCACCCGGGGAATACCACCAGCGTGATACCCTGGCATCAGGATCATCTGGGGATTGGAAGAGATGTAGCAAAGAATAGGTAAGTAATATAGTAAGCCAGCTTTTCTGTTAAAATCTAATCAAATCTACTCCAGTCAGTCATGACATCTGATGGACTTTCATTCGTTTGCTTCTCAGATCTGTAAAAACGTAGCGAAATACTAGAGAGCTTAAGCAAAGACGTTTTTGAGCCACGGACGGCAGCGGCAAATGGAACTATCTCTCGTCTTAAGCGTTGATTGTCAGCTTTTTGTTCATAAATTCAAGTTGTAAGTGCTAAAATGAAAGCTTTCTAGCTTATTTTTGGAGTTAAAAGTTCGCCAAAACCTTAAACATTCGCCTTCCGATTGCCGTCCGTGGCTCAAAAACGTCTGTGCTTAAGCTCTCTGGTATAGTTGAGATTTCTGGTGTGGGCAGTATTAAGTCTGATAATATTTCAGTTCCGCGAGCGGTAAAGATGCACTGAATTGCACTGAATCTGATTGGCTGATTGATCGTGGGATGTCACATTTTTTTATTTCATCCAGATTCGCTTCAGTGTACACACTGGCCATCTAGCAACCTTTTTCTATGTCAGAAAAATAATAAAAAATTTTGCGATAAGCGTTTTTCTTTGAAGTTCAGTATACTAAGTATACTCAATCCCACTAAACGGTCTAAACAGTCAGGAAGTCGTGTGACGAGAACAGACCATCTGTAGCTGGAATCACGTGATCTATGAAATTTCATGGAAAATATCATGCATATTTTTTGTGGGTTTTCGTGCAGGTTGGCAGAGAGTGTAAACCTCCAACCAGGAGATGCACAACGATGGATTGAGCTGGATATTCAGCACGCTGTTAGAAACTGGCAAATAAGGAAACAACCAAATTACGGACTTATGCTGAAGGCCAAGAAGGAATCAAATGCTAACGCAGTGATGCAGTTTGCTTCTAGCGATCATCCACTCAAAGATTTACATCCCAAACTTGTGGTATGCCTCACTATCCCACCATGGTAACAGAAACGCACGATAACAGTGTAGAAGAGTGCAGAAACATTTAATGTAGACAAACCTTTGTGCTTATGCACGTTTCTTGCAATAATGTAAATAGGTATTAACATTGTGTTATTCAATCAGTTGTTAAAGATGTTACAGTATTTCACGGTGTATAATCTTTGTTTCAGCGTTTTGTGTTACCGTTACATGTCTGAAGGATGCGTTCATTAAAACATTTAGACTAAATGTACCCCGATATATTCACGGGAACGGTTTGTAATCTGTACAGATATACCTAATTTCGTGCTTTGTCACTTCTCTGGTGTTTTTTAATCCGTTTTAGCTTAATAAACTTTGCAATTCTCTACTGTAAAAGTTGCAGCCTTCACGTCTTCTTTGCCCATTTATTCCTCCCTAAAACAAACCTTTATCAGTTGAGAGCATAATCTACCGATTTTGATTCCCTCCCCCCACCCCCTCCGGGGCTATTTGAACTTCGGAATGTCGGGTTATTAAAGTTCTCTATCCAACGTGATCAGCTCTTCCAACCTAGGGTAATACTGGGACTTGAAATACTCCAACCCCTGTGCGTGTGTTTTTGTTTTAACATTTGAAGCCCAGTTTGAATTCAATACTGCCACTAAAAACAGTAAAAATATGACTTATTTTAACGGATAAGCAGACAGTTTTTTGAGTACTTTTTATAACTTATCCATTCGCGAAGAGGCATCGTTTTGTCCTTTGAGGTCGTGACGTCTAATGAAAGCTTTCATGTACTATTTTTCTGCCATGATCCCGATGGAAGAAACCATCCAGAAAGACCTGGGGGCGGATAACATAAAATGGGGGAGCAACCCGTCCCATACCGTGGTCAAATTGTCCTCCCCCGTAATGACGTCTGATGACATCCAAGCTCTCCAAACACGAAAAGGAGCTGCATTCCCAGGGGGTGCAATGTTGACTTTTTGAATTGATTAGTATTGTCTGAAATACTCGATGTTGCATTATTATATACATACATGCACGACTGCTTTCATTGTGCTACTAATAACGCCTTTTGTTGCAGTCGCTAGACTGGCACGAGGCTTGGACCTTCAGTCTCGTGTAGTTTGCTTCGTGATTAAGTTCTGTAGCTCAGTGCTTTTAGACTTACAGAAAAGTTGGTCGATGATTAGTCAATTTCAGACCCAGACAATTTGGGGGTCGACGCAGACACTCGTTTCGGAGGTAAGCTTTTCAGCACTTATTCTTAATTTGATGATTTACTGTAAGATGTTCAGAATAAATCGATGATATAAGTTAAAAGGCTCAGAACAATGTGCTATAGAACGGAATGGTTGCAATAATTCTGCAATAAGTAAAAACGTTCTCCATCTTGCCTTGAATTAATCCTATCCTTTTGTTAATTGTTTAATGAGACACAAATTTTCTAGTCTATGTAGGTTCAGTTTTGCATATGTCGTCCTTGTTTCGTCTCAAAGTTCATCGTGGTCACCCACACACACTTATATTTATGACTGAGTCACAATGATCAGTATGCTGTATGTGTCGTAGATCAGTGAATACCTAATTTTCTTCAGATTAATGTCAACAAAACTCGTTCGCAAAAGTATTCTGGAAGTTTCTGTAATTTTTGGTCACGCAACGGTCTGTGTAGCAGGTTTATAGAGATGTTAATTTTCACTGCTGCATGCACTTCAGTTTTTATATATTGCTTAACAATTGTGACCAGTCTTGCTTCGAAAATGTCTTTAGGATTACTGATTCTATGTATTTGAACGTGCCTGGTATGCCATCTTTTTAATAGGAAATGGCCTTAAAATCGTGCAACAGCTAATTAATGTATTTTTTTATTAATAAAACGAACAAATAATAGCTACCAGCTTGATTGATATTGGGTGATATGGATCAAATTATTTTAACGTTCTGTAATACTTGGATCGTCTCTTTATTCAACTTAAAATATTAGAGCAATCTTGGTCGAAGGATTACTATGGAATATGCAAAGAGATTGACTGATTTTGCGTTCTCCCGAGGTTTATGCGATGAAATTTCTGTTAAAACTTGTATTGCATTTAAATGCATAACCAATTATCAGTCTAGTCGAGCCAAATGATCGTGAATTTTGAACATTGCCACTGGAGAACATATTGTTTTTTTATGTGCATGTATTTTTATTAATGCATCAAATACATAGCAGCTAACAGCTTGAAGTCAGGTGATATGGATTTAATTGATTTAACGTTTCGTCATACTTGAATCTTCTTTTTATTCAACTTGAAACATGAGAACGATATTGGTCGAGAGATTAGTACTGATTATGCATAAAGATTGATTGACTGATTGATTTTGTGTTCTCTTGAGTTTCATGCGTTAAAACTTGTTCTCCATCTAATAGTTCTAATAGTTCTAAATCGATTCTAATAGTTCTAATAGTTCTAAATCGATTCTAAACGATCATCAGTTTAGCCAAACCGAATGTGAAGGCAATGGTTTTTTACTCTATCACGCGAGCGTATTCAAAATTCTAACAGATCCCCTTACTTCAGTGCAATTTTTGTTTTCTACATGAACTTAATAGAAACTAAGCTTCGAGAAGCTACACGACAATGCTCGGTGTAGAAGCAAACCATTAAACCGAACTCTAAATTTGCATCCAAAAGACCATTTGCAATGAGAAAATGTATAACTTAGCATCAATTTGAAAAATTTCGGTGAAAATATTTCAGTATTTCAATCAATGTTTTAGTAAGTATTATTTTGCCCCTCAAAACAGCCTTTGGCTTGAAAGGAAACTGCTGTAAGCTATGGAAACAAAGTGCGAACAAAGTTATGCTTAGAGTGTTACAACACAAACATCGAAAGGCCATTGGTCTCTCAGCGGAAGTCTTTCTTAAAGATTTAAAAGGTGTGAATGCGTCGACTCGAAAGCACAGTTTGAACAAGGACAGTTCAATAAAAATTCAGCTGAGCTAGTATATTTGGACGCGCTCAGCACTGCACGAATCGCATGTTCGGGAATCGTTCGTTATTTTTCGAACACGCCCCGAAAGCAGTAACGCTAACAAATACGAACACTTTCTAAAAGATTTTTGACGTCAAGGTTTGCCCGCTTAGTTCATCTGTATATAACCCATTTAGATCTCTACAGGTAAAATAATTTGGCAAAATCTTCGAGGAACCTGAAATGCAATGTCTCAAAATTACACCACCAAAACACCTTTAACAGCTAGAGATCTATACGTACATTAAAGTTCTTTTCCCGGCGCATATAATGCATCACTTCAGACATGTCTGCCACAGTTTCCTTTGAAACGTTTAGCATTACATACAGTATTTCTATTACTACTATTTAGCACAAAGACTGGGATCGCAGCGATTTTGTTTTGACCCAGTTGTGCTTTTCATGTACAAGTAGTGCGTTCACAGATCAAAACACGCAAACCTTTTGTCGTTAGTCGACATCAGTATATAGAATTAAGAGCAGTTCTTTCTAAGAGTCAAGCAAAGTGGTAAATGAAAATTTTTGACCCCGCTTCAAATTTTGCATGCAGTTAGATATTCATGGGGGATGTACAAAAATGCCTTTCTTTAAGGTTGAAACTTTATTGTTACCATGGCAACACCCATTGTTTGTTCATGCCTCCAAACCTAATTTTTTCCACAGAACCTGTTGTGAAATGTGCAAAATGTAAAGCACTGTTTCTTGAGTCCATTAAAACACTATCGCTCAAGACTTGGAGCAAATATAAATCTATCATTCTAGTTTACTTTTATATATAGGACTTTTTATTAAATGAAATTGACAATGACTAGACAGCCAATTAACTAGGTGCGTTATCGGACATTTCGGTTGGTGGGTAAAACTGGCTAAGCCTTTCCTTGAATTTCTCCAAAAGTACACCAGTTCCAGACCGTAAACTAAGCAGGTAGTTTACACAGATATCCTAGTTTCTAAATCTGTAAAGATCTCTGCGGGGCGGCCTCTTATATTACTAAGGGCAGTTAACGAACGAGCCTGAAAAACGAGTTTTTGCATATATCGGCAAAATTAACATTTTGTGCACTCGCCCCAAAAAACATGAAATAAATGAAAGTACCTCTACTTTCAATAGATGCTATCTGCTGAATGATTTTCTGATCAAAACAGTCATTTCTGGACATTACACTTATAGAAATATCGATAAAATACTGCTTACTTTTTGGTTACCCCTTTTACTGCTTGTAACGAAGCAATCACAAGCGGACGATTTAGGACGCCCAAACCTTTCAGTGTGGTTTCTCTCGGCATTATAGTCTCCGAAGGTTTTCTACAGAGTCATTGAAGCATATTTACAGGACATAACAGCCAGTCAAGTGATGTAGAATCTCAGTGAACAGGCCAAGTTGGATGACTCATCAACAACCACATCTTCACACTTCTCGTATAGCTCTGTGCTGTACTTCTCCATTTGATGGTCTTTGATGTCATCGGTAGCTCCAGTAGGAGTAAAAATGCCTCGATATTAATTCGTTAGACTAGCATCGCAATCATTGAAGTATTGTACTCCGAAAATAAGTCCAAAAGCTTGCTGAACGCGACTTCACCTGACTTACGTCGTAACGTGGCCATGTAATGAACATCCAACTCACAATGGTCAGCGGTGTTAATCGCTGGGTCGTAAATAAACAAACAAGAGAACAAGAGGTGAAACAGGTCCAAATCAGTGTCTTGTTATGGGGATTTGCCAGTTCGCTTCTCCTTTTTTCCGATGTGTAGAAAGTTCTAAGAAATTGCTCTCTTTAAGTCATAGTCATCGTGACATATCATCACATTTTGCAAACTCATGCCCTGAGCAAATCAAGAAACGATATTCGACGAAATGGACTTACTACTCTGAAGTGCAGGTGAGTTGTTCAACTGAAGTCGCTTCCCTGGTATAATTCCAATGGCCTCGCGCCGTGGGAAAAGGAACAATTTCGTGTCCGCACGTATTCGTTACACTTACTTGAAAAACTTGTAACTTGTATATTTCAGCAAATGCGGGAATCTGGAATGCCGGAATGGATGGAACGTGGACTTACAGGGAAGACTACTTTTCTTATTTACTTTTAATAATAATGATAATAATGACGGGTTTAACTTTTAACCTACTCGTTCCATTTCCTCACTTTCCTTGATTTGAATGTTTCTCGCGGAAATTTCCCATTTTTTGCAATATATTGCTAGAATGAAAAGACATAAAGCGCATTGCTTGAAACATTTTTAGAACAGTGTTCCCTTAGATGGGGTCTTGCGGGCAACATATTTATTTTGATTTAAGAACGTTTGCGTTTGTTGCAATGTTACTGCGGACACTATTCATACTGCATTGCATACGGATATCTGATCATGCATAGAACGCGCGCGATGTAATTGATAATTATTATTATTATTATTCTCTTGGCTCCCTGACTTTCCCTGTTTTTCTTTTCATATGTCACTTCCTTTTCTGATGCTCTTTATTTTTACGTACGCACATATAAAAGTCCTCAACGTGAGAAGCTTTAATTAATTTGCTTTTTCTACTCACATGTGGAATTTTTCTACGATACGGGTGCGTCAATCCTGCTGGTAGAAACAGAGCCGATACTGATATCGCCTTACATAACCAAAACTTCTAGTAGGACTACAGTTTTCATTGATACCCCTCTTCTTCAAAACGAGAAGGGTAACCCTCCAATGCTTTTGCCTTTCTGACATGACTTTTCATTACCCGCTTATTTCAGCAATCTTAAAAAATAGGCAGTCTATGACTACATGTGCCTAGTGATAGCCTAGCATATAACGACAACATTCGGCAAGAAACGCTCGTCCACGCGCGGCCAGTGATCGAGGGAGGAATCATCAGTTATCAGTATCACAGTTATATCACTCTATATTTAGCTTCAGTACACTGGTATAGTAATTATAAGAAAACTTGACCACTGTTAATATGTTTCCAACGGTGTGAACATGTTTTTGGGCTGTTGAATTTTTGAAGTTTTGCTCGTGACAGTGCTCCTTTAACCTATTTCGCCATGGACAATACTGTCTTTAAAATTTCATCAGAACATTTAGTTTTGCTAAATCAATTACGCCTGACAAAACACCCGACTACGCCAAAAATTGCTGAAAGGCAGCATTCTTGATGCATCTTTAGGGAGACATCCAAGCGACTTCCCTTTAACATTTGAAGCCGTTCAGCACATTACTATTGTCCACGCTTACAACAACGAGCCGAACAGTGAGCACATGCAAGCCGGCAAGAACATGGGACAGCCCAAGAAGCGTTTTCTAATCTCTTTCGATACAAGGAAGATCACACGGCGTGCAATCGTGCATTCTGCTAAGCTGTACCTTTACCTCGCTGCCTTTGGAGACATTTCTGTGGGAGATGAAACAGCGAGATCTCCTTCCAATTCTTTGGAAGTCTATCAGATCATAAGTACGGACTGGCACCCGGGGAATACCACCAGCGTGATACCCTGGCATCAGGATCATCTGGGGATTGGAAGAGATGTAGCAAAGAATAGGTAAGTAATATAGTAAGCCAGCTTTTCTGTTAAAATCTAATCAAATCTACTCCAGTCAGTCATGACATCTGATGGACTTTCATTCGTTTGCTTCTCAGATCTGTAAAAACGTAGCGAAATACTAGAGAGCTTAAGCAAAGACGTTTTTGAGCCACGGACGGCAGCGGCAAATGGAACTATCTCTCGTCTTAAGCGTTGATTGTCAGCTTTTTGTTCATAAATTCAAGTTGTAAGTGCTAAAATGAAAGCTTTCTAGCTTATTTTTGGAGTTAAAAGTTCGCCAAAACCTTAAACATTCGCCTTCCGATTGCCGTCCGTGGCTCAAAAACGTCTGTGCTTAAGCTCTCTGGTATAGTTGAGATTTCTGGTGTGGGCAGTATTAAGTCTGATAATATTTCAGTTCCGCGAGCGGTAAAGATGCACTGAATTGCACTGAATCTGATTGGCTGATTGATCGTGGGATGTCACATTTTTTTATTTCATCCAGATTCGCTTCAGTGTACACACTGGCCATCTAGCAACCTTTTTCTATGTCAGAAAAATAATAAAAAATTTTGCGATAAGCGTTTTTCTTTGAAGTTCAGTATACTAAGTATACTCAATCCCACTAAACGGTCTAAACAGTCAGGAAGTCGTGTGACGAGAACAGACCATCTGTAGCTGGAATCACGTGATCTATGAAATTTCATGGAAAATATCATGCATATTTTTTGTGGGTTTTCGTGCAGGTTGGCAGAGAGTGTAAACCTCCAACCAGGAGATGCACAACGATGGATTGAGCTGGATATTCAGCACGCTGTTAGAAACTGGCAAATAAGGAAACAACCAAATTACGGACTTATGCTGAAGGCCAAGAAGGAATCAAATGCTAACGCAGTGATGCAGTTTGCTTCTAGCGATCATCCACTCAAAGATTTACATCCCAAACTTGTGGTATGCCTCACTATCCCACCATGGTAACAGAAACGCACGATAACAGTGTAGAAGAGTGCAGAAACATTTAATGTAGACAAACCTTTGTGCTTATGCACGTTTCTTGCAATAATGTAAATAGGTATTAACATTGTGTTATTCAATCAGTTGTTAAAGATGTTACAGTATTTCACGGTGTATAATCTTTGTTTCAGCGTTTTGTGTTACCGTTACATGTCTGAAGGATGCGTTCATTAAAACATTTAGACTAAATGTACCCCGATATATTCACGGGAACGGTTTGTAATCTGTACAGATATACCTAATTTCGTGCTTTGTCACTTCTCTGGTGTTTTTTAATCCGTTTTAGCTTAATAAACTTTGCAATTCTCTACTGTAAAAGTTGCAGCCTTCACGTCTTCTTTGCCCATTTATTCCTCCCTAAAACAAACCTTTATCAGTTGAGAGCATAATCTACCGATTTTGATTCCCTCCCCCCACCCCCTCCGGGGCTATTTGAACTTCGGAATGTCGGGTTATTAAAGTTCTCTATCCAACGTGATCAGCTCTTCCAACCTAGGGTAATACTGGGACTTGAAATACTCCAACCCCTGTGCGTGTGTTTTTGTTTTAACATTTGAAGCCCAGTTTGAATTCAATACTGCCACTAAAAACAGTAAAAATATGACTTATTTTAACGGATAAGCAGACAGTTTTTTGAGTACTTTTTATAACTTATCCATTCGCGAAGAGGCATCGTTTTGTCCTTTGAGGTCGTGACGTCTAAGGAAAGCTTTCATGTACTATTTTTCTGCCATGATCCCGATGGAAGAAACCATCCAGAAAGACCTGGGGGCGGATAACATAAAATGGGGGAGCAACCCGTCCCATACCGTGGTCAAATTGTCCTCCCCCGTAATGACGTCTGATGACATCCAAGCTCTCCAAACACGAAAAGGAGCTGCATTCCCAGGGGGTGCAATGTTGACTTTTTGAATTGATTAGTATTGTCTGAAATACTCGATGTTGCATTATTATATACATACATGCACGACTGCTTTCATTGTGCTACTAATAACGCCTTTTGTTGCAGTCGCTAGACTGGCACGAGGCTTGGACCTTCAGTCTCGTGTAGTTTGCTTCGTGATTAAGTTCTGTAGCTCAGTGCTTTTAGACTTACAGAAAAGTTGGTCGATGATTAGTCAATTTCAGACCCAGACAATTTGGGGGTCGACGCAAACACTCGTTTCGGAGGTAAGCTTTTCAGCACTTATTCTTAATTTGATGATTTACTGTAAGATGTTCAGAATAAATCGATGATATAAGTTAAAAGGCTCAGAACAATGTGCTATAGAACGGAATGGTTGCAATAATTCTGCAATAAGTAAAAACGTTCTCCATCTTGCCTTGAATTAATCCTATCCTTTTGTTAATTGTTTAATGAGACACAAATTTTCTAGTCTATGTAGGTTCAGTTTTGCATATGTCGTCCTTGTTTCGTCTCAAAGTTCATCGTGGTCACCCACACACACTTATATTTATGACTGAGTCACAATGATCAGTATGCTGTATGTGTCGTAGATCAGTGAATACCTAATTTTCTTCAGATTAATGTCAACAAAACTCGTTCGCAAAAGTATTCTGGAAGTTTCTGTAATTTTTGGTCACGCAACGGTCTGTGTAGCAGGTTTATAGAGATGTTAATTTTCACTGCTGCATGCACTTCAGTTTTTATATATTGCTTAACAATTGTGACCAGTCTTGCTTCGAAAATGTCTTTAGGATTACTGATTCTATGTATTTGAACGTGCCTGGTATGCCATCTTTTTAATAGGAAATGGCTAGCAACAAAACCTTAAAATCGTGCAACAGCTAATTAATGTATATTTTTTTTATTTATAAAACAAATAAATAATAGCTACCAGCTTGATTGATATTGGGTGATATGGATCAAATTATTTTAACGTTCTGTAATACTTGGATCGTCTCTTTATTCAACTTAAAATATTAGAGCAATCTTGGTCGAAGGATTACTATCGAGTATGCAAAGAGATTGACTGATTTTGCGTTCTCCCGAGGTTTATGCGATGAAATTTCTGTTAAAACTTGTATTGCATTTAAATGCATAACCAATTATCAGTCTAGTCGAGCCAAATGATCGTGAATTTTGAACATTGCCACTGGAGAACATATTGTTTTTTTATGTGCATGTATTTTTATTAATGCATCAAATACATAGCAGCTAACAGTTTGAAGTCAGGTGATATGGATTTAATTGATTTAACGTTTCGTCATACTTGAATCTTCTTTTTATTCAACTTGAAACATGAGAACGATATTGGTCGAAAGATTAGTACTGATTATGCATAAAGATTGATTGACTGATTGATTTTGTGTTCTCTTGAGTTTCATGCGTTAAAACTTGTTCTCCATCTAATAGTTCTAATAGTTCTAAATCGATTCTAATAGTTCTAATAGTTCTAAATCGATTCTAAACGATCATCAGTTTAGCCAAACCTAATGTGAAGGCAATGGTTTTTTACTCTATCACGCGAGCGTATTCAAAATTCTAACAGATCCCCTTACTTCAGTGCAATTTTTGTTTTCTACATGAACTTAATAGAAACTAAGCTTCGAGAAGCTACACGACAATGCTCGGTGTAGAAGCAAACCATTAAACCGAGCTCTAAATTTGCATCCAAAAGACCATTTGCAATGAGAAAATGTATAACTTAGCATCAATTTGAAAAATTTCGGTGAAAATATTTCAGTATTTCAATCAATGTTTTAGTAAGTATTATTTTGCCCCTCAAAACAGCCTTTGGCTTGAAAGGAAACTGCTGTAAGCTATGGAAACAAAGTGCGAACAAAGTTATGCTTAGAGTGTTACAACACAAACATCGAAAGGCCATTGGTCTCTCAGCGGAAGTCTTTCTTAAAGATTTAAAAGGTGTGAATGCGTCGACTCGAAAGCACAGTTTGAACAAGGACAGTTCAATAAAAATTCAGCTGAGCTAGTATATTTGGACGCGCTCAGCACTGCACGAATCGCATGTTCGGGAATCGTTCGTTATTTTCCGAACACGCCCCGAAAGCAGTAACGCTAACAAATACGAACACTTTCTAAACGATTTTTGACGTCAAGGTTTGCCCGCTTAGTTCATCTGTATATAACCCATTTAGATCTCTACAGGTAAAATAATTTGGCAAAATCTTCGAGGAACCTGAAATGCAATGTCTCAAAATTACACCACCAAAACACCTTTAACAGCTAGAGATCTATACGTACATTAAAGTTCTTTTCCCGGCGCATATAATGCATCACTTCAGACATGTCTGCCACAGTTTCCTTTGAAACGTTTAGCATTACATACAGTATTTCTATTACTACTATTTAGCACAAAGACCGGGATCGCAGCGATTTTGTTTTGACCCAGTTGTGCTTTTCATGTACAAGTAGTGCGTTCACAGATCAAAACACGCAAAGCTTTTGTCGTTAGTCGACATCAGTATATAGAATTAATATTGCAGCTCAGCAACTGTAAAGAAGTTTACTTGAGGGAGTGAGAATGCTAAGTAGAATGGGAAATATTATAGAAACATAAATAATACCGAAAATGTTGTAACGTTGAAACTCTAACGATTCTGGGCATTTGCTAAAATATGTGTGCAGAACCTTTTTTGTGGCGAATCTAACTTAGGTTACCGTTGAGTTCAAGATAATCTGAATGGCTATACATACTTGGTATGACTAAAAAGTCGTTAGTTTGATACCGTCGAATATACAACGGCTTTCCTGTATTTTGATTGGCTGTTTTTTTATGACATTGTATAAAACACATAAGGGGATCCTGTAGTTTCCCCAGAAATGGTTGCGAAACAAATACAAATATAGACTGGAGGCACTAGTTTGACTACACGTAATTAACGACCGACTGACCTTGAGTTTTCTTTCGGAACTTTGCAGCCAAATTTCTTGCAATCCTGGAATAGTTGGAAAAGAAGCAATCTTGTCGGCGTCTCTTGTGATTAATGACTATTGAGTATACGTAATGACATTAAGTTTAGGAAATCCTTTAAAGTTTGTCAATGATCTCGAAATAAATATCCAAATAAGCAGTTAAAAAGTAAACGGAAACTGAACTCCAAGCACTAAACACTAAATCTCAAACACAATTCTAATAGCTGGAAATAAAACCTTTTTTGACATATAACTATAACTAATCACTGAGACAAAACTAAAACATATCAACTACACAATAGCCGCATGACGCCTCTCTCCTCCGCAGAGGCTCCCGCGCGCTTTTGTTTCTATTCTCCCCAGGTTTCGCGCGCTAACTTTTAACCTCTCCCCATTTTCCCGTTCGTACGAAAAAATAAAAGAGGGCTCTGCGGAGGAGAGAGGCATGACGCTATTTTTTTACGAGACACAGGGGCGGGCTTACTGTGCATGGTTAGCGTGCAAAAACGTTCTGAAGTCACCGTCGGGCGGTGTTTATATCACGGGCGGAGTTTGATTTCACTGTGTGTCTACTAGTATGAGTGGAACCGTGAGGTTTTGCCTGTAAATATCGTGCTACTTGATTCTGGACATGTGTGTTCTCATTAATCTGCCACCGAATGATGCGTAGTTAATTTTTTAGCTTCTTTTAAAAAGAAAGAAAAAAACACGGAGAAACTGTTTTTGCGAATGTGTTCTCATACCGACCTGAGAGCATCAGATTAGTATGACGTCTGATGAAAGTTTCGGGTAACAAGATGCAATGGAGCTTAGCAGTGATCTGTTAGGCTTACTTTCACAATAACGTTGTACAACAGAGAAATCCTCTGTTGTGTCGCATCAATAAATGACATCTTGCGAGCGTAAAGAGAGCGCAAATCTAACACTTTGTAAAGAAAAAAGCACAAAGAGGCGAGGCACGGGAAGTTCAGCATGTTTTTTCCCTTTTCTCCATTACTCAGCTTTGCAATATAAAATAAGTTAAGGAAATGTACATGACAGTGAGAGTAATAGCCTTTAATGACTGTTTGGGATAGCCTATCCTTTTCCTTAATTGTTGATCAGTGTAATTATTCACGTTTATATACCTCACGCCGGCACTGAGGAACTGCTTACCGAAAAGGACATCAAGGCATCACCCCTTAATTAATAAGGACAGTTAAATCTTTAACAAGCTGGCGACAAGCTAAAGACAACAAGGCGCGACCCGTAACTACCATTTCACACATGCAGCAAGCATTAGTAAGGCGCCGACTCGACTCGGTGACATTCAAAACACTGTGTAGTTCGTGCTTCAATAACATGTGTTAAAAAGTCTGCATTTCCGCCTTATAATAGCGTGTGAAATAGCAACACACCGCAACACGAATTCCTGTCCGTCGAGGAAGGCGTTCTCTTGCGGTTTTGTGGTTGGTGTGTTTTCAGTGCACGCAGTTTGGCTGTCGATTAAAAGAGTTAACTTATTGATTTGAAAGTTGATATCGGTAAGTACCAAGAAGGGCAAATTAACTTTTCGGCTTGAAAACCAAGCCTGACCAACTTCTTACTTTTCTTTGCTTTATCAGAACAAATTTAATTAGCCATTTGTTGAGAAAAAAGCAACTGATCGTGTCATGAAAACTTGTTGATTCAGAACCAGTTTCTTCCGAAAGGATTTATGGAATATGCATAATTACTAACAGGAAAGGGAGTTCATTATCTGGTCAGACCATTATAGCAGGCGCTGAGGCGAAACGAACGTCAGTTCATAATACACATGTCTTCACATCGGCAAAACTAGTCCAAACAGATAACGAAATGGTTTTGTGATATTTAAACCTGGCTACTTAGCGTAGCTACCACAACTTTCCTATAGCTGGCTTAGTGGTTTTTAGACAGTCCTGTTTTTGCAATTCGGAAATGTACACACATATTTTCTGAGTTAATCTTGTGCCACTGACTGATAACCATTTTCAAGAAAAGTCGTTCACAAAAAAAGTAAAAGCTAAACATTGATATAGTAGTATGATTTTATCTTTATGACAACAAGCTAATGAATATCTGCAAATCGATTTTTATGTTAGTTAATTTTTTATTACATTGTAGAAGTTAAACTTAAAACCGAGATTGCAGTGTACTCAACGTACTAACATTACACAAGCTGAATTATATTACAAGTATACTTATCTTAAAAGGTTATTAGCGGTTCTTGTTGATGGTAATGATACCATTTAAGATAGGAGGATGCGATAGAGACCTTGTAATGGTTTTATGCGACGTCACCTTGGTTTGGTTAACCCAAATGCCTGAAGTTTTTCTCTTGCTTTCATAGATGCGCAGTGAAATCATGGGCTTTACAACGAACAGTGTACAACACGCATAGCTTAAAAATAGCTTTGCTGAAATATCTCGTCTGTTTGTTCAGAATGCTATTCTTTAGGACTTTAGGAAACACTTCATACACTAGCTTTCCACCAGGGCACACACTGTTATAGACTTGCTCCAAGTGGACATCGTGTAAATGATATTGAGCGATAGCAAAACCTTGTATAAATGATAGCTCGTATAAATCGCTAACTAACCACAAGGCAAGAAAAAAAAAATTAAACGGACTTTGAGAAAGTCTAACATTGTTATTTCTAACATGGTTCCCTATCAAACTCCTTAACCATAACAAATCGTGATGTAGAAATGAGTACCGCATAAATAAAATACATTTGCAAGGGGGAAAAAACAATGTGATCACAATAGTTGTTAGATATTTCAGGCCGGATTGGTGACGCGGTCATTAGCGTGGCTCAGTGGTTATTGCTTGTGATGCACGTGCTAATGAGATCCATAACAATTAAAACAGGCTGACAATGGCTGAGTTGGCGCCGAGAAATTTTGACACCAGCTATGTTACCAACTCAGTGGCGCCTTTCAAAAGACAGCAAGACCGCCACCTCTTGTCAAACTAAATGTGCGACTCGTAGAGGTGTTTCTTTTTCACCGACTTTCACGACACCGACTTTAGTAATGTATGGTCATTTCACATCAAACTAAATTCATTACCACTGTTGCAAATCAGCTTGTTATAAACCTCGAATTCATTTAAAATTAAATTTAATGCAGTGATACGATTATGAAGCACACGTGAAAACAAGGCGTGAAAGTGTCTTGTCAAAACCACACTTTAATCATGAAATCCGTAAGTTTAATTTAGATTCGGTTTAGCTTCGGGCCAAACTCTACAGTTTGATGGCACATACTTGACTTATTGCCTTCCTATTTTCCTATGTTCGCTTCCTTTCACATCGACAGTGAGCCAACTAAAACACGAAGAAGCCGTCCTTTCGGCTTCGGGTAAAGAACCCGCTGGGTTTCATTGGCGACGGGTTGGCAGCTGACTGATTAGCTCAGATCATTAGATGACCATTAATTGTCGTTTGTTTGTCTAATTGATATCTGTTAACTGCTTAATTATATAAACGGTATATTTTACATGAAATGCACACGCGCGAGAAAACCTCAAGCATGCCTCGGTTTTCCTTACCGAAATCTGCGAAGAAAGACATGTCGCGTAAAGTAGTAAGCGCGGAATACGCAGTCTTTTATAAAAGTCCTACGTGCTTTTTTCGGGGTTCTTGATGCCGGGTATTTCAAATTGTACATTAGACCACTAGCCGAGATCTTCGCCCTGACCAATTGCAAGGTTTAGCTGTTATCTTAGTCGACATCGGTGTTCACTAATGTTGTTTAGCTGTTTAGCTGTTTAGCTGTGGTAGTTTTTATCAAACCTGTGTAAGCTTTGTGCACGTTATTATTGGAAGGAAAGTGGCGTTGATAAATTGTTTCAAATTAATTTTATTTGTTCTTGAGAGACTGTACATTGCTAGACCATTGTAGCTTTTTCCCTTTTTTACATGCATTCCTACCGCCCTTCAAGTTCAGTTTTTGTTTACGTTCCTCTGAGATTATTTACACAACTTCCCAGCTTGCAATTGGCCTATTTTAAGTGCCTTTGTTGAAATCCCGCTCGGGGAAAACTGTCTTTTCAGCTCTCGTAGACATGATTTATGATTTGTACTTTCAAACAGCGAGGTGTGACACTATGTAATGCATGCAGACATTGTGGCGAAAATTTAATCCCTCTGGTAAAGAGTTCATAAAAACACGAATGTCACCCATGTCGTCTTTAGACAAAATATTACACACCGCTGGGATCTCCTTCCAAAGAAAAAGTGTTTTTCCGCGTTTTGGCAATTTTACTGTAGCTGCCACCGCATTAGAGATAGATGTTATAAAAGTGCATTAGAAGTGTGGCAGAAATAGCTACTGGCTGTTCGAAGCCCTCAGAATGAACTTTTTTATAGTCGGCGCTATCCTTGGAATTAAACGAGACAGAGTGTAACCGCAAAAAGAGGATAAGACCTCAATTTAAGCCTAATGCAGTGACTAAGAAGATATAGAATTAAAGCATTTGAGAACTGATACCCAAAAGCTGAAAGAAACTTTAAGATATGGAACTGATTTAAGGATGCGCGACCTTTAACTCAAATGCTAAGCAGCACGCGGCGATATCCAAAAATTTATAATAAAACGATAAAACATTCGATGTGCTCTTAATTTTAAAGTGTGCCGCCTGTGATAAAGGCGGTGGTGGCGTTTCACGTTGCCTGTTTATGACTTTGATGAATTGGGGTTGCTCTCAAACTCTTAAGGCCAAAACTACAAGATTGGGTTTCCTTTCTCGGCCGCGTTCGGGTCCTCTTTAAGTGTCTGGTAATTTAGCATGTACTAAATTTAGTTCACCTAGCTGATTTCCCAACTCAAGATACATTTGGAGGCGATTAGATTAATTTTTGTTTCTTTAGCAATTACGGAGCGGGACCGGCAAAGGTTTTGACGTGTTAAAAGGATAACCACATCTTTAAAACTCAAGCAGGCAAAAGAGTCGCTTCCTGCTGTACTGTGCAATTAGTGGCCAAAGTTTACTGGAACAATTGTCATCGACTAAACTTCGGTAATCTGCCGTAATAGCCGTGCAATTGATTGTCCCATTATACAATTTCACAGTTCGTATTGTGTAATGTATTGTGATACTCACTCTTTATACAGGAAGAATATTTGCCCCTTGGTTTTTATTGATTGGCTGGAAATGTACCCTCGAAAGGAATGCCAAACGCCATCAAAGATGATTTATGAAATACGCAAGCTATATCACTGTTCAGTTAGATCCGGAGTGTACATGCGATAACTAGATTTCTGGAGAACGTCGGTCAGCCATGAACGATTCTGCAATTTTCGCTATTCTCTTCGCGATCCTTGTGTAAGTAAAAATTGTGCTTTATGTTCTCTGTGATAATGCAAAACGCTTAAGGAATACATGCAGCTCTTGCATACAGTGGAAAGACGCCAGCATAGGGCTTTTTAGGTTTGAAGGATTTAAAGCCGCTTTAGTGTGAGATGAGAAGAGTTTTTCTGACTTCAGTGACTTATGCAGAGAGGGCGCGTAGCGGGTCTATTCTGTCAAAGAGAACAGCAGTTCTATGTAAATGGTTTGTTGCAGAAGAGTGCTAGGCCACGCTCTGATTCGAAGAATAGTCATTACATCAATGTCCGTCGGACATTTGCCTGCCGTTTGGAACTATAGTTTCCATGTCCCACTAAAGTTAAGTTGACACACAGGTCACTTTAACATGCAATGCAGTATTTTACTTGGAAGCAATTTTCAATAATGAATAAAACGTATTTTATTTGCAGAGTTTCAGCCGTGCCTGGATGCAAGGGAGTGAGGCGACAAGCTGACCGTGGAAGAGGTACGCTGTGTATTTCTTATTCAAATGAAGTTCATATAAGAATGATACGATTTGTTAAACAAATACGTGACCGGATCAGATACTGAAAACATTTTCACCCACTTTAACAAGCGTATAAATAAAGTTTCTGCTTTTCAATAAAACATGTCGTTCAGGATAAAATGTCCAATTAGCCACTTGGGGCTTGCCGAGGTAGACTAACTGGCGATAGTTAATCAGTCTTGAAAGAAAATTTGCACAAAAAGGGCCCTCCCTGACTAAAAGCTGAGAAAAGGAAGCTTTAGTACTTTCAAAGCGACTTCAAATTATGTCCAGTGCTGTGTCAAAGCGAATATTAGCTGCGACTTAGATCCTTCAAGAAGTTAATTTCTGGGAACATACTCATGCACTTTACAACGGCTACTCTGCAGTAAGCACATAGGCAATAGCTTGTTCTTGATCTAAAGAGTTTCGAATTGTTTTCACCAACATGTTCGCGCCTAAATTTTTTGTTTTTGTAATTACTCAGAAATGTTTATTCAGGAGTGTTCTTTTTATAGCGTGATGCCGTCTTTGCATCGCGGATCGTGTTTTCTTTTCCAATTTAGTCAAATTTTATCGCCATATCGTGATAGCATCGTTTAGTCGGCTCTATTACTCTTGTTGACATAGCGTGTAAATTCAGTCAGCCCTCGCTCTGAAAAAGTAATTGCATCATTTTGTTCGGAAATAGAGTTTATCTCTTCCTAGTAGCCTTGTAATTATTTATACACGGAAACTTTTTAATCTCAAACAACTCATTACAAATGTGTTTTCCATTACGTTCGTGCCACTGTATATCTACCCGTTCACAGCCATTCGACATCTATATTCATGATAAAAAGGACCGCTCAGTCATGCGTCTCTTTGAGACAAAGCCTGAGCCAGTTTTAGAACAAATAACGATGTTCAAACGAGCCTCCATTTCATTAAGATGTCGGCTGATTGTACGCTCTTTGAAGCTTATCCATTAACAGATCATTGAATGCCAAACTTGTCGTGAAGACCACCACGCATTTGAATAGCAATAAAAAAAAAAGAAAGTACGTTTTTACAAAGCACGATGTTTCGCCTCAGTAAGGCGAAAACATGTGAGACATTTTTAACAAGAACTTTTACTCTAGGCGTTGTCACGCCTAGCAATAAACTGTTCCTTCGTAAGTGAGAAGGTGCGGAACCCTTTTTGGTTCGCTTTAACATCAGCTTAAGGCAACGGATACTTAAGCACTTAAAAGTACCGTAAAACTTTAACTCCACATCGGTTCTTTCTTTGTATTCCTTTGGTTTACTTTATTCTTTTCCACTGTTTTGTTTGTCGCTGCAGCTACTCTAGAAACTGGTATATTTGCAATATCCTTTTATATGCTTTATCATTGTGAACCGCATGAATGCATGCAATAAACGAGAGAATTTTCTATCTTCCAAATATTAACTATACGACAAATACAAAATCTCTTTGCGAATGTTTTAGAATTATAAGGGGACAAGTTCTGATTTATCAGCTCGAACACCTTTAGGAGATGTTTGTGTCTTATAGTTAACTAAGTCAGGATTCACTCATGGGCGAACCACTGGAAAGAATTCATCGAAAAAAATCTGAGGCAACGCGTGGGGCCACATACTTAGATTAAACTGTGTGTTGTGAACTATCGTGTTAGAACTTTTTGAGAGGAACACTTCCAAAAATGGATATCCTTTTGTTTTTTTGTTTATATAGATATTAATTTCAGTCTAGTCTTCTGTGTGGCCTATGCTCCCTTCTCGATTCTAGAGGTCTCTAGTATGAGCACTTGTTTTAAAGTGGACTAGTCTGCATGAGGGAGAGCAATCTATTACCGGGCTCTCGGATGCAAGTACTAGAGATCACATGTGGCCCTCCCTAACTGCTTCATCACAGTCGGTTTTTCCTTGTGTTCAAGTAATCCCTTGACCTATTTGTCGCCAATGCAGTTCAATTTTGGGAAAATTTCCAATGGATTAAAGTTATCGGGTTGAGGTAGTAGTCGTATTTAAGGGACTTAGCGGACTTACGTAGATTCCGATTTCTCTCAAGAAAATAATGTTGCGGTTGGCTAGGAATGGTTTCAAGGTTCAATTGAGTTTAAGGCAATGTGTAACTTCTAATAAAACGAATAAGAATTTCTTTCGAACTGCATATATAGAAAAATTAAGACTAAATGTAATTAGATTCAATGTCAAGTCAGATATATAGATTCGTATCGGTGCTTTGAGCTTCTTCTAGAAGAAGTAATCTAACTGCTTATTCACTTTGTACAGTTTCCGACGCAGCTAAGAGAACAACAGCCGCAGTCAATTCCACTCTGTCACAACGATGCGATAAGAAGACAGTTCATATCACCCAAACGACTGGAACTATCCGCTCCCCAAACTACCCGCAAGGGTATGAGAACAATTCACAGTGTACGTGGCATGTACAGGTGCCTCGTGGATTCCGCATCAAGGTTCGCTTTCGACGGCAGTTTGACTTGGAGGATTCACCAGGATGCACAAAGGACTATGTCATGCTGTCTACTTCAAAACAGTTTCGCAACCCACTGATATACTGCGGTGATGCAAGGCCTCATGGAATCATTACACCACAAAACACTGTCTGGATTCGATTTCATTCCGACAACGCTACCACGGGCAAGGGATTCTACATATCGTACATGTCAGTTGGTAAGATTTTAGTTTTCAACTGCAAATTAATTGTTGTTGACGAGTCGAACTGAATTCTCAGCTTGCGACACTTGTTATTAGGTACAGGCTAAAGATGATGTACTCTTGTCAATTCTTTAATTTTGTGGTCGAGTATATGATACCATTCAGTTGAGATGTTTTTACACGATACAAAGCAAAAACCGAATCGTTTTGGTTTACGTGTTTTTACCTTCAAGTATTTAAGTTTTTAACTGATAACTAAAACAACTTTAAGGTTGAATAACGTTATACTAAGTGTTGCATTTCTTTGACACTGTGCTTAACACCAAAATTTTCCCTGACACAGACGAAAACGAATGCAAGCGTCAAGTTTGCACTTTTCCCAGCCTGTGTAGAAATACCTACGGGAGTTACGCTTGTGACTGTCCGGAAGGATATGCAAACAAAGGACGAAAGGATTCAGCCCGGTGTGAAGGTGAGAGATTCTCCTTAGTCTGCCAGGTAGATGGGTTAAACAAAAATTTATTGACATTTTTGTTGTTAAATAACTTAATTTTTAAACAGACGAGTGTCGAAAAAGTTTGTCGCCAAGCCTTGCATTTTTTGACAAGCTCTTTTGACGTATAGAGCATGGCGAAACGCAAATCACAGTTGTAAATATGCAGCGATGTTACGCTTAAATGTTTCATAGAGGTTTTTTTACCCAAAGTTTTTTCCTTCTCGAAAACCAGACCAGTGAAAACAAGTTTTGCTTTGGGCGCGGTCAGAAGGACCAAGAGGAGTACAGATAGCCCGAGCTGTTAAACCAGTTCCTTGTGGGAAACGTATTGTGGAATCGATGAATTCTTTCCGCCTATGATTTGTCCTTCGTTCAGTTATTTCCTAGTCTGCATTTTTTCATTGTGGTTCATTCAGTTGTTTGCTTTGCTTTTCCACTCTGCACTATTTTTCTTCAATAACTACGTAGCTGCAGGAAGGTGTAGGTCTGCGCAAGCCCCTTCCCTAATTTAGTTTAATTATCTTTTTCGGTGTTTCAGGTCATCTTTCAAGGTCCACCGAATTTTGTAGCTAAAAGAAATATATTGAAAATATTTTCAAATTGAATTTATAACCCTTGGTTGAGTTTTAAAATTATCTCTGTTGCTGTCCTTTTGTAGATATTGACGAGTGCAAGATATCGAATGGGCGTTGTGAGCACAAGTGTGTAAACTCGGACGGAAGCTATTACTGTATGTGCAGGAGAGGCTTCAAGCAAGCACCGGATGGCAAAAGATGTAGAGGTAATGAGACTATAAGTGAAGGCACCACAGCTTTCTCAAAAACAGGATGAAATCTGGACCATGAAGACGTGTTACACAAATAAAAGCAGTAGGATAGCTCAAAGCATTTATAAAAGTAGTTTTTTATTGCCTCTGATATTGCCGGAGAACGGATCCGCAAAGCGGACTACAACAACGTCTTTGATTTCAAATCTTTAATAGATCTTTATCCTAGTTTTCGTTGGCAATCTTTTACAGTACAGTGAATAATTTCACCATAGGTGTATCTTCCTTTTTGCTGGAATTGACACAAACAAATCTATCCGCGTAGTTTTAATTTTAAAACCTAGTATATGTAATGCCAGTAAATAGGACCTGACAAAAAGTGAAAAACTGCACGCGATAAGGAAGAAGCAAAAAGTGGACAGACTAATTAAATAGTAGTGACGACAATGTACTACAACCTTTTTTATTATTCGAGACTTAAAATTAATACAAGTTTTGATCAAACAACGATATCACTGTAACTATAAGTAGTATGATCAGCTTTCAAGTAGAATTAAATGCTGACCTGCTTCGTAGCAACTTATCAGTGTCTCTCAGGGTTTGTTGGTCTATAACACAAAACTAAATACATTTATAATTGCATTGCTACCCGCCAAGAAGATCATTGAGATAGCTGGCCGTTTTCGCGCAGTAACTGATCCGGACCTCTTTACCTTTGGACTGCTGGAAGGAAATCATATTTTTGGTAATAGGCTTCCCCATTTTCAGGCGAATCAAACACGGAGTTAAGTACACTCATCAAGTAGCATCGTTTGGTATGAAAATATACAATCTAAATGTCTAACACAAATGTTTCGAGTATTTGTTTCAAAACGCTTCTCGTCACCCTTATATCCACCCCTTGCAATTGCATGTTGTGGATCAGTTAGTTAGTTTCCGCAGTTATTGTGGTGTAGCAAATTGGCTTCTTGAACGTTTTTCTAAACAACTAAGTAGCAACTCGTGATTTTGCAATATTTCGAGAAAACAGAGACACGAATACTGTAATACAAATATGACGAAGAGAAGATTTCCTGAGGCAATTTTTTCTCTAAATTAGTTGAACCCACGCCCCCTACCTTTACGCCCTAGCTGTTTCCATTGAACTGCGAAAACAAAGATATCGATCGCCGCGTCAAAAACTTAAGGGAATTCCGCCTGCGGTTACATGTGATGAACCTGGTTAGTGTTTGTACAACAGGGGATGCTGCGGTTTGTAAAGAGACAACCTTGCAAATCAAATAAACAAACGTTATTTCGGGAATGAACACGAATCGAAACGTCTTGGACAGCCGAAACACAGTGAGAACTGAATGGTATCAAATTTATTATTTCTTAGATTGAAATAAATTCTGTATATAATTATTTAAGGAGAACAGAAAGCTTTTCAAGATTTGGATAACTATCGATTCAGTTTACAAGGGCTGACAGTGTACCAGACCAAACATTTGTTTTGCCCTACACTCTGTGATTGCTGCCCTTTAAATAAAAGTATATCTATATACTAAAACAAATGAGACACAATTGCAATACGGCAACAAAAAATCCTCTAAGTAAATTAAATTCTTCAAGCATCTCTATGTATAAGCCTGACATGATTTTATGTAATTACGTAACTGACCTTCATGCATGAAAACGGATAAAAGTAAAACCCTGCAAAGCACCTTATAATTTTTTTCTAATTAATCTAATCTTTGCTAAAACGGAAAAAACACTAAAAGGATTAACTCCTTACCTCTTTCTTGCGCTAGTCAACATCTTGTTACAGGACAAAAATAAAACCTGTTGAGTCGTATTGTTTAGTCATATAATTTTATCCAGCATATTCGTTCAAAAGTATAGGTACAAACTCTTCTTCGTTTCTAAATTAAATAACGTTTTGCTTCCAAGTCACAAACTCAACTCCAAGACTGCGAGCAGTCGATTTTTGTTCGCGAAAATCCTACAAGCGATACACCAAGGGCTCTATTCACAACATTTTTGATCAGTTTTGGGCGGCAGTCCTGTGACGCCAACATTTGCAACCCGCGTTTGACGATTTCCCGCCAAAACCTACTTCGTATTATCAAATTGATTACAAGGCTGGTACTACGGCAGAAGGGCAAACTTCATTGGCTAATATTTCAAGTAGCAGACAAGCCAAGTAGTTTTATTCTTCGTTGCGTGGTCCTCTGCATCCAAACGTTTTTTCATATTATTGTTAGAACCTTATACTTTTTTATCCCGTCCTTGCGCGCAGACTGAAGGATTAAAAAAAACACTCAATACTCATTTAAGCGTGAAAAACGTTTCACAAACAACGCAGATGTACGAAATATTTAAAATCAGTGGTCAGTGTGGTTTGCCCTCGCGTCTTTCGCGTATAAAGATTACCCTGACCTCAAATACTTCTCGTCGATTGCCGCCTCGTGAACGGAAATTCAACCAGAGAGCGAAAGATTACGTACTTCTGAGAAAGTGTCAAAACTTAATTGCAAGTAATTTTACAAAGATTTATGATTTTGGAAACTCTGGTTCGCTTGCTGAAAAATTTCTATGAGGTGCGTTTCCAATGTTAACTATACGTAAATTAAATAGAAAACTGGAAAGAAATTGACTTTTTCAACTGGAATAAAGACTACAAATAAGGAGAATATATTCGTGATTTGGTAGCACGCCAGATCGTGAAAGTTCGATGTCATTTATAAAATTAGAACAAACAAATAAAGCCACGCGACAAGGGGAGTAGCACGACAGACGACTTAATAAGGTTTTATTAATAAGATTTAAGTTATTGGATACCCGTGAAGTCTCCCTAAAATATAATTAGCTCCGAATTTTGAACTGTTTTATTCCACTTAATTTCATCGAACAACAATAGACGAAGTATTTGTACGTGATGGGATAAATTTCGATGCACGTATACTGCTGCATAGGTTGGCACTTATCATTTTAGAGAAGCGCCCATCAGGGGGAAACGAACTTACGATAATCGAACTCAGGATTGAAACTGTTCGCAGAATACTCAAAATAAATTCGAATTAAATTCCGCTGCAGTTTCTAGGCGGCGTATGTTTTTGTGGAGTCATGTGAATGCCGTGATGGATTGAGTTTTACATCACCTGATGTTGAGCCAAATCTAGTTTTCTGGCTTGATGTACTTTAATTCACTTCCGTCAGTCCATGAAAGTAAGTAAAACACATTAAGCAAGAAAATTGGTTCAACAACAGGGGATATATGACTCGTTCCGCTCACGGCATGAATCATCCAGGTATACCCTAAGCGCAAATTACGAGACACAAACTTCATAATTGAACATCAACTTTCAAGCAGTGAAACACTTGAGAAAGCACTTGATGGACTGTCTTGACAAAATAAATCTGCAATGCAAGCGCCTAATATGTCATCTCGCTGACGCATGCAGGTGTTTTCCTTTCCCTTGATGAATGAAAGCACCATTGAGTGGGGCAAAAACCATCCTCGGAAACCCAGGGCTTTAAAGGGGACGGGGCTTCCCTTCCCGTCCCCTTTGAAGCCCTGGGTTTCCGAGGATGGGCAAAAACAAGCCTTGTACATCAGCTGGTCATGTGACTCTGTCAGTCATAACAAGTAGTGTTGGCATGGATACAAGAAATCTAAAGGGCAAGTCGATGTCATTAAGAGGAAACACCCTAGAGGAATTATTGCTATTTTAATTGTTTTTTCTTCTCCTTCAATTTCTATTTGCAAGGTTGCAAATTTTTAGTTTTTATTTTTGTCGCCGATCTTGCCATTTTTATGTGCCATAGTATCACAATGCTATGAATGGCATGATCACGTGACCAACCGATGCAAAACTGGCTTTCATCAAGCTAGGGAAACTCCAACTGAGGCAATTAATAAAAGTAGTTTGATTTTACAAGACACTAAATCATCCAAGCAAAAATGTAAAAATGAAAAATAACGTTTGTTTGTTTCGACTTTCAGAGTGTTCTCTATTGTTCCTTAGATAAAATAACATCAAATGTTATTCGATTTGTTAGTTTTGATGTGCTTTGCTCTCTGGCAATCTGACACGTCCCAGCACTGTTATAGCTTTATAAAATCTCAATCTGTTCACGATATTAATGAAACAGTATAGCGTTGTAGTGTTGTGTTTTTGTATACAGTCAAACCTCCACTAACGGCCGCTTCTCTGAAACAGCTACCTATATTCAGCGGCTAGTATTTTCGTCCCTCACCGTGTACCAATCACATACTTGTCTCTTATTATCTGTATTATGACCAGATAATTTTGCCCCAGATTGGCGGGTTGTGGAGAGGTTCAACTGCGTCTTATAAATCTTACTCAGACGTGGTCGAAGGCCGTCCCAGCAACAACGAGGCTGCACAAGCTTTGCCTTTTTTTACGTAGTCCGACGAGTTTTATCTTAAAAATTTTATTGCTTACCTGTGTTTTATTCTGATTTAATCTTACCGCCAACTGATTTCTATTTTTCCTCAGCAGATAAAAACGAGTGTACCAAGAGTAATGGCGGCTGTTCCCACTTCTGTGTCAACTCCAGATCGTCCTACCGTTGTACATGCCCAGAGGGATATGCTCTTCACTCAGATAAAAAGACGTGTTACGCAGGTAAAAATGACAATCACTCTGCTGATTCGGTAGCTATGCAGGGAAGAACTTGGTGCTAAAATGAAGGTTACCGTGCTTAAAACGAGCTGGAGAGATTTTCGATGGAAGAAATTATTTTTACCATTTACAGTGATACTGAATCTTCGAGGATTTAATTGCGTGATGGAAAGCCTGACCACAGAAAAATTGGCAAAAAGCCGCTGCTTTCCTGTCAAGATTTTATTAATAAATCATAGCCGTTCCATTATCAGTTTATTTTGACTGCTTGTGGGTCAACCTCGTTTCCAGGGACGATCTGATCTCTTAATTCCGACGAAGGGAAGCGGCCAGGATATCATAGCCTGCGTTCTGGTGCGTGTGCCGGGTGAAGAAACACTTTGAGACAACAAAATGCCTTTTTTTCCCGCGCGTCCAGCCCCCAGATTTTGCGCGTGGTTTTTCAACTCGCCATCGAATTGAGGTGAAAAGAGCCTGCTCCGTAATATAAACATTCTAGGACGCTGAGAACAAGTTCTCGCCGGAAGCCAAATAAAGTATGAAATAACCGTCTATTTTAGACAAAGTAAGATGCCCGCCTGTCAAAAATATGAATTGTTTTTGTGTTTGTTTTCTAGGGACAATTTGTTTATTTGCATGTGGGTTAGTCCACTTTCCTTCTACGCCTCTTATTTGTACGTTTCTCCTCAAAGTAGATCCGTTTTTTTTCTTCTATGCAGAAATTTCATTCTACCAAGACCAGTATACGGTGGGCGTGAGCGAAAATGTGCAGCCAAACACAGTGGTTACTAAAGTGGAGGCGAGAACCTTCCCTCAAAAACGTATCATCACATACGCTCTCCTGTCGGAGAACCTTAAAAAACCATCACTGTTTACAATCAATTCCAGAACTGGAGAAATCATGGTTAGCGGTAGACTTGACATAGACGACATGCGCAATTTCTTACTCGAAGTCGAGGCTAGCTTTCAAGTTCCCAACACTTCCGGTGGAGTGCGGTATCGATCAACCAAGACATTTGTACTCATCGACATTCGAGAACAGCAGAGCAAAGAGCCGCTGTCTTTTACGCAGGCTTCCTATTACCTTCGAGTTCCTTGTAACACATCACATGATACAACTGTTTATCGTGTGAAGACCACTGACTCTGACAGCGGAGGAAATGCTCGGACAAGATTTAGATTTCAGCGAAAGCTTGATCACTTCTTTATCACCAATGGCGGGAAAATCAAGACTCAAAGGACTTTCCTTCTGTTCTGTTACGTCACTCCTCCCAAGTCCTTCCGAACAACAGTCGTTGTCCGAGATACCGCGGGCATAAAACGAAATGCGCATGCTCTGATGCAGATTGTGATAACGCCACCTGGACCGCTGTCCAAAGACAATGTTGGCACGGTGCCTGAAGGTGTTACAACCATCACTAGACGCCAGACCTCTCACTTGAACTCTGGCGCGATAATTGAACAACAGAAAAGCAATAACTTTACTGCTAAACATCGTGAAAACTAATAATTCCGTTATTGGAACAATGTACCATTTGCGAAACAATAATGATGTATAGTGTAGTTTGTACAGCCGTCAAAAAGAAGCTATAGAATGTAGATAGTAATGTAACTAACTTTTATCTCGACTTATCCGCAATCAAATTGCGGAGACACAGAACAGTATTAAGTGGAAGCTAAGCCAACACAAAGGTTAACACGTGTTCGAATCCAGATGGTGGCGGCAGTTCGTGACCGTGCGGACAAGGACCTGGGTACTGAAGAGTCGTCCTGAGCGTGATGAACATGTGTATTCTCCTAAACGTGTACAAAAGCAGTAAGGGAACTTGTCTTCGTGTGACACTAGGGTCTCCGAACTGTCACGTTAAGAATTGTTATATTGATTTATTAGGTTAACTTGCAGGTGATTTCTGGAAAATCAATGGCTAAATAAATTTCCATCGAAGAAATTAAAAATTAATAAATCTATTGTACTCATGTTTGAAGCAATTCGGGTGAACGCCACACATTGACATGTTTTGTTGGAAAACTTGTAAAAACTTACGATCGTAATAACTGTTAAATACGTGACAGCACCCCCGTGCCCCCCTTTCTATGTTGGAAAATGGTACAAGGCACACATAGGGTTTTTGTCAACATTGCATGGAGGTAGTGAGGGGCAAAAAATGTGTTTTTTTTTTCCAACACTTGTTATCATGGTTATAGGACGCCACGTCCTGTGTTAATTAATACCAACATTTTCCCTTTTTCTGCGGTTTGTCAGTGCCTCGTTGGTGTTTTTCTTCCCCGGTGAGCCACGACTGCGAAGTTTGACTGAATTTGATGTAGTAATCCAAAAAACATATTGGTTAGATAGGACGCTTACAACCCATATGGAAGTATCGATTGATCAAATTGACCGGTTGTTCCCAAAGGAAAATTTCCTCGTATTCGTTTGGCTGCCTTCTTTGTCACTCAAATCTAATTAATGGTGTTTCCAACTCCGCCCCAGTGACAACTTCTGCACTTTGCCTCAGTTTATCGAAAATTGTCACTAAAAATTCGCAGATTGGCGCCCACGTTCTTTCGTGATCTAACTTCGTGTGAAAACGCAAGGACTTTTAATAATAAAGTAGTACCAAGGTATCTTCTGCGTCAATTATCTTTATTATTGTTATAAAAAATATATAACAAACGTTCTAAAAGGGCAGTACAGTATGGATTCTACGGACACTCCAAACGTCGAAAAGGCCGCGCTTAGTTGAGACTCTAGGCTCGATTACCAGGAGAGCGGCGGAAAATGAGACTCTCGCGGGTATCTTTCTCACAGAAAAAAAAGCAATTCTTGTTAGCAGTACGTATCAAACTTTTCGTGTACCAAAGGAAAATGTTGTCATATACCTTATTATAGGAAATTAACACTTCATGAAATTAACGCGAATCTTCCACATTCGCGTTAATTTAAGTCGCGTTAATTTTTGTGAGCGCTAATTTCCGCGCCCTTAATTTAGTGGAGCGTTAATTTTCGCGCCATTAATTAAGTGGAGTATTAATTTTGATTTTTTTAGCATTGTTCTATCAGGGTGGAGATCCACCAGTAACGTTGACGCTGAAAAGAACACTAGATGTAGCGAGATTCGTTTGGGTTTTTGATTTTGTTAACCTTGTTAACAGTGTGTTACAATAAATTTGTTCCTGTTGTCTCCAGAAGTTCCATTTCTTTGACTGATTGCGTTGATTTCTTTCATTTTGAAATTTAAGCACCTGTTTCGCGTTAATTTCCTTTATTGGAAAGTAATTTTTCGCTCACTTCGCGTTAATTTAAGTCGTGTTAATTTCCAATACCTTAATTAACACGAGCGTTAATTTCCTATAATAAGGTAACCTCGATTCTTTTAAACTTTTACCCCGTAGCAAATTCATAAAAGGGTAGAAACCTTCGTTTCTGTTGTTGTTATCTCTTTCTTGTATAAGAACGTCTAATTTTCGGCCTAGGATGTACGTTCTTAATTTTCTGGAGGAGTTGAGCCTAAAATATCTTATTTTCTTTATTTAAAAACAAATTGGTATTGCAGTAAATTCACTCCTAACCGATATGTACATGTTCACGTCACTAATGGTGATGAGAACTTTGGTTCCAGGTTGAATTTGATTCATTCAGTACATATATTTGTCACTCACAACAAATAGGAAAGAACAAAATTAGTTCTTACCCAAATTTCAGCCTTGGGTATATTCTTAGGTAGTTCGTAAATTCCAGCCTTCTTCAGGCTCGACGTTATTATCATGAAGGTTCTTATAAAAAAGAAAGAAAAAAAAAACAATGTACATGCATATTACTAAGTGACATTGAGTAAATTTTGAAGCTGTACAAGCTGATATTTTGGATACTTCGAACATAACCAAAACAGCTGTGGTGTTCAAATCTCACCAGCGCTTCCCGCGAAATCAGTTGGAAGGAATGACGTCACAAATATGCGCTCAGCTGCTGAGTAATATCTAAACTGGCGGCCGCCAAATTTCCGAGGTTAGAAGGCTCTTTGGAACTTGAAACTTCGGTAAGCATCTAATTTTCAATTTTTCTATGTATTTAATAATGGTGGCAAGAAAAAAATAAGCTTTTTGGAGTGACCTTGTACTTAAACAGAAGAGTAGTCCGAGACATTTCTCCTTATTGACATAAAATTGTTCTGAAAATTATAAAAACATTCTAAAACGGCAATATGCTACCGTTTCGGCTTCATATAAAAATATTTGGATTGACATTCAAATCCTTCATGTTCTCCTTTCACGTGGCATCCAATATGAACTAGTTTAAGATTCTTTCTCGTGAAAAGCAGATCAAAAAAGTATTTCCAGTTCAACTGGCTTCCTTTAGGGCACTTTTCAGCCGCTTGGATCATCGCTGGAAAAATCTGACGAGACTTCTCAATTCTGAAAGAGTTCACAAGTGACGTGTCGAGTTAGTGAGTGAATAGTGAACCCTGGCGGGGTACTCCTTTGAGGGAGGTTCAAGAAAAATATTTAAATTAAACCAGCAATCTGGGCATGGATCGACTTCATTTGACCCCTTAAACATACTTGCAATACTCTAAAGCAGACAAACAAAAAGAGCTATGGGGACCAAAATCCACAATTTGCACTCTTATAAAAGGGAACCTCCACTCTTATGCCAACTTTTACACGCTAAGGGAGAAATAGCATTTAATAATATCTATAAATGGTAAAGACTGTTGCTTTTAAATTCCCCATGGGCCACCATTATGGATTTTATGATGCATAATGGTTGCCGAATTGTTTCACACAAAGGACCTTTGCTTCTTAACAATAGCGGCAACCATTAGATGTCATAAAATCCAAAATGGTGGCACACGGGAAATTATAATTAAATAGCGATAATTATTTCTATTTTTTGTTACTATTAAATGTTATTTCTCAATTATCCGGGAAAATCTGGAATTTAGGCATTATTTCAAACAATTCAATGTCAACTTGTAGCAAGATTGAAGGTTCACTTTAATTAAAGATACAAAGAGCAATCCCACCCCTATCATATGGGAGTCACCCCCCCCCCCCTCCCCCACCCCAGCCAATGATGTGTCTTTTTGTAGCCTTGAAACCTAACCACACAAGCATCACAAGACCAATTGGACATAATCAAATGAACATATACAACGTATCTTGCAAGTTTTTTTCAACACCCAAAGGCCACCAAAAATTACAAGGTGGGGGATTTCAAAAGCCAATTTTTATGAATCTTAACTAGAATTTCTAGTTGAGAGGGGCTTTCAAACCAAAAAAACCTTTGGTAATTGAGGAACGGATATTTTCACTTACACATGATCAAGATTCCATGTACTAAACAGGACTCTACTCTCTTTACTGCCATATGGGTTGATTTTATGCAGCTTGAAGCAGTTCTCCTCATTATAAGGCCCCTCACAACTGAACCAGCCTCTGTCGCAGCACAGACGCAGCTTTTGGCTTGCTGACCTAGCAAAGTAGTCACCAAAATACTGCTGTTTCTTCAGTTCATCTTGAAACTGGTCCAGAGTGCTTGAAAGGAGAGGTTGAGCTTTCTTTGATGCCTGCAATAAGATATTCTTACTTGTTAGTAAGAAATTGGCAAGAACATAAATAAAGCGAGCAAAAACCCTTGTCACAGATGCATGCTGATATATGTTACAGTGTTGTACTCCTTGATTGATTAAGTGTCACCTGATACAAGAATGGAATTGAAATGAATACAAAAAGATAAAAAAAACGCCCAGCTAGAAAGTAAATACTGAATTAATAGGTATGTTATTTTCTGAGTTTTGTTTATCAAAAACAGGTAAAAGAAAATGCTGGATGGCATAACTTTAAGTCCCTAAAAACAGGGGTGGAAAAGAGGACTAGTGTCCCACCAATGAGCAGTAAACTGTATGGAAGTCAGTTATGTGGCCCATTTTTTGGCCTGAGAGGAATACTTTCCTTAACATTACAATGGATAGGAAAGGCTCACCTTTTCAAATGACTCCCTTGCATTTGAAAAATACTTCCTAACCCGGGATTTTGCTGCATTTCTCATAGCATCTTCCTTAGTGTTAAATGACTGGCTAAGTCCATCAAACCAGGTCTCATCCTCACTGCGCTCCTCTGCATCAATGTTGTCATCTAAACGGTTGACGAGCTCCACCATAACACTGTACATCTCATTAGTTTCTGAGCCATGTATGAAATCATAAATCTGTTCAATGATTTCATCACGTTGTGACATTGCTCTGAAAATCTTCTCAGTGGCATGTTTGAGTACTGTCACATCTGTTGATAGCAAACAGTAGTCCGTTGTAAGTTGAAATAGGTGTTACCTGCACTGCTGTAAAGGATGGCTCCAAACCCTAATACATGTATCTGAGGATCCCAACCTTCCCTTCCAAATAAGCCATTTGAGTTTGTTTGTTCCATAGAAGTAAGGTCCTTCTCAGGGGCATAACTACATGTAGGAGTGGGGATCATGGGGAGTCTATGACCAACCCCCTCCCCTTGTGCCTTTGTGAGATAGTAAACAACATACAAACCTTATAATTCAGGTGGTGAAAAAGTGCATATCACAACATGTCTTAAGTCTTTTTTAGTGCTAGATAGTTATATATGCCACTTTCAGGACGGAATATCTGTAAGTACCCCTGGTGTGACACAGCGTGACCCCCTTCCCCCCTCCCCCTGGAAATTCCTAGCTACACCTCTGCTTCATGATAAATTAAAAACATCAAAGCTCAAAGGACTGTCTATACTGTACATAAAACCAAAAATCTCTGATCCAAGCACCACATACAGATATGTCAAATTACAAAAGCAAACAAACCAGTTTGATGAGCTACACTGTATCCTATCCGAAACGGAATGGAAGTGAGGTTCCTATGCCTTAACAAGAGGTTCTTATTTCATGTCACGCTTTCACAGGTTCATTGCTTATCACAAAAGTACACAGGGTATGCATAAATTCTGGATCCCAGATATTTTCTGTAAAAATTATGGTATACATTATTTTAATTTTCTCCCAGTTACACAAATCTGTCGAAGGAAATTACAAACCTTGGTCAATTAAATGAAAATGACGGTTTACAAATACAGAACCATGATGGGAATTTGACCCAGGTCCAGAGTGGGGATTTTGCTCTTTTGTATCATATACAGTACTTATCCTCCCCTCCATCAGGCTAAACAGTAATGTATCAATCAAGTAGCACACCCCAGGCATTTGAATCATCAATGTGCTCAGGGGGGGTGAGAATTTGGTATGAGGGGCTGTTACTGGGAGGGTGGGGGAGATATTTAATTCCTGACAGTTTGTTTTGCAGCTACATGTACATTTGTGGCTCCTGCTCTATGGCAGAGATTCAGGGAAGCTAAGGGACTTTAAGGATCACTAAAATTGTGTTATTAATTTTTATGACATTGTGTGGAAAATTTAGTCGCCAAATTTTATTTCGACTCGTCATGGCGACCAAAATGGTCGCAGCTTGAAGCGCTGTCTGGTGATGTCTTACTGAAGAAAAGGCAATATTTTACAGTGCTTCAAGCTCAAGTTTTCCAAAGTCGCCTTTTGGCGACTTCCTTTTATAAAATGGTCGCCGCTAGAAAAATTTTGGTCGCCAAAAAGGAAAGCGTTTTCAAAGCAGGACACCTTATGTCACTGTACATGAAGTAATACCGCTGACCGTTATGAGCCGAATTAAAATCGTTCGAAGAACATTCCGACATAGTTATTTTCGTTTGCATTGAAGAGATTTTTTGTTGAACTGTTCCAATTATCATGCAGGAAAGTAAATAAAAGATTAAAGAAACAGGTAAGGAAGATAAACATGCAAAACAAGTTTAATTCTTGTACAGTACACTAAAACAATGGAAAGGAAATGTGGTTTGCAAACTTTGATGCGTAGCCAGGCCTTTGCATTACAGTGGTCGCCAAATTGGCGACCTGTGTGGAAAATTTAGTCGCCAAATTTTATTTCCACTCGCCATGGTGACCAAAATGGTCGCAGCTTGAAGTGCTGTTCTAGTTGCAAAATAATTATTTTAGAAACAAATATTGGTATAAATGGATGTAATCATGCTGTTGACATTTCATTTTCAAGTATTCTGTACAGGTACAAATGCTCTTGCAGTTACAGACAAGATGGTGTCCAAATGTGCTTGTTACCTCTGCTGCCGGCTACTCCAGCCATTTTGCCTACTACTCAAAACCATTTTGACTGGGCTGCTTATTGAAACCCCTACTTACACTTCTGTTCCACAAACGAGACCATTAATGTGGGGCATTTGAACACAATTTTCCGTCGGGGAATGGGAATTTCAACATCCAAAACTTCAAAACTTCAAATGCATAGGGTTACCCGCAAGGAAGGGAGGGGGCATGTTGAAGTTCCGATTTCATCGGTACATAATATTCCATCGGTATAACATTATATAAAAGGTGAATAATGCACCTTAAACTAGCGGGGTTTTATTAAAGGCATAACTAAAGTCAGTTCAAAATGATTTACTTACATCCTTCCCAAGTCTCGTCAGGTCGCACAAACACAAAAACTGTTTGATGGGGAAGAGTATTAAAATAATCTTCATTTTCTACCTCAGTTCCATCTTCAAGGCACACTCTGCAGTCCTTGCTGATCGCCAGCTTTTTCGTGCCCTTCTGCTTCAGATCGGCTAAACTGCTAGCTACTATCCCTGTCCTTTTCTTTCTGTTTACATCTTGAATTTTGTAAGCTTTCATTGTGACCATTTCAACGACAATTTGTTAAATCAAGCTTTACTCAACAACGGCGCAAACTTGACCGCCATTTTGAAGGTATTTTGTTCCCAGTCTCCCAGACGGGGAGCTACTAGTGCCCAGTTTTACCGAACATCAGCATAGGTGCGCAGCGCGTACATATCTATGATAAAACACTTCGGGTGAAATGTAAACACAAAAACGTCTGACAGATCTAGAGTGATTCGCATAAAAGCTCTTTTAAGAGGATTTTTTGGGGTCATGTACCTACAGATCCTCCGCAAAAGTTTTAGACTTAAAAACAGATTTTCGGTGACAACCTTCCATACTGCGTCTGTGAAACGGCGTTTTCGCAAGAAAAATTATTTTTAGATAAGATTTCCCGTGAATTGGTTTCGAATAGCCAATCACAAGCAATTTCGTAATAGACTGTTGGTAGGTAACTACCGAATCTCGTCCACATGAGAAGTTTACATGGAAGACACGTGTGAGTTGTCTTCTTTGGAGCGTTTCTGACAGCATTTTTAGTTATGATTCAATATTTCCTCGCATAGTATAGTAGCTGACTTCATCGGAAACGGTAATTTTCACGGGGAAAGCTTGAATAAAAATAACTTTACTTGTGAAAACGCCGTTAAACAAATTTCTATCGTTGTTTAAAAGGGATGATGCTCATTGACATGAACTTAGCCTGCTCCGGATAATGGGCACCTGACTGCAGTCCGTTTGCAGTGTATAAGGGTTTTTGATTCCCCCAAACCGTCCGCAAAATACCTTTATAATTTTTTTAAAAACTTCTATCGTTGTTTAAAAGGGATGATGCTCATTGACATGAACTTAGCCTGTGTACAACATGAACTTTTCTCCATAAAAGGGAGCTTTCCTCGATAAACGGCCCAGTCGAGGTATCAAATCCCGTCACCTTAAAGAAGTTTGTGAATTCTCTTTTCAGTAGCTGTTGAGTTCACGACCACTGAAGTGGTAATTTAATTTTCCACACGTTTCTTTAACATTTTGCATTTGACAACGCCTTTGCGACATTCAGCACGTAGTTGAGTGACAGGAAGCTGACCATTATTCTTTTTATTACTTTGGCGCGAGTGTTTTATTGGAAATTTTAAGAAAGTTTATGAAAGTCGTGTATGGGCCACTCGTAAACTTCATACGAAACTACATCCGGGGCCGCAGTAGAGTATTTTTGATATCCTCACTCGTGAAAAAATCGGACGACGTCATTTCCAGCCTTTGCAACTCGTGGTTTTTGTCTATATGATACAAAGAAAATTACACGATGGCTTGAAGATATGAATTTTATTTTCTCGTGCTAAAAAACAATATTTTACGAATGAGGCAACGAATGTGTAAAACATTAATGTTTTTACCACTCGAAAATAAAAATTCAAATCTTCGCGCCGCCGTGTAATATCCTCTATATATCATTTACAGTGTTCCACGAAGTTTATTTGAAGGCGTATGAAATAGGCAAGTCCTTGGTGTTGAGAAAACCAATGACATTAAAAGATTCAAAAGAGAATATTAAACAATGCAATGTTTTCCCGCCAAAACACAATTGCTAACCATCATTGGTTTCGACTATACCAAAAGCCAAAATAGCACATGGGCGTTCACACGTGTGACAAACAAGATGAGACGTGCAAGTAAAGCGCCTTTAAAGTTTGACCCACATTGCGATTTTAATTTGTCCCTATACTTTCGTATGTGTAGACCAAGTTAGTAATTAGTAGACACAAAATCGATATCTTAACATGTGGTTTTATGAACAGCCGTTGCCATAATATGTTCGTTGAAAACACATTTCTTGCTTTTCCTATTTAACTAATAAATCTAATACAATAAATCAATTCTCTTCAATCCTGTACTTCTTTCTTAATGTTTCTTAAAAAGCAATTAAGCAATTATTACGCTGTTTACAGTTAAATTTCTTTACAGTCATATCACTTCCCTCCTGCCCCCCTGAATTTTCTGTCTTAACAACACAGTTGCTATATTTCTTACACTTAAGAGGTTTCTCTCCTGCGTGTAATAACTTGATTTTGAAGATTGTGGCAAAAGCACAACTCAATTTACGCTTCTCTCGCATCAGTCACAAGACGACTATTCGGTTGATACATTTGAATGTCAACCGGGAAAATGAAGAGCAAGCTGCGGAGTTCATCAAGGTACATAGGAGACTAACACAACGCGTTGTATTAGGTCAAAACTGATTTCTCTATTGTGCCTTGATCAACTCGCCCCTGCTAATTTTGTTGACTGAAAGTAGAAAACAGCTGGAATCTCAATGTTTTGTTTCCCATGGCAACCATTCCCTTTTTTCAATGTCATTAACTTCGAAAACTAGCGCTTTGAAACCTAGGATTGTAGATTCATAGTTAACTATGGTTAACTGAATAAGGTAGACTCTTTAAGAGAAGTCTGTTTTCCTTGTACAAGCTATCTCAAAGTTATGAATTTAAGGTGGCTCTGAACCCCTTTTGCAGATTGTTTAAACTTTGCAAAATGTTGTTAGTTCTTAGTATCTTAACATGCCGATCACAGTTCAATAATGAAACTTGGGGGTCGCCGAACTCGTTGTTGAGTTATCAGCACATTATGCTAAAATTAATGGTGTTTCAACAGTTTATACTGCTGCTATGGTAACATTTGAACTAAACCCTAAAAAAAGACAAATCTGGGCATTGCTCAATTAGTTTTGAGCCCCTTTTTCAGGATAGGACGTTTCAATTGCCTGGTGAACTAGACTGCCAACACATTATGACTTTGACAAACAAAGAAAGATCATGGACGTCAGTGAAATGTGAAACATGTTATGTTCACCTTGTGAAGAGCGTGGGCAAAAACAAAAAATTCTCAGATGGGAATGGAACATATAGCGCTCTATCCACTGTGCTACAGACAGACTTATGGTGAGCAGAATTGGTCCTTTACTAGTTATAGGTTCACATGTGATATGTGTCCTGCCTACTGCTGGCATCAGCAATGTCAATAGGGTACTGTGAGGTGATAAATAAAGAAAGATGGTTAATTTTAAAATCGCTATTCAATTGACAACATTAATAGGAATCAGTAGTGAACAATATCAACCTTCAATCGATAGCCACCGTGTTGGCTACATGTATAAAAATATTGTTAACAATCAATAACGAAATAAGTAATGTTGTGAGTAGTCTCCGTCGCAGTCGTTGTTTGGGGTCATCATGTTCCTCACCCAGAGGGAGCGTTGCTTGATGACCACAAATGACGACTGTGAAGGAAACTTCGCTGTGAGTTGATTATTACTGACGCATGTATTGATATTAATTGCTGGTAAAAAAAAAAAACAGTGATAGCGCATTGATTCATTGCACATGTTATTGCTATCAATGAAACAAAATGTTCTGTCAATAAGGGACCAGTCAGTCAGGGGAGGCCTGGTGCAAATAAGAGGAAGGTCACTGAGTTTTATGCAGGGAAAAAAATGGGGGGGGGGGGGGGGGGGCAACATACATTTATGAACCCATATTGAAAAATCAATTACGGTATTTATCAGAAACTCATAAGGAGTTGAAACGTGTAACGCGCGTTCACAGCGTTCGAATATTCAGTTTTGCCAAGTACCATATTTGGCAATACAAAGAGTTTGTACGAATGATTGACACACGTAACGACACACGCAATAAAATTTTCGGTTTTGCGATAAGTCACTTGAATTTCGACCAAAACGCCGTAAATTACTCACAGAAACTAAAGAAATTCATTACAGTATCAAATGAAGTTCTCCAGACTACTGAATGACGACGAAACAGAAGAGTTTAACCAAATTTAACTTTATTCAACCCAAATTGTTCATAAACAAGATTACGCCATTTAGCGCGAGCTAAAAAAAAACAAAACAAAAAAAATCCAGATATTGCAATTTTGATTGGTTAAATCTTTTCTCGTGATTTTCCAAATTTGGTACTTAATGAAAACAAATGTTCAAACGCTTTGTACAATGCGAATGATAGGGAGTTACACGTTTCAACCCTTATGGGTTTCTGTATTTATTTAATTAAATTTCAGCCATTGTCAGCCAGTAGTAAGTTTATTATTGTACAACGAAATGAAAAATCATAGCAAAATCAGAGGCGGATCCAGGGGAGGGGTTGAGCGGGTTGCAACACCCCCCCCCCCCCCCCCCCCCCCCCCTTTGAGCAGCAGTTTTTTATTCTTGTTATTTTGTTTAATTCTTCCTAAAAATAACAAATAATATAAATAAGATAAATTCCAGATTTTATATCATGCCTTCACAACTCTTTTGAAGTCTCGGGAATGCTGCAAAAGGCGTTTTACAGGGAAAAATCGGAAACATTTTTTTTGGGGGGGGGGGGGGGGGGGGGCATGGCTCTGGACCCCTTAAGAGCTTGTGCCAGAGGCACGGGGACGTAACTTGCCTTCCACACCATTGGCGTTAAAGGTTACTACGTATACAATAGTGTACAACCCCCCCTTCCAGAAATTCCTGGATCCGCCCCTGAAAACGTGAAGATGTATCAAAGCAGAATTCTTTTAACCGTTCATTAAAAGTTTCTTTAAAATACTTTGGAAGAGAACTCAGTCTTCCGTGAAGTGTTGTAGTAGTACTTAGTCAATTTAGAAATAATAATCAATACTCCTCTTGTGCACTTCAGATTTTTCTGGGGGGGGGGGGGGGGGGGGACTCATTCGAGGCTTGGTGCTTATTAACTTTTCCTACCTACAGGGTGGGCGCTGAATTATTCGAGGTGGGCGATTATTTGAGTTTGAGCGCTTAATTGAGTAAGTACAGTATGAGAGTAGGTAAGAGGGGAGGATGATCAGCAAAAATATGCTTAAAAGGGGAGGGTCAAGAAGATTTGAACATGGGCTCTATTTAAATTATTTGTAATGAGACGTTAACTTGAATTTATAAATACAGGGCCATTTTTGAAGCTATACACATTAAGTTGGCTCGTCAGTCGTTTCTAAGATATATTATTCAGCTGGCTCGTCGGCTCGGCCATCGAAAAAAACAAGCGCGCTACACATGAATATACTTCGTTCTTTAATCCATGAGCCGAAACAAGCGCGCTACACGTAAATATACGACTGACGAGCCGCCGAGCCGCCTAGCCGCCGAGCCGCCGAGCCACCAAATAAAATCGCTTCAAAAATGGCCCTGCTTTCTATATATCTTATGTCCAGATGTATTGCCGATGAGCCAGTACTGTACGAATTATTCTCGCAGACCAAAGAACTCAGTGTCGCCGTACATTTACGTTTGTCTTATTTTTTTTCCATGTTCCGTTTAAGGAAAGTCTACTCCAGTCCACGTTGATGATACGTGAGAGGGAAAGTTGTGAGTTTACATTGTTGATAATTGTTTTGGAATACATTTGTCTCACGGAACTGTTAATGAGTTTTGAAACTTGATATAAATAAAAGCAGACTAAAACGCGATCATTTTACCTAGACTAAAATAATAATATCTCCATTTCGTCTCGGCAAACAACTCAGAACATAGCGTTGTCATGTTGCGTTTATGCTCTTTGTGGCTTTTCATAGCGGTTTTTGGTGTAAAAAGGGTGGCTTCCTTTTCCTTGAGAAGTAACAGTGCAGTTGGAGAATTGGCTTGTCCAAAAGAATTGCTTGGTTTTAAAACCCGGCGTTTCGACAAAAATGCCTTTGCCGTTCCTCCATTTGTGACGGGTTTATATCGGTCCTATGCAAAACATGGTGGAAATGTGAAGAGAAACTCAAAAAGGATTGCTGCTACAGTCCATTGCTTTGTAGGTCAAGGTACTGAATATTGGTTCATTTTATTTTAGATAGTTTAATTTATGGGAACGTCACTTTTAGGTATGGCAGCTGTCAAAACGAATTTGTTTTGGTAGACGATTTTATTTCAGGATTCTCCTCAAGGAAAGCCGTGATACTCATGTCGCAATTTCACTTAGATCTTCTAGTTTAGAAGGCATTCCTCTTAGGCTAAATATAGCCAAGCATTCCTATTACTAGTTTTTTTTTTCTTTTCTTTTTTTTTTCTTCTAGTTTAAAGAAGTCATTCCTAAATAACGTCAAGCGTTCGTATTTTTTGTGCTAATGGATAAGCATCATTGTAAGGTTTTTTGTTCTCTTCTTTTGTCCATTTGACTGTACAAGTTCATTTACATCAGTTTGGAATGTTATTGATAGCTAAATACTTAACCAGGCATTTGAGCCATGTTGAAGTAGCAGAAGTATAGTCATCAACTTGTTGTCCTCCTCTGCAATTGTATTATAGTGTCTTCGCATCATATGGTCGCTTAAATCAAAGCAGCAATGTTGTGCCGATCGGCGATAAGTAGTTGTAGTTATTTGTCCCATAAGACTAACGTATTTTTCCAAGCGATCTAAAAATTACATTAGACATCAGATAGCACGCAAAGTCTTTTCTTACGAATATTACGTTTGAAAGCTTCTGTAGATTTCCACATAGGGATTTTTCCATTCTGCTGCTTTATAAATTAAGCAAAATTATATCAGTATTTAAATATTTCTATAAGCTTGGATTTGTAAAGCCAGCTTTGATGTTTACACTAACCTTAACATAGTGTAGTCAAACCGAACACATCAGCGACCCCAAAAGAACTATTCCATGACAAACAAATAACTTCACGTTATCACATAAAACCTGATTTTCATGGTCTCACGCCACCTCGTATTAAAAACGCACTCATTGTCAAAACAACAATCTTTTCGCAACAGCACCTCCGGAAAATCACTCTTAAGGGTGGGAGACCATTTTTTATACAGTCCGCCCATATCCAGAAATGGTCTTTCTAAATCATTTGACTAAACAAGTTCATCAGTTTGCATCAGTTTGGAATGTTCTTGATAGCTAGATGCATACCAAACATGCCTGTTGAAGTAGCTTAGCATCGTCATCAACTTGTTTTTCTTCTTTTACAATTGTATTTATAGTGCATTAAAACATATGGTCGCTAAAATCAAAGCAACAATATTTTGATCGGCGATAAATAGTTGTGACTATCTTCTATAAGACGGTTTCCTTCTTTTATTACCAGATATAAACTAACAGGTCTTTGTAATGTCACTGTGGTCTAAAACAAGTACGTTAGTACGGACAACTCTTCTTAAGAAGACTTTCTTTCAAAGCAATGTAGAATTCTACTTTTGAGTTTTTCCATCTTGGAGCTTCAGCAGAATCTAAAGGCTTGGATTCCTAAAAAACACTTGGGATGTTTACACTAACTGACAAAGTGTAACATAGCTGCGCTCCCAAAAGAATAAACTATTCGTTAACCAACAGATAACGTCGTCTTATCGCAAAACACCTGGTTTTCATGGTATTACACCACCTCACATGAAGCATTCTTTGTCAAAGCAACAATCTTTTTGCACAGGCAGCTCCGGGAAGTCACTCTTAAGGGCGGGAGAACATTTTTAATATAAGTGGTTTTGTTTGTTTTTGTACCTTATTTTACCCACGAATTGCTCCGTAAAACGGTTAAAAACGTGGCGGAAAGCATGAGTGGAACTGTACAAAATTAGTCAATTTCCTGTTTTGTCCACCGACTTGAGCCGCCAAGTTCATGTTTTGATGAAACAATTCGTAGTTGAAAAAAGCTTTCTCGCCCATTTCCGCAGCTTTATCTGATAAGAGATTCATCATCATCCGTCTTCATTGCGCAATCAGAGTCATGAGGCATTCAAGCCACTAAATGTTTTTCTCCCAAAAAGCTTTGCAATCGACGTCAAGGCTCGGGGGTGGATGCGGAATCATTGGACTTTCATGATTCATGATTCCTGTCCTGCTTTACCTCAATGATTCGTGATTCATTTAAAAATTTCATTCGATATTCAAGATTCATTTGTTATTGTTTTCATCCAGTTTTGAAAATAGCTTCACTGTGTGTAACATACGTAATCACAGTCAAGTCGATAAGTAAGGGATGAAGATTTGAATCGCGTTTTCAGTGTTTTCCTCTAGGGGGGTCTGGGGCATGCTCCCCCAGAAAGTTTTGAAAATTAGACGCTCGGAAATGCTATTTTCGGCCATTTCTGTGATATAACTGTTAAGAAGTTTTGCAGTTTGCATTCTATATTCACACGCCTCCAACATATTCATTTGTTATTCATGATTCTTTTAGCCATCTCTCGTTATTCATGATTCCCAAGTTTTAAACACGAAGAGTCATGATTCCTAACCATTTTACAGCTATGATTCATGATCAAGGCCATGTTCAAGTTGCTTGAAATTCAGTTTTAATTGCTGCGTTGCGCATGCGTCATCTATGAAACGGTTCCAGCACAGGGAGCCCGGACAAACTGTTTGTTTGCACATTAGCATTTTTGTGTATATTAGCATTTTTATAGCAAATGCATAGGATTTACTGAACGGCTCGCAGAATTGCGTGTAATAACGTAAAATATGAACAAATTACATAATAAGTAAACGTAAGTTTATCTTACCAGTTTTGTGGTGTGGTTCTTTTGGCTCGAAATTGCGAATTTGAGCGGTTTGAAGGATTTCGCGTTTGCTGCTTTCTACATATATAATTATAACGAAAGGGTGGAAACTCCAACAGCTCCAAATTCGAACAGCTCCAGCGCCGAGGCGATTTTCGACCAGAAAATCCCATCGCACAGCTTTCAAACTGAGCAACATGTAAGAGGAAGGTTTGAGGAATCTTCTCGTATTGTTCGATCGAAAATTCATCCAAACGGCCCAGAGCTAGCCTTCCAACAAAAACGGGTAACCAAAAATTTTAAGCCGTCCGAATGCGTAGCCACAAAAAGTTGTGCCGAAGGGAATTTGCTATTCCCTAGCCTCTTTCCGATTGGACACAATTAAACAATGGTCGTTCAAGGTTTCGTCCCGTGGATAGGTGGGCAAAATCAATACTCACTAGCATGGGTAGTGTAAGGGTCCTTGGGTTGTGTCGGACTATTGACATCACTACCCATGCTAGTGAGTATTGATTTTGCCTTTGCCCACCTATCCACGGGACGAAACCTTGAACGACCATTGTTTAATTGTGTCCAATCGGAAAGAGGCTAGGGAATAGCAAATTCCCTTCGGCACAACTTTTTGTGGCTACGCATTCGGACGGCTTAAAATTTTTGGTTACCCGTTTTTGTTGGAAGGCTAGCTCTGGGCCGTTTGGATGAATTTTCGATCGAACAATACGAGAAGATTCCTCAAACCTTCCTCTTACATGTTGCTCAGTTTGAAAGCTGTGCGATGGGATTTTCTGGTCGAAAATCGCCTCGGCGCTGGAGCTGTTCGAATTTGGAGCTGTTGGAGTTTCCACCCTTTCGTTATAATTATATATGTAGAAAGCAGCAAACGCGAAATCCTTCAAACCGCTCAAATTCGCAATTTCGAGCCAAAAGAACCACACCACAAAACTGGTAAGATAAACTTACGTTTACTTATTATGTAATTTGTTCATATTTTACGTTATTACACGCAATTCTGCGAGCCGTTCAGTAAATCCTATACATTTGCTATAAAAATGCTAATATACACAAAAATGCTAATGTGCAAACAAACAGTTTGTCCGGGCTCCCTGTGCTTGACCTACTTTCCTTATTTGTTCCTTAATAACGGAGCAACCTTTTTTTTCTAAAATGCAAAATAGACCAAAATGACCGTAGTTATTTCATAGCTTGGGCTACACTAGTTTATCGTAAGTTCTTTCACCCGATTGCAATATTATTAAAGCAGCTAAGTACTGCAGACTCCCGGCTCAAATAACAGTTTGCATCATAATAAAAAAAAACTGTTTTGTCTAATTTATCCTGTTTGAATCACGTTTGCCCTTAGCTTAGCGTGCACGATTTTTTGTTCGAAAAACACTAGCTTAATTGTTTTTTTTTTTTTTTCTTATTCAAACATCGCAACTTGAAGCAACTTCAAAAGAAAAAGGTATAACATCACAAATTACCGCTAAAGGTGTTTGTAAATGATTTCAATCGTGAACTACATGCGACATGCAAATATTGTTGTACCTAATTATTCAATTATATAATTTTGCGTGAGGGAAAAAGAGAAGTAGAAAAAAAGTAGAGCCGTAACTAGAATGGATACTCCAAAATCAGAAATCTGCTGGGAAATTGGAACCAAGCAGTCCAGTGTGTTTGCGGCTAGTTCCATTCTGGTTTGCTGGCAGTTAGCTTTCATTCCTTAGTAAGGATAGGACAATATGTTCCAGTCTCCCAGAGGATTTCTGATTTTGGAGTGTTCATTCTAGTTACGACTATACTTTTTTCTACTTCTCTTTTTCCCTCGCGCAAATTATATAATTCAATAATTAGGTACAACAATATTTGCATGTCGCATGTAGTTCACGATTGAAATCATCATAAATTCGATACAATCGTTTTGATCAGTAAGCATAAAATAAAATTAATTGCTGGCTTTATTTTGATGACTTCACAAATATGAGTAATGAAAGCCGGTGACTTTATCAGTACCTTTGAAGAAACCGCCATGGACTAAAATTAACCATGTAATTACTTCCATCAACTTCCATGCAGAATGCATGCACAGCATTTAAACTCGGCCCGAACACAAACGAAAACAAATAGAGCATCCCTCTAGTTAGAACTTAAATCAACTTTGTTGATTTCTTTACAGCCACTCCGGGAAGCAATGGTATTTTCTTCAACCTAAACGTGCCCAATATTAGGAGCAATAAGTCCATCCTTTCAGCCAGAATAAGAGTAATGGTTAAAACTATTGGTCGTCCCCAGCCACCCCTCCCCTCGAATGGAAACCTTGTCCTGTATGATCAGCTTGACCGGAGGCCCCTTCAGTCAGTTACAATTAAGGGAGGAGGCACCACGTTGGTCGTGTTTCCTGTTCTCGATTTGGTGAAAAGATGGATTCACTCTCCGCGCCTCAACCATGGTGTATATATCCGGTTGCACTCAAATCACCTGCAGGATGAGGAGTCTCTGAAAGTCATGATCGACTCTACTGGTGAAGCAAAAAATGACAGGCCACTGTTGGTTGTGGAAACGAAGTCCAAACCTCAAAAGGTTGACACAATGCCATTTTGGACAAGGTAATGTTTTATCACGCTTTTAAAAATGGGGGTAAACGTGAATTTGAGCGAAATTTTAAGAGGTTTAAAGAAGGGAGAGACGAAAAAAATATTTTGAACCACCAGAAGCTTACAAGCAGTTGACCCCCACGCAAGAGTTTTAATGTCCATCTACGAATTTTTTACTTCAAATTCTAGTTTTAAAATCACATTCAATCTTCAATATTTCTTATTTCTCTAAAAATAGCAAATAGTCAACAAGGCGCAGAAGTCTAACTGTCTAAGTAGAAACTTAAATTAAAAAAAAAAACATTTTGAACCACCAGAAGCTTACAAGCAGTTGACCCCCACGCAAGAGTTTTAAGTGAATACAATTATCAAAATTGTCAGTATGATGAAACGAAACTAAATGTTATTGCATGACTGCAAGTTGTGTAACTGGAAGTCTGTTTTATTCCCTTTACCAGTTTCATAGTCATCTCTTTCGTCAAAACATCTATATATAATATAATGCCGAAACTCTCGTATGGGGGGGCGCACGTGATTGTGTTCTATCAGCGAATAGAAAACAGTGGAAGAACCAATCAGATTCGCGAATTTTCAATAGAACACAGATGAGGTTCTACTGAAAGAGAGTATAGTTATAGATAATGGGAAAATGTTGTCTACTTGTTAACTAGTATTATCTTTATGGTTTCACGGTCATAGGCAAATGGCACATCTGAAAGCGAAGTCCAGACACCGCCGTTCCATCCGTGACGAGGGACCTTGTTCCAGGCGCCCTATGAAGATTGAGTTCGAGAAGGACATTCACTGGAAAGGAATTGTTGCTCCTGAGTTCTTTGACGCCTACAGGTGCGGAGGAGACTGTAGATTTCCATTGGAAAGCAAAGTAAGTTCCAATACTTATTAAACACTTTTAAGTCTCGGTTTATTGAGCCGCATGCCGTAACTTTTCTCGGACACGGAATTAAACCGAGGTAAAATTCTCATACAAGTCTGATCCCACCCATTCTTATGAACTCAGTAAGAGTTCAAATGACGACAATGATTATACCAGGTTACACTTTGAAATTATATTTTAAAACAAGGGACGGGTTCTAAAAATAACAAGATGGGATTAAATACTAATAAGTTCTACTTTTTGTCAGGTTAATCCAACCAACCATGCCATCATAAGAGCTCTTTTATATTCTGCGGGACTTGACCAAGGAAGTGGCGAGCCCTGCTGCGTTCCAATAAAGCTAAAAGGAATTAGTACTATCGAAAACCACGATAATCGCCCTAGCATGAAATTCTATAAGAAGATGGTTGTTGAGGAGTGTGGATGCCGATGAAATCCTGGGCCAAAGTAGTGAGCCAGATATCAATGCTGGCAGATGTCAACGCTAGAGTCATTATAAGTTTAACCTTAAAAGGACAGTGCAAAAATACAATGCGTGGAGGGATAGTATAATATTTCCTTCACTGATAACGTATTCTTGGTTTTCATGTTACGTCATAAAATTCTGAAATCAAAATTAAAGGGACACTGTCACCAATTTTAAGGATAACGTTGAAAAGCCAAAAGACATTCTAATCAGGCACAGGAGACCCAAAAATACTAGTAGTTCAGTTTCGCAAAAAACTACCCAACCAGTCCTCTAAGACTATAATTAAGTGTGTTTGGCTGCGGATCACCAGGATTCGAATGGCTGCAACTTGAAAACATCAGATGTTTTTTTCAAGTTTTTCCTTTGTTTTGTGGAAAAATCGCCAGTTACTGACTATGGTTTGTTCTTCCTTTGAGAAAATCAATAAATTACCACCTTTTGGCTTTCCGGGAGTATTCTGTGTACGTGAAAAAAGCATTTCGTTTCATCTTTAGCGCATTTTCACGCCAAAACGTAAAAATCCCCGTGGCAGTGCCCCTTTAACTAAGCCTCCTAAATTTTCGTTGTCGCTATATAGGTTAAAGATGAACAAAAAATATATCTTGTTGCAAATTTCCAGCTTGGTTGTGTCCGTGGTTTTTAAAACAGAGCATTTTGAATATTTGAGTTCTCCGCTGTATGTGATATCAAACTGAGCCAAGAGTATTCGCTATTATAGCAAAATTAAGTTCCAGATGGTTTCTCTGGCATCACGGCGGCCATATTTGTGCCCCTCGGAAGCTGATACTGAGCTTTAAAATTTGCGTTGAAAGTTTCGGCAAATAACTCGCGAACGGTACACCGCACAGACCTGAGACTTGGAGAAATTGTTTATCTTTTTTATCTTCTATAACACTTGAAATTCATGGCTTCTGTCGATGAACGGTTTTGAATTTATTTTTTGATTGCGTGACAATGAAAACCACCAATACGGACGAAATGGTCTATTGTGCCGGATCAAATTCCTCTTCATAACTTCCAACACGAGCTTTTTGTTGTCTGTCGCGCTGAGGGATATTGAGCCGAGGCTCTTCGACAGCGAGTTTCGTGATTATCGGAAAATTTGGGAGTGGAAAGTTGCGCGTTTAGATGCTGTTTTCACAGGGGTGCCCAGGGAAGGAAATTTGCGTCAATACACCTGTGAAGAAGGTCAATTCCAAATTAGTCAACACCACAAGGATTTACAACTGCATGCGCGTAATTGATGCCAATTTTTCACACTAAACACGTCATTCTCGTCCCCAGAGACCGCGATCCTTCTGGTCTGCGTCAGGAATCGAGTCTTGATTCCTGGCGCAGACCAGAAGGATCGCGGCCTCTGAGGACGAGAATGTAAGCACGTCAATTAGTTAGCGGGTAGATTTTAGTGCTTAGCGATTTCGTCGTTTAGTTGAATTCACTGAATCTTTCTATGCATCTCAGTCATCACAATCGTATACAGTCCTGTAACTGATATAGCTTTTCTTACTAGACTGCAGAGACAAGACTGAGAACTTTTCAAAACTACGATAAGTTTGAAAATGAAAACACTCAATATTAGCATTTTAGAAACTGCTTGTTGTAGATGCAGTTGTCAGTTTAGAATAACAGTGCAATATTGGCTATTATCTTTCATTTGCATAACAATAGAGCGAGACTAAAAGCCAAAAAGCGAGACAGGTTCTGGCACAAGCTGTAAAACACTAGAATTTTTTTCACTGTTCCTTTAAGTGTATTCACAGGGCACCCAAACGCTTTATTAGCTATAGCATAAATATTTACCTGTGTTCCTGTGTCATTTTGAGTCGTTTTGGAGGTGATTGGAATCAGGGCGAAGAAGGTTTACCTTGCAAGTTTCGAATATCATCTTGTCTGCCGCGTCGCTTCGTAAATACGATACGCCTGTTACGTTTCAACTTCGTCCGTCGTACGAGTATTAAGAAACAGCAGACAAGATAATATTTGAAATTTGCAAGGTAAACCGTCTTTGCTCCGATTCAAATGGCTTCCAAAACGACTCAAAATGACACAGAAACACAGGTGAATATTTTTAGCTGATACAGCGTTTGGGTGCCCTGTGCTGTATGTAAGCAAATAAACAATTTTAAAACGGAGAGGAGCGTCCATGGTCTGCTCTTAAGCTGTCTTAATTGTTAGGTCGGGTTTTTATAATAAATTATTGATCACGAAGGTAGGTGTAATTATTCAAATCTTTGGTCTTCAGAGAAAGGGACGTTTTCTCTCGTCGCGGCTTCTCATTTTCAGACTGAAGTGTCTGCTTCCCTGAAACTATAACATAACAGGTAAATTAGGATTAACTAAGGAATCAGCGTTTTACCATCATAAGGGACGGCGACGTGGATTTTTAAATATGTAGTAAGTCTAAGCTAGTCCTTCCTTTTGTAGTGTTTTTTATTTTTTATTATTTTCGATTCAGAGTTGACGTTTCAGCTATTGTGTTTGCATTTCTTGTTTAAGTTATCGAGCCTTTACATGATAAATTTTCTTTGTTAAACTTGCAGCTGCAAAAGGCTTCTTAAAAGTTGCTCAAATTGGATTCTGTATTTACAACCGTTTTAACATTTTAACTCAACTTATTACTGCGATTCAGCTATAGTTTATTGATTGCTGATGAACCTGTTTATATATATATATATATATATATATATATATATATATATATATATATATATATATATATATGTTACTGATGTTACTCTTTCAGATCATGCAATAAATTTCCGAGATATACGAAATTTTCCTTTAACAAAACTGAAAAAAACATTCGTGGTATTTATAACAATTAGAAGTCACTTCTTTATAAACAGAATTTTTTGGCAGAATTTCAATCCGCGTTATATCCTTGTTTATTTACGCTTATTTTATCGGTTGTTATAAACAGCTGGATTTCTTTGCATCAGTTCAGTCGAGGCGTCTTCTTTATAAAGGATTCGCTTTTTGTAAACAAACATTCTTAGCAATCCGCAAGGAAGAATTTCTTTCTTCTTTCGAACGTTTTGAATCATTTTCAAAATGGTCCTGTAACCAGGTGGTTGATTCATGATTGAAAATAAAAGCGTTACTCTGGTTTAAAAATGCAAAAATGTTAGTAAAATTTCGTAAAAGTCCCAACGTTTCGGCAAAACATTATCAGCCTTCATCAGGGAAAAGTGACAAGCAATTTGTAAAAAGCAGGTTCTTATACTATGCAAATCGGAGCTAATTATCTTCTGTCCCTCAAGGCTAAATTTAAAAACTCGTGCGACAAATGCATGCCATTATCACGGTTCAGCGGATTCAGCTGCAAGTGTTGATTTCCCATGCTTCTAAAATACGTCTGTTGCGCCAATTTGTGCTTGTGCGTAAGATCCTTGAAGATTCCCAGAAGATGGTGTGGCCAGAATGTAAGCAATGTCAGACTCATGGCGCAATTTATTCAATTCCCTGCAAAGTTTGTAACAAAAATTTAGCCTTGAGGGAGGCGCGGTGGCCTAATGGTTAGTGCGCTGGACTCCGGATCGGGTGGTAGGGGTTCGAGCCCTGGCTGGGGCACTGCGTTGTGTTCTTGGGCAAGATACTTTACTCTCATAGTGCCTCTCTCCACCCAGGTGTATAAATGGGTACCGGCAAATTTACTGCTGGGGGCAACCCTGCGATGGACTGGCATCCCATCCAGGGGGGAGTAGAAATACTCCTAGTCACTTCAGGCTACGGAAACCGGGATAAGCTCCGGCCTGATGGGCCCCTAGGCTCGTATACAGACTCTATAATTAACTTCTGAGAGGGTCTTTTCCACCAATTTCTTAGGATAACCCCTAGAAATAAGGCGAGTTTTGAAGGTTTTAACGTTGTCTGTAAAAGTAACTCTTGAAGAGTTTGTTCTTAGAATTCTGAGAGTTTCTCCTTTGAAAAAGCTTTTTTTAACACCTGGTGGATGACAGCTGTTGAAGTGAGTGTACTGAAAGGTTTCAGTTGGTTTGAAATGTGTACCACATTAAGAATGCAATTTCATTCTCGAATCGCTCATAGACTCTTGTGTCCAAGAATGTTGTTTCATTTTCTGCGACTTCAGCGGTGAACTTGATTGTAGGGTGATAAGAATTTGAATGAATTCTTTGTTTGTGTCCCACAAACAGAAGATATCGTCAATAAACCTTTCCCATAGTAGTGGTTGCTTAGTGCTTTGCCTCAAGATCCCCTTTTCTATTTTTGTCATTTTTGTAAGAGTGTAGAAAACTGGAATTCAAGGCGGATCTGGTGTCTGCTAAAACCATTTAACCTTCTTGTACGAAAGTGGTATTCCACAAAGATGCAAAAGACGAATCAGTGATAGAAAATCGAGAAGGAATCGAACAAAATACATGTATGCCACCAGCGGTAGATCAGGATTATGGCGTATCTGGAATCACATTTTTGGACGATAGCGTGGTTGCAGTTGTTGCTGTTCGTGACATGACTGTGCAAGAGCTTTCGATAAGAAAGGAATGACATATAACTGCCATTGACTCATTGACTCCTATTTCTATCCCATTTCTGCGATGAATGTAACTGATATCCTGTTATTACATAAATTAGAGTGAACAAAGAATTTCTTTAACTAAAAAAAATCGTATCTTTACGCTGTCAGAAAAAAAATCTTTTTCATAAGTGAATACAACGACTAAAAGAAAGTAAAAAAAATTCAGATTTCTCCTCGGAAATCTTCAATATTGTTCGGATACCTTCGAGAGCCTTCGGACATCTTCGGTAGTCCCCGGTGACCATCGTTAGTCTTCGGAAATCTTCCGAAATTATCGGGAATCGTCGGAAAATGGTGGAAAACGTCTCGATATACTAAAAAAACACTGTTTGCTTTTGCCAAGCCGTTTTTGTTTCTTTCTGGATAAAATTTAATGTTACAGTGAATTTTTTACTGTTAGTGTTAAAATGCCTAAAATTTTACTGATACATGTTACAGAGCCTAAAAATTAAGTGCTTAGTGTTATCGAGGTACCCCCATTCAAACCCTTCTATATGGGGACGAGAATTGGAACATGCAATTAACCCAGGGGCGTAGCGACCATATACGCACGTACGCACGTGCGTACTTACGGAAATCTGAAAATAAAATAATACATTTTTGGCAAAAAGCGTCTTTTAAAATTAAATCGGCTAGTTTGAGTTTTTCTCATTACGTTGCTGCAATTCAGTGACGTCAAACACAGAACGAAAGCTTTGCGAATATTAATTAAAACGCTATTTTCAATACGGAAGTTCAGAACTCAGGACAAAATAATTCAACAAAATCAAAATAGGTCGAAATCCACCAATCACCACACACATACTTGCCGAAATCAAGGCTCTACCTTTAGAGCTTTAGTGATTTTAAATTCTTACGCGCGGTTTGGGACTGGCACAAGTTTCGCACGCGCAATGTTATATTTTTCAAACCATAGTGCATAGCGTGCTGCCAAATGTAATTCACCGTTTAGCGTCAAAAACCGCTTGTCACATTATAAAGTCTTCAGCAATCCCTTAGCAACCGCTCTGGATCTGTAGTTAAGAATTACCCCCTTAATGGCTTCAAGACGGCTTGGAAGTGGTAAACAAACTGATTACCGAAAAGTGTTCCAAAATGCACCAACATTAGAACGTTCCTAGATTTTCAAGATTTTCCCGGAGGGAATACCCCCGGAGCCCCCTACGGAAATTGGTCTCCGGCCAATTTCAATATACCACTATCAGTCCTAACTTCTGGGCCCCTTAACTTTAAAATTCTTTCCTAGGGGCCTGAATTTATATGATGAAACTGCCAAATACGGCAAGGAACTGACAAGTAACTTGGAAACGCACGAGACATCAATAGTACAGCGTGATTAAAACTGAAATAGATAACGAGTAACAGCAGTTACAACATAAACTAAACTGAAAACGATACGAACCGAAACCTAAATAAACAAAATACCAGAAACTTACATTTGTTACGGTGCTGGGAAAAGACGAACACCGAAAAAATACATAGAAATCCTATCCCAAACTGCGATGAATGCGTTGTACACTGGCTCCACTGACTAAAAAAAACTTCCAATTCAAAAAGCTGCCTCCTATGCCAGGAAAAAAATTAACATAACTCATAACATAAATTAGCATACCACACGCAAACTAAAAACAATGAAATTAAACAAAGCGATATAAAAGAGGCGTTAATGATCCTACATATGACATAGTCTGGGAAGGCCAAAAATGTTAAAAAGATTTTCGGCCTCAAATCGCGAGCTTTTAATTTTTGGAATTTCAAATAAGCGGTCAAGTAATGAGAGGTCTGGAACCTTCAGGAACCGCTCGGATCTCTGAGATCCCGGAGCGGTTCCCAAAGCTTCTTCGTCTCCAGACCTCTCATTACCTGATCGCTTATTTGAAATTCAAAATGCAGGTGAAAATGGCCTTAAAAAAAACAAAGAATAAAAAATGATAATAGATTCAGGTAATTCATCTCTAATTTGATGCGAGAGCTGCCTGTGCGAGAACTGCCTGTTTTGCTCGACCAGACAAACGGCGAGGAGTGAATGGCCCTTCTCGCTTCAAATCGCAGCTTCGCTGCTCGCCGTTCGATCAGTCGCTTTGCAGTGTATTCGTGTCGCACGCTAGGAAAGAAAACAGACCACTCAGTGTCTGCTAAACCATGTACCATCAACTCTACCATGGAAGAGTTTAAAATTCGCCTTATCGATACAGAAGAGGATTTCGAAAGGATCCTAATAAATGCGATGGTAAAGGAAGGCCGGCGACCGGGTCTTAAAGATGCCGAATGTTTTTTTGCTTGTGATCCCACTGCGGCTTTTGTTGGGGAGTTGAACGGGAGACCTATATGTCATATTACAATTGCAAAATATGGTGACAACTTTGCTTTCGGTGGTAATTTTATGGTGAGCAACGAATACAGAGGAAAGGGATATGGACGGAAGATTTATGACGCCGCTATAGCAAGTGTAAAGCCTCCTCGCAGCATAGCAATACTGCCAGGGTTGCTGACAGAAGAAGCGAACAAACGCAGGGGATTTCGCAGCCTGTTTTATGGCGCACATTTCGCCTTTCACCTTCCAACTGCTATAATCCATTTCTCTGAAACATCAGAGAGATCACCTGTTCAAATAAAAGGCATTGAAGAAGTGAATCAAGAAGCGCTTTTCGAGTACGATTCCACAGTGTTTGGCTTTGAACGTCATTCCTTCTTGTCGAAATGGTTACGCGTCATTGGCAGTCACGCTCGTGTGGCCATTAACAGTGAAGGTTCTATCGTGGGTTATACGGTTGCCCGGCCGACGATTGTCAAAGAAGAAGGTTACAAGATAGGACCGCTGTTCGCAAATTCTCAGTCAATTGCCGAGAGGTTGTTAAAAGCAGTGTTTGAAGAGCTTCTTCGACAAGAGGACCCTGCTCCAGTGGTCTCTATCGACGCCCCTGATAAGAAAGCCATGGAACTGTGCGAGAAGCTTCAAGGAAAGAGGTTGTTTGATATGGTGTACATGGTGTTGGGTGATCTTCCTGCTGCATGTTTTGATAAATGGTTCGGTTACATTACAGTTCAACTTGGCTAAGCTCTAATTCCATCCCTGGCATGGTGAAAACCAGCTTTTAACGTGTCAGCCAAAAGTATGTTCTTTTTCGGAAGCTATTTTAAATACAGTGTTTCGCCAATAGAGAGTTCGTGTCTCCTGCCCCTCTTAACTGGCGTCGCCTTCGCACCAGAAACGGGTGGCCCTTGAGACACATGATTTGATTGGCTAATTTTTAACAAAGGAAATTTAAATCACGCAAATAAAATTAACCGTTTTAAACTCTCTTACAACAAAGAGATTTTAAAACGGTTGATTTAATTGGCTAGATTCAAACTCCCTTTGTCAAAATCTGGCCAATCAAATTATGTGTCTCCAGAGTCACCTGTTCTTCGTGCAAAGGCCCCGCCGGTTAAGGCGCAGGAGGCTCTGGGAACGAGAATGGGCTTATTCTAATCGAGTCATGAGCAGTTTGTTTCTTGGAAGTCCGGAAAGAAATATAACGATCGTGTTTAAATCGAGTTCTAGAAAGTACCGCCGTGGCTCACATTCTCCATAAAAATATAAATAAATTGAAGTGACAAACGACAATACTTTATTATTATTGTAGTTTACCACGATGAACAACCACAGCCTTTTTTATGACATTAAAGTGTGATCTTGGAAGCTAAATTAAGCGGTTGGTTTTCTTGTTAGCGCCTCGTACAATTTAAGTTCTAATTTAAAAAAAGAAAAGGAAAAACATGTAGTATGCAACCGTGTTCATTTCTTGTTCTGACAGTGGATAGAAAAGTTTTCAAGTTTGCCTTGGAAATGCAAACACACGTGAGTCGCGTAGCTCAGCGAGCCCTGGTACCCTGATTGGCTATCGATATAGTATTCCATTCTCACTCATTAATATGCCGCTAATTGTATTGCGTGGATAAGTTATGGGAAAAGATTGTGGCCGAGGCAATGAGCAGCTGGATGCGAAAACACTGTGGCTGTGAACACGTAGCCGAAGGGGAGGTGGGAGGGTCGAAATTGTCTCCAGACGTCCCGGTTTGCGTATCTCTTTCGAAATGTGCCGAATCAAAGCAAAGGGATATTTAAATAAGGAAATACTGCACGTGGTAATTAAGCATTACATCACACAACTATCATCAACAAACAGGGTTATGTAATCCACGCACTGCGGAATATCGCGTCCTAGTAATGAATGAGAATAGACGAGGTATCAGCTGCGAGGAGCGCTGAGGTGTCTTCGCCCTACTTCTTTATAAACTGTTATTATATGGCCGTGTCTCACAAAGACTGGGAACTACCGAATTCGCGAATTTGATTGGCTAAAATCGATATTGACCGCGGTCTAGATTTTCCCATCTAGACCGGCATCTAGACCGGTTGCACTTACGTTGAGAAGTTTACAAACAAAAATGCAAAAACGTGGACTTGTTTCTGCTAAAAAATATTAAATGGAAGAACCGAAAAGCTTGACGCGAAAAAAGGTTAACAAGAACGAGTAAACTTTGGCAAATTTTCGTTCAGTTCACAGGCACGAAATTAAAACACCAACTAGAAACGAATATGCGAGGTAATTGCAAGGTCAGAAGTTGAAGGCACTAAACACGATTAAAAGCAGCTAAAATACCCTATCAGTCGATTAAAGAGGCTAGAGAAGTTGAAACATACCTGCCGGTGATATCGACCTTCTCTTGTTCTAATTTTTCCGCGATCGCCGTTCACTAGCAACATGTCAGCGAGTACTAAGAATGGAAGCGAATTTTTCGGCTGGAAAGTATTCTAGTTTGGCCATATAATAAACATCTTATTAACCGAGCTTAGTCGGTCTGTATGGGAGAATCTTGACCTCGTTCATGAGTACAGACCTCACTGCGTTCGGTCTGTAGTCACGACCTCGGTCAAGATTCTCCCATACAGACCTCCTGCTCGGTTAATAAGAGCTAATTAATACTAACTAATACTCTGATCTAGTGGAAAATAAATGATGATGACGATGATGACGATATCGCATTCTTTGCGACACTTATTTTTGGTATTGCAAATTTAATATAGAAATGCGATTTTGTCCTATCTTAAGTAGCATCAATGTTATAACTTATTTAGAAAAAACCTCAGAAGTTCTGTATTTCTTATTAACCAATCACATAGTTTTATTTGTATTCACGTTCTAAGAGCCGTTATATTATTGTCACTCCTACTCTGGCCCCGTAGAGGACTAGTACTGCTGGTCGAAATATTGGCCATTAAAAAGCCTGCCTATCTTCGACATCTTCATTTCCGTCGTACTAGCCTTGCAATTTAATTTGTTTGTTCTACACGTTGAGTGCCGTCTACTGACGCGCATTTCCTTCTACAGGAAATCCGGAAAGAAAGTTACCACGCAATTTATCAAAGCGTTGAGTGGTCCTCTGCATTTTAAAATTGTCACTAGACAGCTTAGAGTTTTTCTGATTTTCTGTTTGTTTGTTTTTACGTTTTATTGTTTTTGTTTTTGTTTTTTCTTGTCGTTGTTGTTGCTTTTTTTTTAAGAGTAAGTTTATTTACTCAGTCCAATTAAAATTCAACTTGCACGGGCGGTTAAAGAAGGCACTGAGCAGACAACTACACTGTAGTACACTGTAGTAAAGTAATACAAGAATCCGGCCAAAGTGTAATTAACAAAAAGCGTTGGCTTTATAGCATCATAGAATTGAGCCAAAATGCAGCTCTCTCCTTAAAAGCCACCTTCAACGGGAAAAATTATATTTGTCCGTAACGTGCAAAACTCATGTTTAAGTAAAACATATTGAACAAAGCAACGCGGTTTCCCAAATTTGTATTATTAGCCGGGTATTAACCATATTTGATGAAAGTTTCTGAAAAAGTGTTCAAACTCAAAAATTACCTAAAGATTGTAACGAAAGTGACGTTATAAGAAAACTCAAGCTCTCCTGATCGCGAGTATGAAATCAATCAATTTTATATCGTCAAAACAGCTTCAAGACACATTTTGGCGTTATTTTGAAGCAATTTGTTTATTATCATTATTATGCAAAAACTATGGTTAGAAATGTTTTTGCAATTTATTCGAAATCAAACATACAGACTTTTCTAATTCCTATATATTTTGTTAGCAATACACTATGCTTTACTGTATTGTTAATACCTTTTTAAAATGATATCTGGATCACGTCAAATTCATTTTTTGGTTGAATTAAAGTTGTCATGGTAATATCGATTTCCTTAGAAACATACACTATACCAAACTAAACCATACATAACTTTCATATCAATCCGATGAAGGGAAGACTGAGAAAAGGCTAATTGAAAATCTTTGGTATATGCATGGCTCAGAAAAAAAAAACTGTTTCGAGATAACTTACATAAGGAAATGATTTGTCATTTGAACTGACATGATAAGTCAGTCTGTTCGGAATGTTTTGCATGCTTTTTCGCTAAAAAGTACCTCGTGTCCTTTGGTTTTCCGCGTTTCTTTGGCAAGTTTTCCACGTTTCACAGAGACTTAGTTAAATATTTCATTGGGAGTCAATACTTCCTGGAGGTAACATATTTTGGTGCCAACTATTTATTATTTACTTACAATCTAATTTCACACTTCAGTTTTCCTATTTGCCTTAAATCGTCCAATTCTGTATTCTTTCCTCTTTCACAAACACCCAAAAATTAATGCATGTTAAGGGAACCTAGGACGAATCAGCTTCAATAAAAAGAGGGAAAAGCGGAATAGTGCTAAAATAGGGGAAATAAAAAGAAAAAACATATGTAGCATCAATTCAACTATATATAATCATCCCTTAGGACTCTGAAGAAAAGGAATTAACTGTTTTTTTTTGTTGTTGTTGTTGTTGTTTTTTGTGGAGCATTGCATTTGTAGGTGGTCTGATTCAGAAAAGAGACCAAAAGTAAAAACATAGCTAGAAGTTTTAATATGCACTTTTATGTTAATTCAGTTAGCGATGATACGCAAAACTAGTACTGTTTCCTTAACGTTTCATGAACGCGAAAATATTTTGTTTTAAAACGAAAGATCTCACTGCATGAAATTAACGAGAAATTCAAAGAACTGCGTTAATTAAATCATGTTAATAATTTCATGGAGCGTTGATTTCAGCGTCCCTAACGAAGTAATAGTTACCTTCTAAAATATTAATTGCTGTCATTTTTATTCAATAATTGTAACTCATGTCCTGCCGTGTAGACCATTTAAAATTTTTAAAACAATCTTAGAGTTCAAGCTAAGAGGAACCTGCGTTTCTCGCATAATAAACGAGTCGATTTAGTTCTGTTCTGGTCTGTTCTCTTCTTTACTCTATTCCTGCTGCCATCTCAAAAGTGTTTTCTTGTGCTGTTCGCGAAAATAAAAGCGTTAATTGTGATCTTTGTTTCACCTGTAAAAATCATGAAGTATTTATCTAGTGAAATATGCGAAAACGCAATATTTCAGGTAGTTTGACCTCCATCAAACCCAATATCAAGTTAAAAATTAAGATATATATCTTCTGGTAATCACAAATTAAAGAGTTTTTCAATTATCTTTGGCTGCATTATTTTTTAATACAATATGGTTTTTTTTTTGTATAAAGCTATGTATATTTGTAGCTTTGGTTGGGCCATTAGCCAGGTCTGTGACTCAATTTTAAGTCAGTTTTCAATACCTTACAAATTGTCAATCACTGAAGCATCAAAAGCAATAAATCAACGGCATAATTAAGTCAGTGTTTGATTGTCAGCTATCATGCTATGCCATTCGTCAGGAGGCGTTGCTTTGTTCTCCATTTAAATTATTTGTAAACATTGGTTCTATTAATGGCCTCTTCCTGACCCATATTGGCTTTTCCCCGAATAAATTTCATTAAGATGAAAAGCTATATCAATAAATTAATGGCTTTCGCGCAAGTAATTAACTTTGTGGCTCGAAATCTATCAGTTTCCAGGGAGTTTTCTTTCGGCCCATGGTGATCTCATTTGCATATAGTGTTGGTTCCGCTACACTAGTGTGACGTTTTATATATCCACTCACCCAGAAAGAACCGAAACTTTGTTTCGACGCTGTTTTCAGCTACACACGAACGAACAGTTTCGATAAGTTACAAGACAACAATATTGTACAAGCATCCAGGTCAGTGGTGATGTCATGATTTTTATTAATCTCGGATTTGCCAAGATGTGTTAAGTTCGGTAAATGTTGTTCTACACTAGGCAAATCAAATTTAAAGTCGAGGTTTACAAATACACTTTGTGACAACTGGCAAATGTTTCAGGCCAGTCCAGTACATTTGACGCTAAACGATGTTGTACGAAGATTGATCTCTCCATAGGATAGCAGCAAGGTTACATCACATACGAAGCTAGCTGTATTGCCATTTACGAGAGTGATTAGCCGGAGCAAAATATGCTATGTGATGCATGAAAACTGTACTTGGTGCTACCTAATTCTCACGCAATTCGACTGCAACAAATAACTGAAGAGATTCCATTCATTCTTAGATTTTTAAAAATGGTTCAGTTAATGCAAAACGTTTTTCTCCCTCAGAATACAAAGCATTGACGGATTGAACCAAGTTTATCATGGCCTCTACTAACAGTACCACTTACAACCTCTGGTCGACAAGCGGTGACGAATTCATCGCGGCTATAGTTGTACTAGGTAAGTGAAGAATTATAAACGATACATACAAATCTTCAGTGGAATTTTTTCCAAAATTCTCATTAAATTTAGTTCACACAAGCTTAGTTAGATCCTCTTCGAGAAACTGAACGTCAGTTCAATTATTAAATGAGAAGCTGAATAAATTTAACTACTGTACGATGGTGTTTGCGATATAAGAAATTCCAGAAACTGTTTTGATTATATTACCTACATGGCGCTCTTGATGCCCAAGTGAGACAATCTGATATACGTGAAAACTGGCGAGCAGTTCCATTCCACCATTGGCAATTTAAATTATTGATTAAAGTGCTAAGCCAGTGTTGCAAGGAAGAATAAAAATGGACATTTTCCCGCTAACCTCAAGAAAAGATGAAGCTGATGAAAGTAGTTCCTTTCCTTAAAAGAATTGTATAATCGCATGTCTGATAGTCAAAGACTATATATCGCTGTTTGAGCTGCTTTTATTTGTAACTGTTGCATCTAAACAAAGTTTTGTACCGATGACTTTGGTCATCGATATTGTAAGCAAATCAATCCAAAGTATTAAATTCAAGTTAGTGAAAAAAAAAATAAGTCAGTGAAGTTTCCAAACGTTATATAACAAGTTTGGACTCATTTCAACTCGTGAATCTGTTAAAACAAGGGATGAGGTTAGAATAAGATATCAGAAGATGTAAAACTCAAAAGAATTGCACTTTAAACAATGGCTCACTTCAATAATCTCATGATTGTATGTATACTTCTTTACACGTAACCATGGTAATCGTTCCAGCTGAGTTCATTACTTAGAACATTACGTGATAGTATTGTGGGCTTATTTTTATTCTTCGTTCACTGTATTTTCAGCAGCCGGTTTAATTCTAAATGTTTCACTGACAGAGCACATTTATATAAAAATACAGAAAGTCCGGCATTGTCTTCCTATCTGAATTTTCTCCGCGAGGCTTCATGGACGTTTAATTCAAAGCGCTTATATCCAAAGCTTGATCGCCGGCCAGCTGCTGCGAGGAAAATAATCCCACACTCCTACGAACAAAGGCCTTTCTCGGGTAGAAACAAAGGCCTGACTCAAGAAACCGGCGGAAATGGAGCCTACGCATTTTCCTCAAAATTGATTTCTCCATTCAAGTAAATAGATTCAATTTAGCTCCGTAAAGCTGCCCATTAACTTTTTTGCAAATATTTTAGCCATCTAAGCCACCGACACGTACACCCATTATCTTAGAACACAGCAAGAATTAAGGATATCCAATAGATACATTTCTCGTGTTGCTTCTCAGTTTACTGAATAGCTTGTTAGGGCAATTAGCTAATAGTCGCTTATGAACATTGTTTCCACACTCAGCACTCTGTGCATTTATTTATGAATTGCCGTCAGCGTGTTCGACTGAGTGCGTATGTATTGTTGTTTTTTCCCTATGTAATTGACTCTTCTTTCTTCAAATAATTCGACAAATATTTACGTATAATCCCCGATAATCATTGATAATTACAAGCTTAACTTTCACTAATCTTAGAATATGTTGTTTTTCGCGCCGTGAATTACGATTGAAGTACTTAGAGTTCTCTTCGATCTCTGCTAGCAGGGTAACCACGAATCGGAGAGCACCAAGAAAAGATTTAGAGTTATCATAATTTGCTTATATTCCAGAAATGATGACGTATACTTCCTTATTATTCCTTGCCCATAAAGCAATTATAGAATGATACTCTTTAGCTTCACTGAAGTGATATCACAGCTTCTAAACCAAATAGCAGCTGAAAATTTAAATGTAAAAATCGTAAAAAAGCATCTTTAGTTATCGGTTTATCTGTTGTACAGCTTTGGTTTAGTAACAGCAAAACACGTTCATGCATGTCTAGATTTGAAAAAAAAAAGAACTTCAGATAGATTTTATGATTAAATTGAATTTGATGAATGATAAATTTCATTGGATTCACTTCGTGTTTTTTAGTTTGTACTACAAACATTTCATTCAAAATAATGACAAATTTGCGCTCCTCGAAGCATTTGTCACGAACCGTAATAGATTTTGAACGGAAGTAATGACAAAGGGAGCAAAAGGAAACAACATTTGGAAACCTATCCTTTGCTCCCTATATCCTAAGTGTCCCTTCCAGGTGGGCTCATTTTTTGGGGAGCAAATGTATGGGCTAAAATAAGAACATCCTCAGGCTCAGCCAAATTTACGTGTTCTTGTATAAGAAAAAAGAGTGTATATGAGCTCAGATACCATGGCCTGTAAATCAATCAAAACTCAGGAATTGCAATATAACATGGCAAGCTTATTTCTTATCACTATGATCTTCTGAAACATGACAGTCAAATTAATTTTTTCTTACCTTGCAGGAATCATATCAATAGTTGGTTTAATTGGCAACAGCCTGGTTGTTTCAATAATTGTCTCAAGTCGTCGCCGCGGTCAGCGGTCTCCAGTACAGCTATTTCTCCTGCACTTGGCGATTTCAGACCTGCTCGTGTGCATATTGTGCATACCGCTGACCATATGGGTCAATTTCTATTACCCCGAAGAAGACAAGAAAGGGGCAAGCGGTGTATGTAAGCTCGCACGATTTGTCCAGGTTGGTACCGGCATTATACACTGGCAATGTACTGATCATTCAACGGTTGGATATACGAACCTATGTCGACCAGAAAAACATTACGAGATAAGGAATAGGAAGAAAATGATTAAAAAACAGACGTTTTAAGCTTACGAAAGAAACGTCTGTAAAGTGCACAGACCAAATCCATTTACAAGTCGAACTAACTAAGCTATGAGAAAAATCGGGAACTGAGCAGGGACGACGGATGAATATAAACATGCACAGATTTGCTCGCTACTGCGCGCATCACTGTATTTGCTTCTGGTCTCTTGGGGCCATCAGAGCTTTCCTTAATAAGGAGGCCAGCACTCGCAAGAAAGGATACGCTCTCAGCCCTACTTTTTTTATAGCAATCGATGCACCAATTACTTTACTGATGCATGTGAATATTAACTATCGTTTCGCGTTTTGCTTTCAGTTTCTGGCGCCATCAAGCTCCATATGTTTACTGACCGTGATCAGCATTGACAGATATTACTCCCTTGTTCGTCCTCTGCAAGCCATGAAGGCCTGGCTTCGTCCTAAAGTCCTAATCACCATTGGATGGATCTACGCAGGGGTCATTTTCCTGCCCACGTTTTATTTCGCTGACACTGAGAACGTCCAATCAGCAAATGGCGCGTTCTGGTATTGTCGTACCATCCCTAACAACACAGCAGCAGGGTTTAGCTACCTGGTGTTCCTTTTCATCTTTGGATTCGGCATTCAGTTGGTCACCATAATTGTGCTGTACAGTCGCGTTGGAAAGGCAGTGTGGAGCCGTGAAAGGAAAATCTCCCGCCAGGGAACTGTATCGGCGTCTAACGCAGCATCAATGGACAAAACAAAGAAACGTGTTACTCGGATGCTTCTTACTGTTGTCATATTCTTTCTGGTTTGTTGGGCGCCGTTTGTTATATACACCGGCTTCATTGAGAGATATGTAGCACAGTTCCCAAACCCCGCCGATCCCATTCGAATTATTACCTATGGTTTCGGTCTCTTCAATTCAGTTTGCAACCCATTCATATACTTCTTTAATAGTCCAAGCTTCCGGAGGGATTCTTTGAGGAAAGTTTGCTTAGAGGTTGCAAATCCCGGTGGACAAAAAGAAGACAAGTACAGCGGCTCCGACAGCACGACAAGGAGTACCATGGTAAGTCGGGTAGGCACAGTGGTGGAGTCGGGAAAAAAGAACAATGTAAGCAATGGCTTTGGAAACCACGCTTACGAAAACGAAACATACGATACCAGACTTTAGAACGAGTTCAGTCGTTACTCAAGGCTCCACATTTTTTCAAAAGATGGATAACACTATCCACCAGATAAATCAATACTCAGTGGCTAGCGCATGGTTTGTTTTGTGAACACAGTTAGCGGTTTGTCCGGTGGGTAGCGTTATCCACCCAGCCCTTTTAGCAAAAGAGCCCAGATTGGAATTGACGGAGACATAATGCAAACAATGTCCGCTTTTAATTTTCATTTGGCACACAATTCGTCACTCTAGTACTCGAAAATAACACTCGATAAAAGTAAGAATTCATTCACGGTATTGATCGGAATGTCGAGTCTATTCCGAAGACGTTTCGGTAATGTTCGGAATCCTAAGGATTTACAGAAACACAAAAACATCTGAAGTTTGATTGAATAGCACACAAATTTGAAACAGGTTAAGGTTGAAATCCAGGGTACAGCAAGCTTAAAATGAGTGGATGAAGCCTAAAATTAAAATGATTGACAGGCGACAGTCACGAAAAGGTTTCCGAAGATCAGCAAATCTCACGCGAAGAATTAACCGAAGATTTCCGAAGATCAACCGAAACTTCAGGACGTCGCTTAAGATCAACCTAAGGATTGCAAACATTGCCGAATCCCCGAATGCTTTACCCGCGAACATTTAAACATCGCCGAAAATTTAATCTTATACAAGTTGCCTGAAGATTTCAAATTTCTTTGGCACCCACAGATTTCGGATTCCATTGGAAGGTTTAGAAATGTTTGGAAGTTTTTTGGGGAATTTCAGAGTTCGCATCTTTGTCCCTAAATTTGCCAAGTACCCTCAATTTATTTTTGCATATATGTAACATGTGTACTAGCAAGTAAGTACGTTTTTCGCTGTATATTTTAGCCTATTCCAAAAAATTATACTAGAGGCATCATTATATTTATGAATATATTTGTTTTAATTATTTAAAGTTACCGTATATATTTTGAAAATTCGAAATTTAGCTTGGGCATCACAAGCTCTATTTGACTTCGAGTATAAATAAATGAAGTTAATGACTCGAATGTATTCAGTTTCTAATGTGGCCACAGCGGCCAGAATAGTATTATTATATCATATATCAACAACATTACATAAAATATTTCTGTAGAGATATAATGTTTTGAAGCTTATTATATTACTCAAGAGAAAGAATATCTCTGTTGCTTATTTTTGGAAATTTGGACAAAATATATATTGTGCAGACTTTGAGCAGTAGAGTATGGTAAAAGTGCAAGTATATGATTGCATTATACTACAGAAGTGCTACAACAGGGGGCCGAAAAAAAACCCTTTGTTTTTGCTTTGCTTTCTCGCTGATTCAGTCCCTATGGACTTAGTATTGGGTGATGTATCCAATTACCTTATACGTACTTTACTATACCAAACATGACTCTGTATTTTAACTGGTGTAACTTAATTTGGCTCTTCTTGATATCCTTTGTAGGAGACCTCAATGTAATCAATGTAAATAATCGAAACTAAATAAAGGCTCTATTGTATTCACATTTACAGTATAGTCGTGAGTGAAAATGGCCAGGGTGGAGAGGCTGCTGCTCCTTTGTCTTTGTGAGGACTACGCGGAATACTGATTGTGCGGAGTAATGTATCAATCAAATCCAAGAGCACTTATTCACCCCCACCACCACCATTGGACAAACCCCCGGGCATTTGACTTTTTTGAAAAATTTCGATCAAATTTACCACTATGTTGGCAATTTACTCGGTCAACTTGCCCCAATGCTTAGAGCTTCACAGAGCCTCAAATTCCCCACCCTCTACGTCAGTTAAAGGAAAAAGGATATCCAATGACAAAACAAGGAAACTCTGAATGTATACTTTCTGTCCGTGTAACTTGAAATCGCTCTTTCTAGCTCTGCTATTACGTAATCTGTAAAGAGGTTTCTTGTGGCAGCAGCCCACACTTTGCATTAAAGATGAATGCATGGACTGACGAAATCCTGTAAGAGGGTCTCAAGGAGGTAGTGGCTTTTACGGTTAACGGCTAATATGTTGGCCTTTTTACGGCTAACGGTTAATTTTTTTTTTCGTTACGGTTAACGAAAGTGTTAACAATTAATTCCCCTTGTTTTAAAAGATAAAAATAGTTTTTATTGTTGTAAACATATTTAAGGTCTTAGGACCATTCTCTGATAGTAAAGTAGACTTTTTAACTGCGGTAGAAAAATTTACATCTACCAAATAAAAGAATTTTAAATTATTGTAAAAGCAAGGAACAACCATTCTATACAAGTACATATGTAGCCAATGTCATAAGTATAATAACTTGTGTTATAGCGTATACCGTATATGCTTATTATAGCCTTAAGCATAACCATCGCATAACCATGGCAACTAACTCAACTCGTACATTCAAAACTCAAAACTTAGAACGTCTCGCTAAAGACACATTTGCCAGACCCTTCCGACAGTTCCCGTTTGCTGGATTAAAGGGACACTGCCAGGGACATGTTTTGGCTTTTTTTAGCCAAAAAAGCCACCAAAATTACGACTAAGTACTCTCATTCATGCAGGAAATGCTCCTAGAAAGTGAAGGGAAGGATAACTAGCAAATTGTTTCAAGAAGAGGGTGACCGTAAATAGTTTTCATCAATTTTTCCAAGCCACAAAGAGGAGAGAACTTGAGAAAGTCAGGCTGACGTTTTCAAGTTGAGATCAAAAGCTCCCGATGATATCACAGTGATATCACTCTATATTTAGCTTTAGTACACTGTTATAGTAATCTTAAGAAAACTTGACCACTGTTAACACGTCTCCAGTGGTGTAAACATGTTTTTGGGCTGTTGAATTTTTGAAGTCATGCTCGTGACAGTGTTCCTTTAAGAGGGTCCTTTTCCACTACAGATCTAGAGCAGTTGCATAGGGATTGCTAAAGATGGTTTTTGGTGGCAGGCCAGTGGCAGTGCTAAATGGTGATTTTTTGTGTTTGTTTGTTTGTTTGTTTTTTTTTGGGGGGGGGAGGGGGGGGGGGGGTAGGAGAGCAGTTGCGTTGAAAAAAAATATTGCACGCGCGTAACTGCCAGTCCAGACCACCAATTAGAATCTTAAATCCCTAAAACGTGCATGGAGGAGAATAGGTAGAGCTCCTATTTTTGTAAAGAATTGGAGATAACATAGCCTTCTTTATAATCCACATACATAAAATGGAATGCGACTGACGAAGGTTTAAAAATACGGGGGTTTACTATGCCATAACTTTTATAATAATAATTATACTCAAATTTCATAAAAAAAAAAAAAAAAACATATGAAGCATTTAGCATGTGGACGTTCTTTATCTGTTGACACGGATTTTCATTTTTAGATCTATATGCCTTTTCAGTTGGGAGTTTCTTTTCCTACTCCTGTCACGTGTCTTATCAAATACGGCCGTGATTTGAAACTCGTGAAGGACACTTTAACGTATAAACAAAGTTGTGTAAAACACTAGTTTGGTTTCAGAAACCTTTCTTAGCAATTAACTTGTAGTTAAGAAGCCCCCATCCCCCCTCACCTTTATAGTATTGGTCTTTCTTGGTACCGAGACACACAAAAGTTTAGACTCAAAAATCTTCACAAGAGATCATGAGACTTTCACTTTCGTGGTATTTCGAGGCCACGCATTTTTTTACGGTTAACAGTTTTTCCGCTAATGGTCAAAATTTTCCAATTTTTTGGCCTGTTTTACGGCTAACGGTTAACCCCATTGAGATCCTCTAATAAAAGTACATATTTACCAGGAATTTCTTTCAGTGAATTTAGTCTGAAGCAAGTGAAGTTTTCTGTTCACCTAGGTTTTGGATTATTAAAATCGAACAAAAAAAAAAAACAAGCCGTAAACATCCAATGTTTCAATAGCATATTCGACACTTAGTGACAGCTGATTGTAACAGCAGCCAATCAGGGTTGAATTCATTTATAACTGGTAGTTCATTCCTATCCAGACCATGTTTTGATATTCCTTGAGCAACAAGTAAACGTTCGGCGCAAGCATAAAATGCAGTGCAGAAACAACTGCTTTTGTTCAGCATTAATTGCTGCAATGATCACATTTGAAATTCTAGATAAGGCTAGTGACATCGCCATTACATACCACTTATTAACCTCGTCCGTTCGGTCATTACAGGGAAATCTCAAACCCGGCCATGCGATCGAATTTCTTTGACAATGACGCAATTTTTGTCTTTACTTTTCTGTTCTTGAACAAACTTTTGTAATTCCTCTTGACTGTTGCTGGAATTTTTGTCTCCATGAGTGGCAACGTTGGCCATGTTGTTTTGCTCAGTTTTGGCCTGTTCATCCTCCTCTGGGTAATAAAACTCGCTCTCGCTGTGGCTCGTCGCTCATACTTAGGCCAGTATTTTTTTTCTTTATTTATTGACAAGATAGTTAACTTTAGTCGGTAACCTTCACAGCCTCAAACTCAAAAGAGCCGTCGAGCCGAGAAAATTTTTCATAATGCCCGGTCATTACAAGAAAATCTTGCCCGCTCAGCAGCCGATCAGAGCGCGCGTACTATTGTAGCCATATAATAAAGTGGAATATAACAAAGGAAGGTTGTTTTACAATCCTAAGGGTTCTGTACACAGAGCTCTGCTATTTTCTATGATCGCTGGGTGCGTCATTCCTGTCTTACGCACATCCTTGTACGTTTGGTGAATTGACGAAAGCCATGACAAGTTTTATGACGGCCTTGATCTTGATTTAAAGTCTGTAAAAGTCATGTTGGAAGCCTTCCCTCAGGCGGTTATTGCGAAGTTTTTCTTTGTTCAATGTGCGACAAAGAAATATGGCTTGGGTATCAAGATCTTGGATCCGACTTTTGATGTCTTCTGTGGAGCTCCGTTCCTGTTTTTCTTTGCTTCTCTGTGCTGGTACGTCCATAACTACCGTTGCGCAGATGATGAAGGAACCGAACAACAAAAAAGGTGTATTTTGTTTGTCATTTTGCCCATCCCTTTCTTTGTCTCCTTGGTGGGCTTGGACTTAATAATTTTATCTTTTTCCGACTTTCTTAAGCGCTGTTAAATGCTAACAGTTGAAGAAAGTCAGATCTACGATAGAACTGCTCCTGACCAGTTTTTAGTTCTGGGAAAGACCATTCATTGTTTGCCGCACTGTTTCTTGACAGAGCCGAAAGTTTTGTTTCTACTATTGACTTGGTGAACGTAAAGGCTGAACAGCATCTGTACACATAATTTGCCTTTTGGCTGTAACTGAAATCTTCTCAAACATCACCGGCTCGATTTATATCGTAAATAGTTCTGAACAAACGCCTGTTTTTGAAAATAAATAAAGTGTAACCAACTGTATTCGAACTGGAACTTAAACAATAATAAAGCTATGTGAATCAATTAGGTTAATTTTTGTAGCGGATTTTACAAACATTTACTCGTCAACATTTAGACAGAGTCAACGAAATTTCCAAGAATTGTACAAGAGTGCTGTATCTATTTTTTTATTCAATAAAAGTAAGCTAATTTTGATATTCGCTTGTACCCTTACATGCAAAAGTACTGGCACTGTTACGAAGAAACATGTCGCAAAGACATGCTGATCGTAGCGACCTGTACCTGAGACAAAGTAACAACATGCACACACACAAGAAAATTTAGCGGAAAAATATTATAGCGTCCACCCTGTTTTTGGGAACGTGCCGTTACAATATGTTCTCGCTACATTATTTTTCTTTCTTTTCTTATTTTTCTGAGTTCCATGTTGATAAAACATGCATGTAGGTTTTAAGCCAACAGAAAATAATAGTATCTAATCTATTATCTATACTTAAAAGAAGACTAATGTTATATTATTTTATATAATATATATTAATATATGTTAATGTGTCTAGTGAGCCCTGGCCTCCCATGGGGTTTCAGGGAACAAGGGAACATGGTCATAAAATAATTGGGAACAAGGGAACAACCGGAAAATAAAGCTGGGAACACAGGATCAAAAGCTATCTTTCTGATATTTTAGGGAACAGGGATCACAAAAATTGAAAAAAAAAACTTTCAGGGAACAAGGGAACACAAGGGAGATTTTATTGGGAACAAGGGGACACGCATCCCCCACCCCTTCCCAGGGAGGGGCTCTCTAGTTCTGGAATAATATTTTGAATATCTATTTCTATTGTGACAGGCTGTCTTACAAAAATGTGAAGCAGTTGAATGTGGTGCTAACTTACTACCACAGAAGCAAACACATTTTACTGTTTAACAGGCAAGACAATATAAATTTGTTATTGACCAAGGGTGAGGTCAAGCAATTTTTTTGTTGTCATTTAGCCTGAGTCTTTCAAATTTGATATATCCCTAGTACACTTGCCTATTATACTGTATCATGCAATAAGCCCTTAAAATTGCACTATCAACCATGTGACAGTGATAAAATTAATAAATTAAATTAGCCCGTCAAAGTTGATTAAAAAGAGCAAGCAGTTTTCTTTGACTTAGCCCAGTACAGCTGATCTATCAAAGGTAGTATATCAGTGAAACTGATTTACTGTACATCTTGGAAAAACATGACATAGTAAGTTTGTATAGTGTGATCATCTCTAAGAGAGTAAGTAGTTCTGAAGAGAACTGTTCTTTGAGACTGGTATTTCAATGACCAGAGCAGAAATCAATTTCAGAGTCAAGTGATTGTAATGTCCGAAAAGCCACACATACTCCAAGTGCATTCTATGAAGTGTCTATGAGGCAAATATTATGAATACATTATGAATTTGTCAATAATCAGCCACTGGATACCACCAGTACAAATTAGTAGAATTGTACTAGTATACTAATGCAATTGCTGCAATCTGATTGGCTGAGCTATTGAACACTATCAGCCATTAGTGTGCAGTGGCTGAAGGTCGTCTACAGAATGGCAACATTGTTTCTCCGAAGTTTCGGAGGAAGTTTAGAAACAATTGTCATTATTGGATAATTAAATTCCCACGAAGACTAAAAGGAGGAAATTCACCATTGCATGAGCTTATTAAAACGGTAAAATTACTGAATAAACTGATGAGCTTGAGTTCACAACTGAAAGTTTAAAATGAAAATTCAGTCCATGCACGCGATTTCAGTTTGCGAAAGTGTGAAGTTTAATACTAGTTCATATTGTAGAACAATAATTAGAAATCATTATTTGAAGGAAAATGATTATTAGATTAGATTATTCGCTCTCAATTTCTATGAGGTGATAGTTGATTCAGCCTTCGGCCTCATCAACTATCACCTCATATAAATCTTGAGCTCATAATCTAATTGTTTAATATTATTAATAGCCCTTGACAGAGGATAATAACTGATTTTTTTATCATAAAATAATATTACAGCTCAGATGATGCAGGTGCTACAAGTGATTTTACATGTACATTTTGTACATTATACACTGTACATGTAATGATTTAACATGTAGTTTGTGGAAATGCTTGTCTAAGCATCATGTTAAAATAAATTTTGTACCAACGTCAAGTGGAAAAAGCACCATAGGCTGGTGGCTGATAGGGGGGTGGAGGACTGTCCTGAAGGAACCCATAAGAAGGGGGTGGGGCAAACGGTTGGGAATATGGCTGATAATAAGGCACTTGTGGAGGAGGTGCTGACGGCTGTGCAGCTGCAGGATCAAAGGTGAAGAATATGCTGTCCACATCTATTGGATAGTCAGGGCCTTTGTCTTGGTGGACATACTTTGCTGATACATCTGCTGATGTCACAGGCCTCCAGTGGTGGTTTGCCAAAGCATGAAATAAATGACATATCAGACTTCTGCCATGAAGTCCATCATGACCAGTCATTCCATCACCCCATGGATTGCCCAGTAGTTTGAACTCTAGACTGTTGCCATAGCGCTGTACCCTTTGAATGCCAATGGCATACTGTGCTTGAATGACATCTTGGCATATCTGAAAAACAATTTTTGCAAAGAAAAAAGAAAACTAATCAATATAATAACAAGAAGCTTCAAGACGCTTAAAATTGGGTGGTTAATACTTCACCATGTTTGTGTGGTTTGCACAAAGAAAAAAAACAATAAATATCTGGAAAATGCTTACAGTGTAGCTCAATAGCTCGATCAGCCTGACTGCTATTTCGCTTGAAAAAGATAGTTATCATGAACATTTGGAAAGCAGTCAAGCATGTGGTTTGAGTAACGAAGTAACAGTTGGGAAAAAGCATGGGTCAACACATTGCATGAATGACATAAAGACCTTCATTTGATAATAGCTTACATTTCAAAAGAAGTCTGTTTTGCATTAAATATTCAGTACTCACTCTGGAGTCAAACGCTTGAATAACATCAAGATGTGTATTTCACACTAAACCACAGGGCACCCTTACAAGCAGCGTGACTGTTTGTGGCATGTATATTATAAACTAAAATCTGAGACAACAAAATGGTGAAACCGCCGAAACGAAACAAGTATATTCATAATAATAATTTAATAATTTACATGTATTAAATAAATATAGTGCGTCTTCTAACATGGAAATGATCAAAAGCACATTGCAATTTTGTTAAAACCTCAAAATATTAAGTACATGTATATAGAGTACTGCTCTGTAAAAACAAATAAAAGCTAACTGCAAGCAAACCAGAGTGAAAGCTAACAGCAAGAAAGCTGGCTGGTTATCCTTTCGTTTGTACATTTGAAATACATGTATAAAGAAATTGATGAGAATACCGAAAGGGTCTTATTATGGTATACTGTAAATACTGCAAGCAATGTTTACAAGTAAGTTCAAAATCTACCCAAATTGTTTTATTTCATCATCTCTGTGGTTGAAAATGGTGAATTTGTGTGATTTGAAGGGTTTGCATTGACTGTTACTACACGTGATAAGAGAAGAACAAGGGTAGACAGCCCATTTTCGGCCAGTCCAGCGCAAAGCCGATTTTCGCACAGAAATTGTAATTGCCTCTGAAACACAAGAGAAACTAAAAGGGTGATCCTTCTTCTTGTTTCATTCAATTCAAAATTCATTCAAAATCCAAGTGCTAACAGGCAAGTAAAATTAAGAAAATGAAATGCAGCTTGTTGAAGTGAAAAGCATCTGCAGCTGGATTTTCTTGATAATTTACTGATAATGTTGCACTGTAATCAATCTTTAGTTTTGTTTGGGCCACGCTCAACAGAGGGTTGCAAAGTATATAATGGGGGTCTTGATCCTGTTTCAAGAACAAATTTAAATGCAATTATGAAAATAGAATGCCATTCCACATCTCCATCACATATTCTGATCCAGACAACCAATAAAAAAAATATTTGTCAGTGAATGATCTTTTGATTTTTTGGTGCATATATACAATATGAGAACCAAAACACATTGATACATGAACATTACACTGATCTCAGGCCATACTCTAACAATGTAAAATACAAAACAAGCTCTCATATTATATAATGAAAAATATTATAATATATTTCTTTAATTACAAACTAAATGTATAACTACTATACATGTACATGTATACATGTGATATAGATTCATCTGTAGATGGCCAGATGCCTGTAATGTTTGTAACAACAGACCTCTTAAATCTCACATATTTGACGTGACTCACTGACATAGTTTTCAGTCCAATCTGGACTCACAAATTTCATTTCAAGATAAAAATTTAAGAGTCACAAGCTGCAAGGAAACAATTTCCTTCATATATTTTCTTTGTATGCTAACTAGGGGTAAAGGTGATTGTCTACAGGTGGGGGGGGGGGGGGGGGGGGGTGGTGGGCAAACTGTCAGTGCGCTGGACTCCAGATCATGCAGTCTGGTGGTCTTAAGCCCTGGCCAGCATCACTGTGTTATGTTCTTGGGCAAGACCCTACACAGACAGTGCCTCTCTAGACCCAGGTGTATAACTGGGTACTGGCAAATATAATACTGGGGCCGAGGTAACCAGGCACAACCCTCCAAGTTCGTTAGTGGCCATTTGGCCACCGACTGCTCAAGTTTGGTTGCCAATGAAAAATTTTAGTTTCCTAATTAAGCTCAGGCTTTCAATCCTTCTCCTCAATTTCAGTCGCCAGGCTGGCGACTTCGGTTCCAATTTAGTCGCCAGCTCCAAAATTTTAGTCCCCATGGCGACCAAAATGGTCTTAACTTGGAGGGTCGAGGCAATGGACTACCATCCCATCCAGCAGAGAGAAGAAATACTTCTAGTCTGTTCACACTACGGAAACTGAGATATTAACTTCGGCATGATAGGACAACTGGCTCAACACAGACTTTTACCTTCTATGTGGTATTTTCCTTTGTTCTGGTGTATGGACCGTAATATACGACAATGAATATAATAAAAACACTCCTGCATTAACTAAAGATTTATATGTACATGTAGCTTCTGTCATGGCTACAGAATGCAAATTTTTCACTAACTGTGCATGTACATGACGTCAAATTTTAGAAAACACCTAATAATAAAGGCATGTGGTTCATATAAATTATGTTCTGTTAAATAAATATGAATACACGTATTCTTTAACAGAACAATGTTCGTTAACTTTCATACCTTTGTGACGTCCTCTGGTGCATTTATCAGCCGCAGTTTGTCTGTCTCATTCAAGCTAATGCAGAAAACTGGAGACTGCCTGGGTTGAGATTGTCTAAAAAGCAATGCACTTTTATCTGACAATTTCCTTGAGCTGTCAATACTGGCGATGATGCTCCACCCATACGCCTGCATGCTTTCAAGCAGCTTCAGTATAAGATATCTGGAGTCCACAGTCTCCTCCCCTGTTGCCCACCAGGGGTTCCCCCTCAGCTTGAACTCCCAGCTCTCAAAGTAGCGTGACTCTTCCTGGATTCCTCTTTGCCAACAGGTTTGAATGACATCACGGACGGCAGAAATCAAGCTGTCTGGGATGCCAATCAGCCTGATTGTGTCATTCTTGTTGAGGCTTATTGTGAAGTGTGGTGGGGAAGGCTGCCCAAGCATAACGTTTGGGTTGTGCTCAAAGAACAGAGTATTGGTACCACTTTTAAGGTTGGAATTCCCATACAGACTCCACTGCCTAGCTTGCAAATCACTCACAAGTGTCTGTAGAAGCTGTCTCGACTGAACGGTTTCATCGCCGTTTGGGAGCCAGGGGGTGCCCTTCAACTTGATCAGCAACACGGAATTTTCATACGACCATCTCTGGATACCATGAGGCCACGATTTGTCGAGCACGTCTTTGAACGTTTGATGGAGATCGGCCGGCGCATTGAGCACCATTAAACTGTCAGTGCTACTAAGGCCAACGACCATAAATGGCTGAGAAGACAACACTGAAACTGGCACCTTCTTAAAGATCCACGTAGTAAGGTCAGCTGTTCTTGTCAAGTCGCTCGAGATCAGAAGCTTCCATCCATCGCGATAGAGCCTGTGCAAAACACTTCCGGCCATTCTGCGGGAAAGCACAGCATTGCTAGATGAAATGTTCACGGCAAATGGATAACCGCTCAACTTGAATTCATGCACACCATTTAGCATGAAAGTTTCTCTCTGTATTCCCGGTAACCATGCTTCTTGGATAACTTGTCGAATGATGCTGATTTCGTAATCTGTTCCATAAATGACACGGAGTTTATCTGAAGGGCGAACGGCTATACACATATATTCAAAACCCAGTGGTCTAGGAGGCAAGTTAGACTGTGAACCTCCCATTTGAACGCGAAAAGACTCGACAAATAATTTCTATCCCCGGGTTTCGATCACCGTAACGTACACTTGAACATGAATGAATGAGCAAAGGGCTATTTTTGGAATCTGGACGGCAGAAAACTGGGAACTAATCGTGCGTGGAGTACGCGCGGGCTTACGGGCACACGCGGGCGAACAGAATTCCTGCGCGACAAATGTATGCTGCTTGGTATTCGGATTCCTTAGTTTTGTCAAAGCTAAAGTTTTTTTTAGGATCATTCAATCCCAGAGGGGGTAGGGCTGTTTATTGCGCTGACCTGGATCACTGTATCCACTTTTTAAAAGTTATAAAAGCTCAGTACAGGAACTTGATTTTTAAGACGGAATCCGCCAGGACTTCGAGTAGTTGTTGGACAAAATTATGTACCAAAATTATTTACACCTTATTGCAAGCTTTTGTGTTACTGCTTCAAATATCTTATCAAAAGAAATCTTTTCTAACAACACCAAACATCGAAAACCGATTTCGAAGTTCCCCTGAATTCCACTAAATCGCTTAAAAGACGCGAGCTTTTGCCTATAGCTTGTGAACATTAAATTTCATTTTCTCAGGCTCTGGTAAGAAATTGTTGTACCAAAATTATTTACACCTTATTGCAAACTTTTGTGTTACTGCTTCAAATATCTTATCAAAAGAAATCTTTTCTAACAACACCAAACACCGAAAACAAATTTTGAAATTTCACTGAATTCCACTGAATCGCTTAAAGACGATTTTACAAAATGGCTGCACGTGAGAATTTCCCTATAGCTTGTGAACTTTGAAATTCATTTTCTAAGACTCTGATAAGAAGTTGTTGTCGATGTTATCAGGGATTATTACTTACATCTTTACCTTTTATTTAGGGTAGAAAATAACGCAATAGGATTTAAATTATTGTGGTACTCGATTTTTGTCCAACTTAAATAACTATTACTTGACTTCCTGGTGGATTCCGTCTTAAATCTTTAAATCTTGCGAGCTTTTTGTGATTTAGCCTAGTTATTGATTTCTTAATTTATTGCTATTTTTTTTTCATAAGACACGACCACATCAGCTATCATGCTGCAATATTTATCATGTATAAATAAAAGCTATTATTATTATTATTATTATTATTATTATTATTATTATTATTATTATTATTATTATTATTATTACAAGTGAAACCGGTAAAAGCAATATATAATTATATATCCCATAGAAAACAGGTAAATTTGAAAATAGATTAGTGTGTATCAATCAGATCAATCTGCGGCTTATGCCTACATTGTGCGGTTCCAGAAAATATCCATACCCACCCCAAGGATAGTCATTGGAAATTCCGAGGGGGATGGGGGTCTCAATAACACAAATTTTTAAAAGAAGTATGAAGCTAAGCTGGAAATCCCAGGGGATGGGAGGGTCCAAACCAAAGAACCATCCTTGGGGGAGGTATGGATATTTTTTGGAAACACACCCTGTGGAACCAAGCCTTTGCTGTAAAAAAACTTGACACATTAACTTAACCTGGATCAAAATTTATTGTCTGCGATAATAATTTATGATGTAAATTCTCTGTTATTTCATTATTTTTACATGTTTTTATTGAAACAATTTTTTTTTTGTCATGAACCCCAGAATGGTTTTAAAATGTACATGTGTATTTTTTAGTTCATTTTGACTAACAGGAATGCCCTTGCAAAGTCTTCAAGTCACCTGTAAATAGAACAAAACAAACAAAAACTATTTATTTTGATGAAATTGCAATTTTCCAGCATGCAGACTGTATATTACAATTAAATGGCCTTTTTCAGTGTGTGAAAAAACTGGCTGCTTTTATGTTGGGCTAGTGGATCCAATAATTTTTTCCACTTGTTAGATAGCCAATTACAATTATGTTCCAGGTAAATTTTAAAACGACTAAACATAAATCAGCTTCGAAGCTTAGGCCTATCCTAGTATCCTACAGTTGTTTTTAAATGCATGGTCTTAAAAGCTTGGCCCATTAAGATAAGAGCAGGCCCTAAGTAGTTGTCTTGAGCTTCGCTCGCCATTGTTGAATTCTGCCCAAAGGCTGAAAATTTTGGCCTGTAGCTGCCTGTACTTTTGCCTTTGCACTCTTCTGAGCTTCTTTTCAGAAACCAACCTGATGTTCAATGAAGTAAGTCTGGCTTCGGGGTGCAACAAGTCGATTAGAAGGTACAGGGGAAGCTGGCATCTGCTTGAGGCGCGACGATGGAGCCCGTGATGCCAGCCCTCGACGTCATTGTTTGTCCTTACTGACTGCATGAAGACGGTCCACGACGAGGGGGTCCAAGTTCTGCCGTCAATCCATGTGGCACGGACGTACTGGACGAAGTGTTGTACCACCATTGTTAACAGCTTCGCGGTACTGTTGCTGGGAAATACCTGTACCACAGGTTCGATGTTGCCACCTGTGGCAACTATCGCACTGCATGGCTTGCTGCCTCGGACGCACGACGTTTGCGCAACTTATACAGTTATCCATATCGTAATCGCAAGCGTAATCGAGTTGTATCATGATGGATAGTCTGATGACATTAACGGATCCTTCACCTCTTTTATACTCACCTTCGGATCCAAATTACAGAACTGTTTGTTTAGACGTCGTTGATTGGTCAACACACTTATCTTAACAACAATGCGGCCCACGCGTCTATCCTATTCATATTCTAATTCATTCTTGCTAAATTAACAAGTCATTCAACTTGAGTTAGGTGACAACTTTTCGAAAACAATGGGATCGCGTGTCTATTCACTTTTACTTAATTGCGATAAACAACAAAACAAGACAAACAGAGTTGTGAAGAATAAGTTTAATGCGAGATAAAACTTACTAGTGTGTATACTTATGCATCAGTCAATTCCAGCAGTGCCCATCCCCCCCCCCCCCCCGGGCTAATCCCCGAGCATTAGCATTTCTTTGGTAAATTCCCCGGGGTGGGGATGAGGGAACCGGGCAAATGCCCCGCTCCCGGGTTGATTGTTTTCAATCTCTCGATAGGTGATATAAGAATATAATACAAGTTGTTGCTTCTTGACAATGAAGAAATATCTAAAATTCAGAAAATATACCTTTAAAAACATCCATGAACATCCACGAACTTCTCTAGTCCTTCATGGACTAGCTAATCTGCAACGTAGTCCACGTCTTGGACTTTAAACGCCTCCATCACGAATACGCGACTCACTCCACTGTTTCGAAACCACGTGTCAAATGCCCGGGGGTCAACCTGAGGTACGCAAATGCCCCACCCCCGGGACGGGCAACATTAGGAAATGCCCCGGGGTTTGCCTGGGGGGGGGGGGGGGGGGATGGGCACTGCTGGAATTGACTGATGCATTACTAGTGTGTGTACTTAAACTTTAATGCAAACCAGCCCTACAATCTTGTTTTCATATTCTTGTTATTCATTCTTGCTAAATTAACAAGTCATTCAACTTGAGTTAGGTGACAACTTTTCGAAAACAATGGGATCGCATATCTATTCACTTTTACTTAATTGCAATAAACAACCAAGCAAGATAAACAGAGTTGTTAGGGCTGGTTTTCATAGAACACAAGTCTTGATTGAGACACAACCGTGCTTTTATACAAAGTAATTTCTCATACTACTGTTACCGCTGTTTCATTAAACTAATCGGAAGCGGAGAGTCCAGGGGTGCTTACCATTTGTCAGAAGGAACCGGTTGGAATTAACACTGATAAATGGTAAGGGATTTTCCAAAATCAGCAAACCAACCGAACGAGATGGCGCTTACCTTTTGAAGCTCGGTTTCCTGTTATTGTTTTCCGTTGATGAGAGACTGGAACTGGGAAATCGTGCAAATGGTAAGGAAATTTCCGACGTTCCGTTCCGAACGGAAAAAGAGGACTACCTCTGGAGGTAGTCCACAATTTCCGAACGGATTTTCCGGAAAATTTCTGTTCCATTTAACTTTCAACCGAAATTTCCGGATTTTTTGGCCAAATGGTAAACACCCCAGAATGAGTCTATATATGATATCTAGTACTTTATTGAACACGTTCTTAAATTATTAACTTATAAACAAACACTTCGGCTTGAGTTTGGATGAAATACTTTCGAGATACGATGACGATGACATTGTGAAGCAAGGTATACTTCCATTCCATTGCGAATTTGTTCGAAGCAAATGATCAAGGAACGCCATCTCATAAAAGTAAGCTTATCGTTTTGGCGAAAGATTTCACAGCATAAGTTGAATAATTTATCGAGTTTAGAGTCAGATATTATTTGGGGGCTAAACATCTTACTGGGGGCTAACCGACTTCACTTTCGGAGCTAACCGACTTCACTTTGGGGGCTAACCGACTTCGGATTCGGGGCTAACAGACTACGGGCTAAACGACTTCGGGGCTAAGCGACCTACATTCGTGTTTTGTTTAACTTATAAAAAGAGATCACACTGAGCTGAAATGTTTCTTCTAATTTCAAAGGTATCACATCAAAGGTGTTACAGTAATTTCAAATTTCCCTGACGTAATTTTTCTTTGCGGCCTGAAATGGCCACTTGGTCAATATTTTGAGGAACATTTCCTCACGTATAAATAATGAAAGGATGCCATTCTTATTAATTTAAAATTCAGCTGACAAACATAAATAACAGTTACATGCCTCGACGAAATGACTTCCATTTAATATTATCGCCTCGTTCTAACTATCTATTTTTTACGCCGAGCTCGGCTTTAATTCCAGTAAGCTAAGTTGATAAACATGATAAACGTCGAAGACATAACTAGCTTTAACCAGTCTCAAAAACAAAATCATTGTACAATGAGAAACGCTTACCTCAGGTCCCTGTAAGTTTCTGTTACCCACGTTTTCGCACGTTTGTACCACAGGTAGCCAAAGTTTAAGATACGACTGAAAATAAATAAAATGATCCAAAATTGTCAAATGTTTATTGTTTTATCAATCTTATATTACATATTCATGTGAGCTTTGAAAATTAGCATAATATGCTAATTCTAAAATTGCTCCCAACTATCAAAGCGAAGCGAAAGGTAGCACACTCGAACCGCCAGAATGCCGACCCGTGTTCATGAAATGAGCTGTAATTCTCAAAGTTTGCTTTCTTCCCCTCAAAACGCCTCAAATTCAAAGGCTTCGATAGTCATTCTATAAATACACACCGAAAAAGTGCCCAATGTTACATCCTTTCCCCGGCAAAACGGCAATATTTCAGTAGCTTAAAAGGTGTAAAAAGTAAATTCGACAGATTGCCTAAGACCAGAAAACGGCTTTAAAAATTCCTGATGCTTGGTATTTTAAGGGTTAAGGGAGCTATGTACAATTTTCAAAAAGTGGGAGTCTGGGTACAAGTGCGTATCTGGCGTTGCATTAAATGTGAGGAAACAACAAATTACATGTTGGTAGATATTTATATGTCAAGTACATTTTTATCACTTTTATTGTTATGACGTCATAGGTCCCGTGACCAGAACGGACCGCATTTTTAAATTCGCTTGAAAACTTTACTAGGATCTCTCTCTTAGGATTTTTTAAAGCGAAGTTGTAGATTTTTAAATAGTTTTTTTTTTAAATGGCCATTATTACTTTTTACACGCGCGAAATCATATTTTTGTAGCTCAATAATTGAATTTTCTTTTCAAAATCCAACGATGAACCTCACAGTTAACTCCACTAACTAAAAAAAAACACAATATTTGAAACGAAACATTTAATGGGGAAAAGTGTACAAAAGCGATTAAAGCTAAGAGGTTTGAAAGCAGCCGTTTTAACGAAATTTAAGCGGTTTAAGCTTATAATTGACGTGAAGATCTGAAAACCGACACAACATCGAATTCGCTCATAAATGAAGTATAAACAGATTCTCATAACAAAATGTGTACATTTACGTCTATTACCTCATATATTTTGAGAAGGCTTGTAAATTCTGCAGGGCAAAGCTTTCAAACCAGCCAAATAACATCGGAGACGAAGCAACGAAAACGGTAGTTTCGTCCAATGTTATGGACTTCTGCCAATGTTCGTAATAAACTCACACCACTGACATATGCAATATCTTTCTTCCTTTCGGTGTAGCTTTTAGCAGTCTTTTATCCGTCACTTCAGTCAACGTGACCGGCTCTGAGCACACTTTTATATTAGCTCAGACCTCAGTTAATTTTCCAGTCTTGGTCAGCCGCAGGAACCGACGACAGTGCTTCAACTCTCGCTGTTTTTGACTCGTACTCCGATATATTATGTTAAGGTCAACAATTATTTCGGATCTTCCCGTTAAGAGGTTATCCTGAATCACTTAGCATAAGTTTCCATGCTGTAGATAAGTAAATAAAGCGAGAAATATTCACGAAGATCTATGCCCTCCAGTACGCTTTCTTCCCGTCTTTCAATTCAGCAGCGAACAACGTGCGAACCAGTTTGCCGCCTTTTCATACAATCGCTTCATTTAAGTTGAAATGAAATGTCTGCAGATCATTTTTTTAAAAGAAAAACCTTTTTACAATAGATCTAGCCATGCCTAAAAGCTGAGCTCCTCGGCTATTAACTTTGCCCATTATTTAAATCTGAATTAACGCGATGATAGCTCGCGATGATCAAAAAATTTGTAAAAAAACTAGGACTTGAGCCCGCGATCAACTAGAAAAATCATCATCTGGTCAGCGGTAAACTTCACGAAAACACGTGACTTCGATGAGCTTTACATGTGAGCCCGCGATATGGCCACGTTATACTGGTCAGCGGATACCTTAATTTGACAGCTGTCAATTGATCAAAGTTGTTGCTATGTTTACGTAAGTAGGGATAAGTAGAGACAGAAGTCCATAACTAGAAGTCTACATCTGGTATTGGGGCGCGTGCTATGTCTTTCGCGTGTAGGCTATTTTTAGAAACTGATGTCTCGCGAGAAAATGACGTAACCCACTATTTCGACACGATTGGAGTTCTAAGTTGCGGCCGAATATTTTGGAAAGTGGCAGGTGAAATAAATCAAATCACATCAAAACACTTGACAGGCCATTCTCTTTAATTCTTACATTTCGACAGAAGTAGTATCGTAGATAGTGATTTCAAACGTCTGTTCAGTGGCATTTGAAGGCGAGTGAAAAAGCAACCCGTCGCCGGGTTTCAGTAGACAAACTCACAAAACAAACAGGTCGACTTTTTATAATTTACGAGAGAATTTATGAACAGAACTTCCCCAAACTTTTAGTAGTTAAGTGTGTCTTTATTTTGTACAGCATATCCTCGTGTTAAAATACTGAACAACATACACAACACAATAGCTGCACACTGCGAAGTGCCCGAGAAGCACAACTTGAATTAAACTTTTGACGGATGTGAATGAAATCATCATTGTTCGATGAATTAAACTCCTATTTCTATTCATATTAAAACAAGTACATTACCTTAGTCAGTCTTTTGTTTTCATGCCGTCCTTATAATTCCAAAAACATGCGAAACTCGCCAAACTTGTCGTTTTCTCTGAATGTTGTTCTCAAACGAATCAAACTTCATTCTGTTCATTCCGCGCTCGATGTTGAGCGCTTCAGGGACCACGGTTTTGTTTTTCAAAATAGCAACGAACCTGTGCCAAAATGCACTTGCTCTCTTAATGCCTGTCTTCATCTTGAGAGTACCATTAATCTTTAGTGTCTTCGCATTTTGAATTTGACTCGGAATTAGTCTATCTTGCCCGCTGCCATATTTTCGTATTCTGACTGTCATTCTGACTCCAAAACACTGAGGTCCTCTCGCTTATTTGGATGCTCCGAATTATTACAACTTCGATGCTATCGTCATCGATGAAAGATGGCCTGATGATTCTTGTCCGGACGATTTAATCCTCACAAAACGGAAATTACGATGACCAACAAACAGAAATTTCGTAATGCCGTTCGCTCGAGTTCACTCGTCCTCTGCAGTTCTGCTTTTCTTCAAAAATTTGTTCAACCAATCAAAGGCGCGAATTAAAAAATACTTCAATGTGATTGGCTACTTGTTCGCGGCAAAGCTGTTCTAAAAATAGCCTACACGCGAGGAGCGCGAGGTACACGCGAAAGACATATCTCAAAGCCTATTTCCAGAGATGTAGACTTCTAGTTATGGACTTCTGGTAGAGATGGCATTCATCTGCTCCCCATCTCCCTCAGCCTATTCTCCTCCCCCACCCCCGGTCGTGCTGCCTTGGCACTCCACTCCCCCTCCCTGAGAGTCTGTACGCGCGGACGGGCGGGCGTACGCACCAAATTTTCTTCGTCTCATCTGTTTACCAAAAATCCTTACCCATGGTGCTCCGCTGGCGCGCTTCGCGCGCTGGAGCTCCGCTATAAGAAGCTCAAGTAAAAATTTGTGCTGTTTCAAAACACTGAGGGCTCAAATTTTCATTGTGACGTCAGCATTCAGCCGTTGCTTTCTCGGTAAGCGAGCATACGGGCTCGAATTTGGCAAAAATTACGTTTATAAGTGTTTTTTCGAGTCATTTTCCACTGCAGAAGCCCCCAGGCTGGCATCATTAAGCTAGAATGGTGGGTAAAGGCAAACGTCTGAAAGAAACCAGAGGTGAGAGATGATTTGACGATGATTGGAACGCCAAAAACATTTGCATCGAAACATGGCGGTTCATGAGTAAAGTTGTCTCTCTGGCCGTTCTGTGGATGGATTCCGAGACCTGCCAAGGCAATTTGGACAACTTTTGACTTCCAAAGAATGCAGTCGGTGCAGTATTTTGCTGGTAGGACTGGGTTATAAAAAATGTATGAAATTGAGGTAGGTGGACTTGCTTTCGCCGACATTGCTGTCTTACCCAAGCACTCCTTTCGGTCACCAATAAGGAAATTCCAAGTTTGCAAGCATTGCGCTGATCGAATGGTAATTGCTCAGTCTGCTGAAAGATTGATGAGAATTTTTCTTGGTGAACGGAAAGGAATAGGCTTGACGTTTGCTGCAAATGTACAATTTTGGGTTCAGAATTATTTTTTCATTAAAAAAATTGGAGACAAAGATGTGTGTTTTTGTTGTTGTCCTATGAAGTAGAAAACTAGTATTTTCGGATTTGCTTCAGAACAAACAACCATATACAACGGAAATCTAGAGCTGTAGTCAGTTAGTTGGCTTTTAAAGCTATGAAAATTATCACTTTGAAATAACAAGGGATCATTACTATCATGTGTCCAGATATGTGAAAGCTACAGATTTTTTAATCACTGCTGGTGTTTTCTACGCAAATATGCGTAGTTGATACGTTAAGGGTTAATATTTATATTTTGTTCGGTACCTGGGCAGTCTGAAATGTCTCACACCAATGTGCTTCAAACTGCAATAACTGCTTTTTCAGTAACAAAATATCTTCTTCACAGTGAGCAAAAACGAACTTCAGAGCAATGTCACGTGACTAATGACGTCATCGCCCTACGTCTTACACAAGAAGTGGCTATTGTTAAGAGTTATTTCTATGCGATGTTGTACTCCTGCTGGCTTCAAACTGACCAAGTTATTTGGCATTGACGATTTTTCAGCTGCAAAGGATGTTGGGAGGGTTTTTATTATAATTATATATTGTTTTTATAATTATTATTAAAAAACTTCAGACTTAATTACGAAACTTTTTACCCTTTTCACATTCGTTACGGTGGCGATTTGTCAAATGAAGTAAATCTTTTTCTGTGATTGGCTACCCGAGCGGTCAAGATGGAGCATCTTGACCGCGAGCAAAAATCCTTTTCTGGCCCTATGTTCCGAGAAAACACAAAGAATTGACGAAAACCGGCCTGTATAAAACTTAGAACATAAAGTGTCTTAAAAACATGGTGGCGGGTTTGTTTGGCGGAAAAGATAGAGAAGTCAGTGACAAACCCGAAGAATAAAGAAGTCAGTAAACTTGTCGGTTGTGTAAGTTTTTCAGACGGCGCGGCGAACCCGGCAGGCACTATAGGCTTACATCTTTTCACCGAGGTCTCTTATGCTGACGCCGTTGAGCAAAAGTGGGTCGAACATCGATATCAATGACAAAGAAAAGTTCAAGCTTTGCCGTGAAGTGTTAACTTCCGAATGCTCTCAACAATTGCACTTTCAATATTCAGCTCGTTTCAGGGCAAGTTTGCACCACAGAAGCGCAAGAAGCGAGCAAACACTCTGCAAAACGTCCAAGAATCAAAAGCGGTGGCCAGGTGGAATGCTCATAACTCAACGTTGATTTTCAAATTTTCATGAGCCGATTGGATAATAGTAGTCCTTTCGTGTTGTCAATGAACTTTCTATTCTACAAGATCATGATAAGAAAACCTGGGATGTTGACAAAACCACACAATATTCTTTTGTTGTCGTTGTCCATCACAGATCTTTTAACTGGTTTGTAATCTTGAACTATTATAGATGTCCTTTTTATGCTTTTCTTTTGACCAGCCAAATTGTTCGAAAATATGTTCCTGAATAAGGCGGCGAGGAAGTTCAATTTAATAGTTAGAAGCCGGTTAAAGAGATATGATTATTTCCTCGCCACTCAGCCTTGAAAGAATTTATGTCATATGGTCTAAACATTGGCCGGCCTGTTTCTTTTCAGATAAACTCAACTTTTAATGCGAAAGCTTGTCATGATTATTTTACATGTAAGCCATTTAGGTCAGGTCGTTTCACTGTAATGGGTTTGAAAATAAACCTGCGAAGTTTGGGAATATAATTAAAGGCAGAAAATTATAAACCGAAGAGGTGGCCGTTTTGTTCTTTGAAATCAGCTAATAAAGCAACCCGGGGGGGGGGGGGGGGGGGGGGGGGTACTTGACAGAATCTCGGGTAGGGAGGTGCGGCCCGGCCGCCCAAACCCTGACCCTGTTTAAGACACGAATCTCTGATTTTCCTACCCTGTTTAAGACAGACTGCCAATTTTTGATACCCTGTCTAAGACATTTGTTGTAGCATAACCAATCGGGAATTAAGCTTGGTATCAAATACCGAAGTCAATGGAAGTCAACAGTAAGGAAGAACTTGTAAAAATTCAGCTTGTGGCTAAGTTCCAGTAAAATAAACATATTTGCGTTGGTCCATGTAAAGATACCCCTTTTAAGACAAAAAGGGGCGAAATAGATACCCCGTTCAAGACAAAAATCCTGAAAACCATACCCTGTCGGGCCGCACGTCCCCGTTAAGCCCTTATAAGAGAGTGCCCCCCCCCCCCCCCCCCCCCGGGTAAAGCAAATCTACAAAGTGCAATGACCGCTTCAAACATTAAACGGATTATCTGCAATTCACCATTTGTTGACCATATCTTTGCTTAGATCTTAATCACACTTCAAATCATTTTAAAATAGATTGCATCACATTACATAAGCAGTGACGGATCCAGACTTTCAGCTAAGGTGAGGGCCCACTTTTAAAGGCTTGACAATGAATGTTGAAATCTGCGAAGATAATTACGGCACTTCAAAGAAAATGCGCTATTTCCGAAAAAATAAGCCGGGGCCCGGGCCACTCCCCTGGATCTGCCACTGATAAGTGCAAGTTTTAGTTGTTAAGTCTCCTGTCTGTACCGGTACAGTGCGGTATTTCTTTCATCAGAAGAAAGAGAGCAAAGCACCAATTATTTTTACGTACGTACCTATTTAACTTTATTGATTTTTCTCTGATTCTTTTGCTTAGTTTCACTTTACATCTTTCTGAAAACATCAAGTTTTCCATTTAGGTCTTTGTATCAATCTGAAATTTACCCCCATTCGAAGCCATTAGTACTTCCTCGTGTTCATACGACATTTTTGTCACTCTTATCTGAAGCTTGTTTTGAAAATCTGCAAATGGAATAAATCATGTTTGAGCTACGGAGAAGGGGTGCAAATAAACGTGGGAAAAATCCAAAACAAAAGCTGCAGCGAAAGACCAGACAAAAAGTTTCATTGGGAATGATTGAAAAACACATCACGTCCGCCAGCATGAAAACTTTAGGTTGTCATTTCGACATGCTGCAAACATTCAAAAGTTCGAAGGGCATTACAAAGTATAAAACCCGCTGAGGACAAGGGCGTTATAACTTAGTCAATAACACTGTTTTTGTTCAATAGGAATCTTAATTCCTCTTACTCCTGGGTATCTCATCAGCTTCGCCAAATTTCCAGTTCCTGGCGGTTTAGCAGGTGAAATTTTCTGCCGTACCCTCCACAACAAATACGCGCTCTTAACCATGGTAAAAGTCTCTATTTTGAAGGCCACCTGCCTGGCCATTGACAGATGGTATTGCATTTTTCGACCAATGAAATACAGGCGCCATTTCACCAGACGAAGGCTCTTTCTCTACATCCTGGCTATTTGGCTTTGCACTTGTCTTCTACAGATAAACAATTTTCTCGAATGGAATTGTCGGGGAGTAAATGTTCTAAAACTAAAGCACCTTATTGAGAAAAAAGGTTTCACAAACTATCATAACCGTCTGCAGCTTGATCGCGGTTTATATTCCATGTTTGATCGCTTGGGTTTCATTTGGCTATATCACACTATTGTTCAAGACATCGCCAATGGAAAGATGCTACAGCGAGCGGCAAAGGCCACAACCATGACAACAGAAAGCCTTACTACGTATGTGTGTCGTGAGGTAGATAACCGTGATATGCTGTTGGCTTCCAGCTGAAACTCTTTATGTTCTTTTTCAATTTGGCATCCGTACGATTGATCGCACTTCACATCTGCGGGGTGCAATTCTTGCCTTTTTTAACTCGTGTCTCAATCCTCTGATTTACTGGATGACCAACAGAGAATATAGGGCTGATCTGTTTGAGATTTTCAAATGTGCCAAAATAGAACATTTCAGGAAAAGAAGCTTCCAACTGGATAATCAAATATATTCGTTAAATGTTCTTCCCGGTCGAGTCGAAGATGCACAACCCAGAGGAATTTTATTGAAATCTTTCAAATAGTCTGTGGCATGGAGATCAGGATCGGCTAACTACGCGTGCAACAAATGCGATGGTTACTCTGCACATCTCCGCGGTCCTCACAGGCGCTATTTTAATTAGTGGATTCACGCACATCTCCATACGCATTGTCTGGACTGATCTGCAGTCCCAGCCACAACTCTCTGTTGACATTTTGAGTCACGTGATCTTGTATAAAATTACTCGTGTGTACGATAATGTAATCGCGTCGAGGAACTTTGAACCCTACTTCGGTTTAAATTCACTTCAGCAAGTGGTTGTTAGTTTTATAACGGAATAAATTCATTACACTCTCATTTGGACTCAGTATGGGACTGGGGCCGAGAAAGCAACCTTCGGGTTCGCTAATGGCGTAAACAGCAATGTCCCGATTGGGCGCGCGAGTCGAGCGAATGCCGTTTTAGGCGATTCCCAAGACATCGGTTTGATGCCGCCATCTTGGGTGGGGCTTTTCCCCCCGCGGCAAGGACCCAAGTTTAAGCGAGTCACCAAAACAGACGCGTGCAGACGACTTCCCCCGATGGGACGAGCCCAGCAAACACCTTTTTAGGCGATTCCCAAGGGGTCGGTCTGATGCCGCCATCTTGGGTAGGACTGTCCCGCAGGCGGCAAGGACATAAGTTTAAGGCGGGGGTTCGCCTGAAGCCCGTTTTTCCACCGCGTAACGAATATCTCGCTCCCGTTTCAAACACTCTCAAAACCCTCTATTCATCCCACTAAACTATGTTTAGCGGTGTTTTGTAAATTTGTTGGTGATTTTTGGGGATTTTTAGAAAGAGATAGTTTTTCTCAAAGGATTAGTAAAATTTGGAGAAATAAGAAATATAAAAGATTTAATGCCTAAAATTAGAATTTGAAGTTAAAAAATAGTAGATGGACACCCAAACAGTCCCCTGACAACCTGGGGTGCTCTTGCGTTGGGGTCAACTGTCTGGTGGTGTTCCATTTTAATTTTATTTTATCCCTTCTTTAAAACTCTTAAAATTTCACTCAAAATCACCTTTACCCTCACCCTTAAAACGACCACGAGATCGTACTCTATATGAGTGAGTTGTAATTTGTTGTGAGTTATGTGCTCGGTAATTTAAATAATAAAGAAACGTTCCCTTTTCAAATTTAATTCTCTCATCTTTGATTTTTTTTAGCTCTTTCTTTTTCTCTGGAGGCTGGGGTGGGGGGTCATCTCTAAACAAAAGTACTGAAACTAGAGGGCAGAAGATCGCTTTATGTAAGAGATAAATACCGAGAACGGAGGTATTAATCCATATACATCCCTCGGGCCTACGGCCCTCAGGATGTATATGGATTAATACCGACGTTCGAGGTATTTATCTGACTTATTTTATGATATTATTCATGAGGGATCATTATATAAAGCCCGTTTCCAAGAGGACAAAAGCCGTCTAATTAGTAGTACATCGGCTCCGAACGTAAACAATGTAGTCTTTGTTTATTTCTATTGTTGCCATTGTGTGGTTTTCTCAGAATAGCCCGATCATGCATTTCCACGGATTTCGCGATTCATTGTGATTGGCAACCGTATTTGAATAACACAAGCTTGTTTTGATGGTTTGTTTTGCTCTGTGTGTTGTTCGCAAGGTGCTCGAAGGTGCGGTTTAGCGTGTTTTGTACAGCGTCTTAATGGTAGTAGTAAACGTACGAAGAAATTGAAGCCTCGAAAGAAACGGCTAGAAAAGTTTATGGAGAGGTAAACCAAAGACAGGAATATGGGCTGCTCAGCGGATCCGAATACCAGATAAGTTATAAGGAAACCTTTAGGAGTGTCATGTTTTCAAGAATGAGACGCGCGTTGTTGAACTCAAACTGTTGTTGAACTCAAGAGGAAGGAAGTTTTTAACTGAGGCAGAGTGCAGCGACAAATTTGAGAACGGCATGACGGAAATTCATCCGAACCTATTAGCTAATCTTTTATGATTCCATTTTAACATGAATTTTATATTTCCAAAATGAATTTAGAAACTGAGACGCTTTGTAATTTGAAAAGACTTAAATTTTTCAGGGAAAGTAAACCTAAGAATGTTTGGGCTGCCACTGCTATATAGCTTAAAGTATTTCGTATCAGGTTGCCGTAATTGCAGTGTTTAATTTTTCCAGGGAGTTTAATTTTGTCAGGAATAGATCAATCAGAACCTAGAATATTAGAATACTAATGAGAAGTTTAATAAATTATGCAGATAAAGGCCCTCGCATTTATCTGTATAAATCCCTGAAACGAGGGATTTATACAGATAAATCCCTGAAACGAGGGATTTATACAGATAAATCCCTCATTAATATTCATAAATTCATTCATCAGCCCCGCTCTTCCCTGCTACATTGTCAAGCCCTCCCCGGACTTTCAGTTAGTTAATATTCAACAGGGTTGTAAGTTAAATAAAGGCTGTTGAATAACAAAAGAAAATGTGTCAATCATGAAATAGGAACGAAAAGAACTATGATTCGTGCTCGAAGATATGTTTCGTGCATGACTAATCTGCACAGGGCGATTGCAGTTGTTACTTATTGTTAAAGTCTAAGTGCGATATTCTACGTAAACTTATCTTTTCCGCGAGGAAATGCAAAGAAACGTTTGTTTTCGTATGAGGTAAACAAACAGTTTAATTTTGTTTCCGAGAATGATGGTGTAATTCTGCACGTATTTTAGTTTTCTAAGAACTCCCGGAAGTGAGTAATCAACGAACTTATTGTTTAGGTTCTGTAATGCGTTACTCTCCTTCCCTTCAATCAGGTTTAGTTTAAGATAGTTTTGGTAACTACCAATTTCTAGTGTTGTAGCCATGAAAAATTAAGATTTTACCTCCACTCCACAACAAATAAGCACACAGCTTAAGGACAAATAAGTTTATTTAGGAAGGCGGCCTGGCAAGAACTAACCCGAACCACGATACAGCAACTGCAAGAACTAATATAAACTACGTTACATCACACACTCGATAACTTGCTTCTTGATAGGAAAAAACGGTCACCGCTGGCCACTAACGTAGCGTCCTTGTGGATTCCTGCGAACCATCTCACGTCAATGAATATGGCAATGCATAGCTATTTCTCGATCATTTTGCGTAAGAACGCGAACTTAACAAGCTTCACATCACTGACTGCCAGTAATATAAGGCAGGGGAGTCCACTACTTAGGGCCAAAAAACCCCTAAGACAAAATCACTATATGAGCTAGGCTCACAAACTAGCAAGGCAAACAAACTTCGTGTACCACTGCCAGTTAGTCTGAGGAGCCCACTACTTTGGACTAAAATCTCTGTGGACTAAAATCCGCTGTATATACAAATATATTGTGCCAGTTAGGCTAGCAAACTTACAAGACAAACAAACTTCTTGTACAATAGCACATTAGGCTAGGGAGCCCTCTGCTGTTCATCAGTTCATTGAATACAAATATATTGTGCCAGTAAGGCTATAAATCTCGAATTGCGACTGGGAAGTCCACAACTTTGGACCAAAAACCCAGAAATACAATATGGTGCCAGTTAGGCTAACGAACTGCAGAAGCTTCAAACTTCCTTACCAACAGCCGACAGGGCTACAGAATTCATACTGAAATACAATGATATACACTGTGCCACTAATAGAAAAACGGAAACTTAAACATCCCGGCTACCGTACAAAAGCCCGAGTCAAGAATATAAATACAAATCAGTTGGAATAAACAAACTAACGGAGCTGAGCAACCGCATACAATGAAAACGCGATTAGCACGGAGGCCAGAAAAAACCTGCCACAAAAAACCCCGTGGGCAAAAAAGAAGCAGGAAATCTGGGTAAGAACCATGGCTCAAGCTCCAACAATTGGTAGCCCATCCTACTGAGGCTTAACAAATAAATTCAAGGCTAGCCGACAACAAGGCGAAGAATGATCTGAAAAAATAAAAATAAAAAATAAACGGAGCCCTGAACTGGGTTGGTTCAGAGGCCTAGATGAGTATCAAGTGCTAAACTCCCCCTTATATACCCCTGGTTAACCACCCATAATGCACCGGCCTGGGACCCAGGCCGTGTTGTGTCCCGTGCCGGCAAAATAGTTATTTCGGCCTTCTTCGCAAGCTCATTCGTCAGAAATAACATTTATTCAGCAGTATTTTAAATGGACGTTCTCGGAAAAGGCTATCGTTTTGAATCTGTCAGAACTTGACAGCTGCAGTGACATGGCGTAAAAAAGGCAGCCAATCAGGTATGACATTACAGATGATTGCGGCAGTTTATTTATAGTCAGATTGTGCTCTGAAATCAACAATCCTCCAGCAACACCCAAACTGTTTAGCTCTGGCGCTTTCTTTTGCACTTAATAATGGCGTGCTGTAATAAATGTTCCAAGTGGTGTTGTTCACTTATCAAGATCGGTATGATCATATACGAAATTCTGGACAAGCTTGTGGACATCGCCACAGCAGTAGAGTACTACAAAGGAAGGTTATTTTACAACCCAAAGGAGCCTGTGTACACAGCCCTGCTCGCTTTTGTGATCATTGGATGCATCATCTCAGCCGCACGCATATCCTTGTACGTTTGGCGAATCTATCTCAAATGCAGCGAAGACGAAAGCTACGAGAAGCGTTACGATGACTTAGATATTGGAATACACATGGTGAAAGTCATCTTTGAAGCCTTCCCTCAGTCGGTAATTGCAAAGTTTTACTTCGTTCACTGTCCAATAAAGAAGTACGGCTGGGGAATCAAGATCCTAGATCCGGCGTTTGATGCCTTCTGTGGATTGCCATTCATCTTCTTCTTGGTTTCCCTGTTCTGCTGCTACTGCTGTAAATACGGAACAAAATGTGGCGGCGAAACCGAACAAGTATACGAAAATTGGGTTGAGAAAGTACGCAGCAACTGCTGGGCTCTCGCTTTGTTTACCACATTCATTATTTCGGTGGTGGGCTTAGGCTTTGCAAGCTCATCTCTTCGCGAATTTGATAGGCGGTGCTCAATCAAGTAACACAAAGCGGCATGTATCGAACCCTACATTACCCTGGATGAGTTTTCTTTCGAGAGGATGTTTATATAAACATTTATTAATTAGAATGTAGAGAAAATGCAAAGAAAACCTGTTGTTGTGATAGCTTATTATAAACAGACCGTGCACTTTTGTGGTGTTTCCTAGAATAACGGAAACGAATTTCAAAGGGAGGTTTGACACTCGTAAAGAGTCTGTATATGAAGCCCCGCTCGCTTTTGTTATCATTGGATGCATCATTTCTACCGCACGCATATCCTTGGACGTTTGGGGGATCTGTCTCGTGTATAAAAATGACGAGAGCCAAGACAAGCGTTACGACGACTTAGAGCTTGGGATGCACGCGGTGAAAGTCGTATTAGAGGCCTTCCCACAGTCAGTTCTTGCAAATTTCTTTGTTCATTGTCCGATAAAGAAGTACGGCTGGGGAATCAAGATCTTGGATCCGACCTTTGATTCCTTCTGTGGAATGCAGTTCATCTTCTTCTGGATTTCCCTGATTTGGTACTACTGCTATAAATACCCTTGCAAATGTGGCAACAATACCAAGTGGAAGAAGGTGTGCGTGGCTGCCGCTTTGTCTATCACGTTCGCTATCTAAGAGGTGGGTTACGCATTCGCAGTCTTATCCCTTGCTGAATTTTATAATCGCTGCTCCTAAATCAAACTGTGAAGTGACTAGGAGCATACCAACGTGCTTTTGTTTAAAGCGTTACAAATAATGCTGTACAAACTGGTTTGAGCTAGTAGTTTGTAGAACACCGTTTGTCTAGAGAACAAATAATTGCTGTTTTCTTTTGCATTTTCTTGTATAAAGTTAAAGCATATCAAGACGTAATGTACGTTTTTTCTCGTGTTTAAACAACTGCTAGTCGACCATAAACAATGTGTAACCGAATTGAATCTAGAGCTTGTTCATCATCTTGATGAATTGCCTCCCCAGAGGTATTTACTTTTCATAACGCTGAAAATAGCATTTTCGAGGCTAGAGAATCAGAGAGATCCAGAGATTACCTGTACAAATACCATGTGATACGAGGAAATTATCCTCGAGTTCCTTGCAACTTGCACAAAGGATAACAACTGAAAAACATAGTAAGTTGCAGAGGAGTGTCACACGTTTGCAATATTTTTTCTTGTCAAGGATCAACTGGGTATGATATTTAAAGCATTTCAACGTAACCCTTTTCTTTCTCGAGATAAAACAAGGAAAAATTGCTTTAACAACTAGCTAAACAAAAGGCTGTAATTTCTGGAATAACGACGATGAATGTAGGAACTGTCTTTGTCTTTGGTATTTGAAATACCTCGTTAAATGTCAATGGAGTTGTTCGTAAGCGGTGACGAAAAGTCCTCAACAACAAATACTTTTAATCGTCCATAAATAACACCTCTAAACGGTAACACGGCTAAGTCTCAACGATACAATCCTCGGAAAACAAAAAAAACTCTCAAAACTGTAACGCACACGCGAATAAAAACGTACGCGCGATAATGCTCGCGAAGTTAAGTTACAAATTCAAAAATGTAAGAGCGCGCGCGCGCTAATCGCGCGTCACTCAAGTTCAGCAGTTTTCTTCTTTACAGGAGTATGGATGTATTTACCGACGTTTCCTGGAAAATGCAACAGTGGGTTTTCAACGAAAAAAATGGTGTAGGTTCAGGGACGGTGGAGCGTATTTTGTAGTGGGGGGGGGGGGGGGGGGGACTTGACAACGAGTGCCGAAGGCGCGAGTTTGTAGGGGGGTGTCGGGGCATCCTCCCCCAGAAAATTTTGAAATCTAGAGGCTCGGAAACGGTATTTTCAACATTGTCCATGAAGTATTTCTTAAAAAACAACCTGAATACTGAAGTGTAAAATGACAGGCACTTTTTGTGCTTACAGTAATATTTGGACGTTTTGTGAGCTTGAAACATATTTTTCAAACTTCCACAATATACCCCTGCCTAAGTACACTGACCTGGGTTTTTACACAAGCTCCCCGTGTGTGGGAAAGAAACCCGTAAGGAAGTATATACATGCATACATATCCTTTTTAAAAGAAAAGGGCTAAACATTTTCAAGACAGCGTTTGACCTTGTATCGTATGTCGTCAGTATCGGATGTCGCGCTACAAGATAACGCAACTTTTGTCGAACAATCAGTCAACACAGAAGTTGTTCAGGAATAAACGTCAGTAGAAAAAAAATCAAGTTTAACTCAACAAGAAAACACCGCGTAGAACTCAAAGCAAAATACTCCCGGGCAGTTAGAAAGGACTAATTCTAAGTATAAACGAAAGAAACAAATTATATTTGATTAGATTTAGTAAACAGAAATCTTTAATTTTTTTAAAAACAAAAGGGCTCAACAATTTCAAGAAAGCGTTTGACCTTGTATCGTATGTATCAGATGTCTCCCTGCAAGATAATGCAACGTTTGTCGAACAATCAGTTCAACACAGAAGTTGTCAGCTACTTTTAGTTACTTTTTTGAAATTTTCTATCAAAAGACAGGGTCGTAACGAGGTATATTTTTTCATAACTGATCCCATTTGTTTTACCCAAAATTTTGATCCCTGATCCCAAAGGAGATGGAAATTTTGATCCCTGATCCTGAAAAAATGTTCGATCCCACAAGATTCCCTCTTTATGATTTTGCCTCGATGTCGATTTCGTCGTAATCACTATTGACAACATTCGCGACAGCGCACGATCGAGCTGTTTACCTTTTCTTTTATAAAAAAATACATTGCGCTTCTTCCTGAATCAGCAACCCGATCATCTTGGCTACCACGTCTCCTGTTGTTTTTATATTCTTGATCTGCCCTAATTTTAAATAGTTCTTACCGCACAAATAATCGAAACAAATGGGCGTGATACTGCCTGATTCATGAAATTTTAGTTAGGAATACAAAGATCTACGATCTTTATATTTGTCGCTTATAATGCGCAATGCAGAATAGACCAAAATAACCGCAGCCATTTGATATTCTTGGGCTACACTGTGGGGAATAGCCCCCCCCCCCGGGGGGGGGGAGGTACTCCCATAAATTTCGGATCGAAAATTGACACCCTTTTAAGGCCCAAACCCGAAAAATGACACCCTATTCAAGGAAAGGAGAAGCGTTGGTTGACGATCCAAATAACGGCTAACCGCACACGGCAAAACACATATCTTTACAAAATCGCTTTGCTACTAGTTGAACGGATGGTTTATAGTTTAAACAGGCAATTCTTTTTCGTTACGTTTAGTAGGGCATTCATTTTAGCTGATAGAATTAAGGTACCCTATCTAAGGATAACACCGAGAACACAATGCCAAAAGGAGCAAAAATGATACCCTATTTAAGGACCAAGAACCTCAAAAACCATACCCTATCCCGCCGCACATCCCTATATAGCCTATATATGGGAGTGACCCCCCCCGGGGGGGGGGAAGTAGCCCGATACCTTCGCCTTTGGCTAATGTCAAGGAAAGCTTCCTTTTGGAATTGTTTTCTTTTATATACAACTGTGTCTGGGAATGAAGTTTCCTTCGCTGAGATTTCAGCTGTAAGTCTTATTGTTGGTTGGAAATTGTTTCCTTGTTTGTCAGTCAACGTCCCATAGGCCGAAAACATCATCGATAAAACGTTTCCATATTGTTGACTATTTACGGCTTTGGCTCGACATTCTTGTTTCGATAATGGTAAAGTAATACCTTCTTCATTCCCATGGCTGTTTCCTGGATTTAGGGATAATTTTTCCCCATTGAATTGAAACAAGTTTTCTTCCTTTAAAAATAGTCTGAGCATTTCTTTGAGATAATGCGATAGAATGGGAGAGTTGTTATTGTAGAAGTGCTCGTATGCCCTGAATACCCTCCTCTTCTGTACTGATGGTATAAAAAGTAGTAACATACCGTATTTTCTCAATTAAACACCGGACCCCGATTAAACGCCGGCCTCGTATAAACGCCGGGTAAAAACGATTGTTTTTAAAATAAACGCCGGGGGCGTTTAATCGAGGCCCCGCTATGGTATTTTGATGAACGTAAAAACCTTTATGCGGAACTTAAAACTTTGCACCCATACTTGCTCCTATTTTTTAGATATTATTTGCGTTCTCTCTGCCGCATATCCTGAATGCCCGATTCGCTCTATGGCGCGCGCCTGTAGGGAATCATGGTATATGTATTCATCAAACCATGCACGAGACTTAGCAACGATGAATACAACTACCGTGAATCCCTGCAGGCGCGCGCCATAGAGGGAATCGGGCATTGCAACTTACATTCAAGTGCTGTATAAAATGCTGTTATTTTTGGTAATAATAATCCTCAAAGACTCAGGGACAGTTTGCCAGGGCGGTACGAAGGGAAAACTCGTTCTGCGTTGACAAACTGCCCTTGGTCTAGGAGAATGGGTGATAATAAATCAGTCTGAAAAAAATCGGAAAACTGCACTTCGTAAATAAACGTCGGGCCCCGATTTAACGCCGGCTTCAAATAAACGCCGGGTCCACAAGGCCAATTTTGAAATAAATGCCGGGGGCGTTTAATTGAGAAAATATGGTACATGCATAGACACCAAAATGGGTGATAGGTGGGTGCACAGTTAAATTGTAAATTGGTGAATTTCAGTTGTATTTTCTCTTGAAGTTGATCTTCCCTTATTGATACTCCCAAAGGAAAGAATGAGTCTCTTGATAAAACACGTTAACTTTACCGAGGGCTTCTGAGAGTATGGCAAAGAAGAGAGGAACCGACACTTCATCTACTTCACTTCAACTGAAATGGTCACTTCAAGTCGCTTCGAGTGTCAGCAAATTTCCTCAATTCTCGGTAGGAATCAGGGTGGTAAAAGGGTTACCCGTGGCGCGCAATTTGAGCAAAAACGATAGCGCGTGAGACGTAAAAAAAAAGAAAAAGCTCAAATCTGGTCGTGATCTGTGAATATTTTCAGTCCAGTATGATGCGGGATCTGCTTATTTTGAGGACCGTTAATCGTAGTTCCAGCGAAAATAATTACCCGTAAATGAATTAACGGTAATAAAACCAAAATGGACAAGTCTTGCTTCTAAGGCACTGACTAGGCTTTTGCATTAAAATGCCACGCGAATTTCCGAATCAGATAAAGCTCATTTTCGTGAAATGGTCTAGGAAATAGGCGCGGATTCGTTATTGGGACCCACCCCCCCCCCCCCCCCCCCCCCCCCTCCCTCTTTACGCCACTAAATAACTGAAAGGTCCTGAAATAATTCAAATGTCTCACCATCTACAGTCAACTCTCTCGCCTTGCGGACACCACACTATTGTTACAAACGATTTCGTGCTAACTCGTATCCATAATATGGTCACAAAATTGCTGAAACACATCCAAGATTTGTACTTATCTGTTCGATGAGTGTCTTTAAAACTCTGAGTGACGAGGAACGTGATCTGGAAAGTTGATAGTTCATAAAATTAAATTTGGCCAAAAATGGAATATCTTGCAGATTTTAACAAGCACGAAAAGCTGTAAATCAAAACTAAAATCACTTTACCGTCATTGAAAGCGATCGTCCTTCTGTTTGTTTTCCCATTGAGCATCAACCAAATCTATCTGATCTCTCTATCGCGTACACCAGACTCTAACATAGACCAACACGTAATAGGCCAACGTGATCACATGACATGTTAATGATTAAGCGTCATGCAGCGTGATTGCAACACTATCAAATCCTGGAAAGTTATCAACGATTGCGTGACTAGCCAGTACTGTCCGGTCATGAATCCGAATGCCTTCAAATACTATTTGAAATAAACCATAAAATCTCAAAATAGCAAAAAAAGCTCTAAAATTCCCTGTGAAAGCGCACTTTATAATTTGTATTATCACCAAGGACAGCCTGATCCCTGACTGGCCATGAAAACGCTGCTGATCCCGATCCCACGTGCTGTGATCCCAGATCCCGGCCTGTGAACCCTGAACCCACCCCTTTACAGGCCTTCGATCCCTGATCCCATATACCTCGTTACGACCCTGAAAAGACCCCGTGTGAAACGTCATCGCTTCTGCATGCATTGCGTGCGTTTATTAGTTCTGGAAAAGACCATTTTGTTTTTAGCAGTTACGCTTGTTTGCCGCACTGTTTCTTGACAGAACTTAAAGCTTTTTTTCTACTATTGACTTGGTAAGCGTAAAGGTTAAACAGCATTTGTACACATAATTTTGCTTTTCAGCTGTAAATGAAATCTTCTCAAACATCACCTGTTCGATTATATCTTTAATAGTTCTGAACAAACGCCTGTTTTGAAAATAAAATAAAGTGAAAGCAATTATATTCGAACTGGAACTTAAACAATAAACTATGTGAATCAATTAGCGCCAGTAAAGGAGAAACTCTGCGTTTACTCCAAGGTATAATCTAAAACCATCAGCCATGAAAGTAGCACATGGAACAGACAACAAGTGCAAGCTCATGCGCAACAATAGAAACCGCTGCCTACTATGTAAATGACGTAGTGGCGTAGCTTTTGAAGCGGACTTTACAAACATTAGCTCGTCAACGTTTAGACAGAGTCAGCGACATTTCCAAGAATTGTACAAGAGTGCTGTATTGAATTGTTATTGATTAAAAATCTAAGCTAATTTTGATTTAAGTCTCTGTGGTATGATCTTTTTTTATTCTAGGGCTTTAATGAAGGAAACTCAATTCTGAAGCAAATATAGGTTGCTTTTCTGATTAGTAGCTCAACTTACTTCGCTGTTCGCATTTTGATTTTCCAGAACGCCATAAACTAGTGTCGGTGGTAACAGGGAAGGCTTTATAGAAACTGGTGTTTAATGATATATTCTTTGCGTCTGTTCTTGGTATCTGTTGCTGAAAATGGATGGCAATAAATTTTCACAACCACGAAATATTTCAAGGAAAGAACTGCCGGCACTGGGTATATCTGAACAGGCAATGTTTGGGATAATATCTGCCCTTTCGTTTCTCCTGAACTTTCTATTCTGTGTGATCATGATACGGAAACCTGTGATGTTGACAAAACCACACAACATTCTTTTGTTCTCGTTGGCCATCACAGATCTTCTAACAGGTTTGTAATCTTGAACTTTTTTAGATACCCTTTTCATGCTAATGTTTTTGACCAGCTAAATTATTCGAAAATATGTTCCTTGATAAGAAGGCGAGGAAGTTCGCAAGAACAGATATGATTATTTCCTCACCACTCAGCGGCTAAACGAAATTATTTCGTATGGTCTAAACAGACCTGTTTCTTTTCAGATAAAATCAAATTTTAATGCGAAAGTTTGTATTATTTTAACCATTCAGGTCAGGTCGTTACACTGTAATGGGTTTGAAAATTAATAAACCTGCGAAAGACGCGGCAACGACAGTTTGGGAATATAAAGCAAATCTACAAAGTGCAATGACCGCTTTAAACATTAGACGGATTATCTGCATTTTTTAACCATATCTTTGCTTAGATTTTAATCGCACTTCAAAGCACTTTACATTAGTGTAAGTTTTAATTTCAGCAAGTCTCTTGTCTGTACGGGTACAGTACAGTATTTTCTTTTATCAGAAGAAAGAAAACAAAGCACCAATTTTTACGTACGTACTATTTAACTTTATTGATTTTCTCTACTGATTCTTTTGCTTCTCATTTCACTTTATATTTTTCTGAAAACATCAAGATTTTTATTTAGGTCTTTGTATCAATTTGAAATACACCCTCATTCGAAGCCATTAGTACTTCCTCGTGGTCACATGACATTTTGGTCACTCTCTCATCTGAAGCATATTTTGAAAAATGCAAATGGCATAAATCATGTTTGAGATACGGAGAAAAAGTGCAAATGAACGTGGGAAAAATCCAAAACAAACGCTGCAGCGAAAGACCAGACATAAAGTTTCAATGGGAACAATTGAAATACATCACGTCCGCCAGCAGACTTTAGGTTGCCAAGCGAACATTTGTCAATTCGACATGTTGCGAACATCAAAAGTTCGAAGGACATAACAAATTGTAAAACCCGGTGCAAAGCCGTTATAAATCGAGTCACTCAATAACGTCTATGTCTTTGTTCACTAGGAATCTTAATTCCTCTTTCTCCTGGGTATCTCATCAACTTCGCCGAATTTCCAGTTCCTGGCGGTTTAGCAGGTGAAATCGTCTGCCGTACCCTCCACAACAGATACGCCCTCTTTACTATGGGAAAAGTTTCTATTTTGAAGGCCACCTGCCTGGCCATTGAAAGATGGTATTGCATTTTTCGACCAATGAAATACAAACGCTATTTCACCAGACGAAGGCTCTTTCTCTACATCTTGGCTATTTGGGTTTGCGCTTGTCTTCTCCAGATAAACAAGTTTTTGGAATGGAAATTGTCGGGGAGTAAATGTTCTAAAGCTAAAGCACCATATGGAGAAAAGGGTACACAAGCTATCATAACCATCTACAGCCTGATCGGGGTTTATATTATTATATTGTTTATATTATATCGCTTGGGCTTCATTTGGCCATATCATACTATTGGGCAAATCATCGCCAATGGCAAGATGCTACGGCGAGCGACAAAGGGCACAACAGAAAGCCTTACTACGTATGTGTGCTGTGACGTTGATAACGTTGACATGCTGTTGGCTTCCAGCTCAAACTCTTCACGTTCTTTCTCAATTTGGCATCACTACGATTGATCGCACTTCACATCTGTGGGGTGCAATTCTTGCTTTTTTTAACTCGTGTCTCAATCCTCTGATTTACTGGATGACCAACAGGGAATACAGGGCTGGTCTGTTTGAGATTTTCAAATGTGCCAAAATAAAACGTTTCAGGAAAAAAAACTTTGAACTGGATAATCAAATATATTCGTTAAATGTTCTTCCAGGTCGAGTCGAGGATGCACAACGCAGAGGAATTTTGTTGAAATCTTTCAAATAGTCTGTGGCATGGAGATGAGGATCGAGTAACTACACGTGTAACAAATGCGACGGTTACTCTACATATCTCCGTGGTCCTCACACGCGCTATTATGTTAATGGATTCACATCTCCATACGCATTGCCTGGGCTGATCTGCAGTCCCACCCACAACTCCCTGTGGATTCAAGGGACCCCCCTCACTCCCCCTCTAATAACATTGACATTTTGAGTCACGTGATCGTGTGTGAAATTACTCGTGGACTTATCGCTACACAAAACTACTGAAACTAGAGGGCAGAAGATCATTTTATGAATGAAAAGAATTTTGCTTTGTTCTCAAAGATATGTTTCGCGCCTGACTAATCCACAAAGAGCAATTTCACTTGTTCCTTATTGATGAAGTTAAAGTACAGTATTCTACGTAAACGTATGATAATCGTTTCCGCGAGAAAATGCAAAGAAACGTTTGTTTTCGTAAAAGGTAAACAAAAAACCCCACCACCTATTCGTCAAATTAATATTACCCAGTGTATGCCACCGGATACTTACAACTAACAACTTCCAAAATACGCGACTTGTAACTCAAGAGCATACAATTGATAAAGGATCATTTGGACTGTTATCTCATCCTGTGACGATGAGCTCAATGGACAGGCAACTACCTTTCAAAGCGGAACTACAATCGGAAGGCAGTGAGTTCGAGCCCTGTAGCCCTGCGAGTAAAATTTCTTTTTTTCCTCTACTTTTTTTCTTTTTATTATTATTTTTTTCGCTAGTATTTATAACATTTCGCTATAAACATAATTATTATAAAATACTGTACTGAGCATCTAAAAAACTATTTACCGAAACGAAGCGTTTTAAAATATCACTCGGTTTTCCTGTAAAAATCATGTAATTAAAGGTTGTAATCATTCGAGAATTCAAATTGTTTATAGACATTGTCTTTCTTTCTGGCGGTCGAGTATTTCGATTTCAAACTAGAATTAAAACTATTTGAGTTCATCCTGCAAGTTTTATAAATAATGCGATAAGATAACGAAGGGAAAGGGCTTGCGGCTTCTTGTGGCTAATCTTTGATCGATTGTTAGATATTGCCGCTATATGACATATCATTTCACTGTGAAACACGTGTAATTAAGTGTTTATTGAAAAAGCAAATAAATAATGAAACCAAAGACGGCTTTCGCCCTCAATTTTATACAGTTTCCTCGCTTACTGGTGGCCAATATACGCGCAAGCGCTATGCACTAGTCAGCGGATTAACAAAAGTCTAACAGGAACTGACGGATGGAGCGCCGGCGTGAATTGGCCCTGCTGCCGAGAAACTCGGAAATATTTTCCAAATTTAAAAACTACAAATATTTTAAAATTAATTATCTTAAGCTATATTAAAATTAAGTATATTAATTGTAAAAATGTAAACGGCCAGTCATTCTAATTAATTCTGTTCATCTGTTAGGTCTGAAAAGCCCTGATTGGGAGAATTAATAAAGTTTTACATTTACGTTTATAGTTTACATTCTCGGCATAGGTTGCAGTCATTGACATTTGCAGCTAGGGAAGTGAGCTCCTGATTACGTATAACGCTTTTAAATACTACCCTAAGTCCGCTTTCTTGTATGCGTTCAAGCTTTTTCCTGTCACTAGCCTCGCAGAAGTACCAGGTGAGGTGACAGTAAGTGAAGTGTGGTAAAATGGCTGCTTTACATAGTTGTAACTTTGCTTCTGTTGGTATCGGGTTTTTCAGTCTCATAAGGACTCCAATCCTTTGACTTGCTTTCTTACACACGTTGTTGATATGATAGTTAAAGTTAAGCTTACTATCTACAGTGAACTCTCTCTAAGACGGACACCCTCGGGACCGGCCCCAACTGTCCGTCTCAGAGAGGTGTCCGTCTTATAGAGAGTCGTCATAACGTGACACCAGAAATTCTATAAGATAATAATGTTGAATTTCAGCACAATGAACACGCGTCTCTTCTACGCCTGTTTAAAGTTACTTACTTAAACAAAACCTACAAACCTGAGCAAAAATAACGTATTATAAAATTGACTCTTTAATCTACAGCATTATACATACAGGGGTTTACTGTACTCCGAACAATGCTGCAAACTGGTCGCCTCACTCACTTGCTACAATAGTCACTATGCCTCAGTGTTTAAGCAAATGTGTATTGCCAATATGTATTTGAAGGGAACCCGCTAGCTGTGAAGACCTGTGAAGTGGCTAAGTGACGAAAAGAAAGAAAGCAAAAGAAAGGATGAGTTGTAGTTCAGCAAAGGAAGCAAGAATATAACTGTTTTAGGTTAACATTACATTCTGCTGTATTCTGTTTTCTCTTCCAAGTGATTTTTTAGAAGCAACAATAACTATTTTACATTCTAACTTGTATCATTAACTATGTTTCTATTCAGCCGACAAGATAAGATCTGTCAATGAAACGTCTGGTTTTAAACAAAGGGTCATGCATTTAGTTACATTTAGCCTCCTCAAAACGTAGTTTGCTATGCTGTCATATTCAGCACCTGCATTTCCCGCTTTGAAGTATTATTACTTTACTAAACCAAATACTTTTCAAGTGCCTGTTAACGGTTTGAAAGTGTCCGTTGTCCGTCTTATAGAGGTGTCCGTCTTATAGTGGTGTCCGTTAAGAGGGAATTGACTGTAGTGTTTTGCACAACTTTGTTACGTTGAAGTGTCCTTCACGAGTTTCAAATCACGGCCGTATTTGACAAGACACGTGACAGGAGTAGAAAAAAAAATCCCAACTGAAAGGGCGTATAGATCTAAACATGAAAATCCGTGTCAACAGATAAAGAACGTCCACATGCTAAATGCTTCATATGGTTTTTTAATTAAATTTGAGTATAATTATTAAAAATCCCTAAAACGTGCATGGAGGAGAATAGGTAGAGTTCCTATTTTTGTAAAGAATTGGAGATAACATAGCTTTCTTTATAATTCACAAGCATAAAATGGAATGGGACTGACGAAGGTTTAAAAATACGGGGGTTTACTATGCCAAACTTTTATGATACTAATTATATGTTTAGCTCTATATGCCCTTTCAGTTGGGAGTTTTTTTTTTTCTACTCCTGTCACGTGTCTTGTCCAATACGGCCGTGATTTGAAACTCGTGAAGGACACTTCAACGTAACAAAGTTGTCCAAAACACTACAGTCAATTCCCTCTTAACGGACACCACTACAGTACTTACCCGCTTATAAAAACCTGCAATTTAAGAACCTGTTAGCCTAAAAATATCAATTTAGACCCCATTCACATAAGAACCTATTTAGCCTAAAATTTGAAACAGGTTCTTATAGAAAGGTTCTTATAGAAATTAACCTCAAAAAAACTTCATGCAAAAAAACATAACTCGAAAGTAGTGAACTTGAACATGTATACACTTCTAAATTTGGTATAAATAATGTTTTAAAACCTTGTAAATTTTCATTACATAAGGGATATATAACATATAACAGGGTTCAATTTGTTTTCGGACTCCCAAATTGTTTTCGGACTCCAAATTTTCTTGTTTATTAAACAAGTAAGGCGCCGTTTTGGCTTAATAAACAAGTTTGACTAGTGAAAGTTGCTTATTAAAGGTCAAATGAACCAAAATTTCGACATTCTTTCTTTAGCGATTTTAAAGCAACCAAACGCTAGAAGAATTCATTATTAAGTAAACTTAAGGCGAAATTTTGCTTTCTGAGCCTTTAAGCGTGAACTGTAGCAAAAACTACGAAGATTTCCGAAGACTTCACGAAAACGTTTCCAAAATGACCGCGCACTGAAATGGAAGGAATGGATCGAGCTTTGAATTTTGTGACGTAATAGTTTTATTTTACGGCTTTGCGATCGAAGAGACGATCGTCGTTTAAAGAGCGAATAATGTAAAGTTTGAGAGTTTCAGTCAGTCTGAGTAATTCAAATAATTCTGAAAGGATCTAAGCTTTTTTTAAACATTGTTGTTATATTTTTTACTACATTGGAATCCAGTTTCAAAGATTAATAATTATCAAAGCACTGAGTAAAATTGTAAGCATTGTACGATATAGGAGATTTTCAAACACTGGATGGCGTATTAAAATCATCATTCTGCTCGGCTTGGTATAGAACAATTAATTTTGTTATATACCCCAAGTGAAATGCAGTTTTTTGGATTTGCACGTAGTTCTTATCAGGACGTGTGAGGCTTGCATAGGATGTGGCCAAAAGCCACATCCAAGATTGAATTCACTGTTTCTTTTCCGTACTCGAGAGTCACACAAAACACAAAATACATTTGTACTCAAAAATTTAACTTGAATGTAAGGATATTTCTCAATGCAAATTCGAAACCGCAAAAGCATCACGCAGGGTAAAACTTTCAATGAACAAATTCGTGTCGTTATATTTTTAAACTGAAGGAAAATTCAATGTTGAAATAAGTACAGAGCGTTTACACACTGACCACACTGTTCCTGTGGATACTGTGAGTTCTGTTTGTATTAGCTGTTTTTTGGTCCATATCTATTTAGCAGGTGCCTGTTATTTAGTGCTCGAAATTAACGGTTGTAAACCCAACATAAATACAACCTTTGAAGCATAATTTTATACGCGTCAATTGCAAAAGCAAGTGCACGTGCATGGAAGCAAATTATTTGGCGAGGATATTGAACTAACGAATTCAAATTCTAATACTTGGTCATGACCAGCCAAACCAACAAAGTAAAAGTGCTAATAATCATAACAAATACTCTATCTAGCTCTAGGTAGAATAAGAAAGGTTCAAAATGAATACCTCTAACTTCCTTCGTTTAGCAAAAGCCGAACGGACAGGGGGACTTTTGTGCTTCGGGAGGCATTCTTCCCCGTGATTTCTTTTCCGAACAAAAAAACACTAGTCGGCATAGCATCCTCTTTGAGGTGGAGTCTGAGCGGCTTGAAATCAGAACCAAAAACCTACGTATCGCCAGATTTTCTCTGAAGCAGTCTTCGGTAAAATGAACCGCACAAATGCGAGAGTTCTTGTCTGGCTTAAATTCTTTTCTTTTCATTTTCAAAAGCCATTGTTTCCTGAGCTTTGAATTTGCTGGAAACTTAAACGTATTTACTTTCGGCTTAGAATTATTTAAGCAGTTTGGTGCTGCACAAAACACCATGATGTCCCATTCTTGTGAGCTTCATCACTGAAAGACTTTGAATTTCCCGCAATTTCACAGCACACCAATAATGACGTCACAGTTTTAAGTTCCGAAAATTTGTCGACAATTTTCCCGAGCGCTCTACGATTATGAAGGCCTAAAATAAGCATTTTTCAACTTGAAATTTCTCTGTTTTGCACAGTCCAATTACTTTGAAATTTCGGAATATGTTTATTTGGTTCTTAATCAACACGTTGGCCTAAAAAAAAAGAAAATTCGAAATTTTGGTTCATTTGACCTTTAAACAAAAAAGACCCTGTTTTGGCATTAAATTAATATACATGCCACCTTTCTACCATTCACAGGTGTATAATATATTTCTCATTAAATAAGAACCTATTTAAGAACCTGCGTAGCCTAAAATTCCACTAAGCACCATTTACATAAGAACCCGTTTAGGCTAAATTTGAAAAAAATGGGTTCTTATAAGCGGGTAAGTACTGTATAAGACGGACACCTCTATAAGACGGACAACGGACACTTTCAAACCGTTAACAGAAACTTGAAAAGTATTTGGTTTAGTAAAATAATAATACTTCAAAGCGGGAAATGCAGGTGCTGAATATGACAGCATAGCAAACTACGTTTTGAGGAGGCTGAATGTAACTAAATGCATGACCCTTTGTTTAAAACCAGACGTTTCATTGACAGATCTTATCTTGTCGGCTGAATAGAAGCATAGTTAATGATACAAGTTAGAATGTAAAATAGTTATTGTTGCTTCTAAAAAATCACTTGGAAGAGAAAACAGAATACAGCAGAATGTACTGTTAACCTAAAACAGTTATATTCTTGCTTCCTTTGCTGAACTACAGCTCATTCTTTCTTTTGCTTTCTTTCTTTTCGTCACTTAGCCACTTCACAGGTCTTCACAGCTAGCGGGTTCCCTTCAAATACATATTGGCAATACACATTTGCTTAAACACTGAGGCATAGTGACTATTGTAGCAAGTGAGTGAGGCGACCAGTTTGCAGCATTGTTCGGAGTACAGTAAACCCCTGTATGTATAATGCTGTAGATTAAAGAGTCAATTTTATAATATTATTTTTGCTCAGGTTTGTAGGTTTTGTTTGAGTAAATAACCTTAAACAGACGTAGAAGAGACGCGTGTTCATTGTGCTGAAGTTCAACATTATTATCTTATAGAATTTCTGGTATCACGTTATCATGCCGACTCTCTATAATACGGACACCTCTCTGAGACGGACAGTTGGGGCCGGTCCCGAGGGTGTTCGTCTTAGAGAGAGTTCACTGTAGATAGTAAGCTTAACTTTAACTATCATATCAACAACGTGTGTAAGAAAGCAAGTCAAAGGATTGGAGTCCTTATGAGACTGAAAAACCCGATACCAACAGAAGCAAAGTTGCAACTATATAAAGCAGCCATTTTACCACATTTAACTTACTGTCACATTCACCTCACCTGGTACTTCTGCGAGGCTAGTGACAGGAAAAAGCTTGAACGCATATAAGAAAGCGGACTTAGAGTAGTATTTAAAAGCGTTGAAAGCGTTATACGTAATCAGGAGCTCACTTCCCTAGCTGCAAATGTCAGTGACCAGAGGAATTCCTCTGGCCAGTGACTGTCGAGCCTGCTACCTATGCCGAGAATGTAAACTGTAAATGTAAATGTAAAATTTTATTAATTCTCCCAATCGGGGCTTTTCAGACCTAATGTACAGAATTAATTAGAATGACTGGCCGTTTACATTTTTACAATTAATATAAATAATTTTGATATAGCTCAATATATTTGTAGTTTTTAAATTTGGAAAATATTTCCGAGTTTCTCGGCAGCAGGGCCAATTCACTCCTTCTATCCAGCGCTCCATCCGTCAGTTCCTGTTAGACTTTTGTTAATCCGCTGACTAGTGTATAGCGCTTGCGCGTATATTGGCCACCAGTAAGCGAGGAAACTGTATAAAATTGAGGGCGAAAGCTGTCTTTGGTTTCATTATTTATTTGATTCTTCAATAAACACTTAATTACACCTGCTTCACAGTGAAATGATATGTCATATAGCGGCAATATCTAACAATCGATCAAAGATTAGCCACAAGAAGCCGCAAGCCCTTTCTCCTTCGTTATCTTATCGCATTATTTATAAAACTTGCAGGATATAAGCTTAAATAGTTTTAATTCTAGTTTGAAATCGAAATACTCGACCGCCAGAAAGAAAGACAATGTCTATAAACAATTTGAATTCTCGAATGATTACAACCTTTAATTACATGATTTTTACATGAAGACCGAGTGATATTTTAAAACGCTTCGTTTCGGTAAATAGTTTTTTAGATGCTCAGTACAGTATTTTATAATAATTATGTTTATAGCGAAATGTTATAAATACTAGCGAAAAAAATAATAATAAAAAGAAAAAAAAGTAGAGGAAAAAAAGAAATTTTACTCGCGGGCTACAGGGCTCGAACTCACTGCCTTCCGATTCCAGTTCCGCTTTGAAAGGTAGCTGCCTGTCCATTGAGCTCATCGTCACAGGATAAGATAACAGTCCAAATGATCTTTTATCAATTGTATGCTCTTGAGTTACAAGTCGCGTATTTTGGAAGTTGTTAGTTGTAAGTATCCGGTGGTATACACTGGGTAATATTAATTTGACGAATAGGGGGTGGGGGTTTTTGTTTACCTTTTACGAAAATAAACGTTTCTTTGCATTTTCTCGCGGAAACGATTATCATACGTTTACGTAGAATACTGTACTTTAACTTCATCAATAAGGAACAAGTGCAATTGCCCTTTGTGGATTAGTCAGGCGCGAAACATATCTTTGAGAACAAAGCAAAATTCTTTTCATTCATAAAATGATCTTCTGCCCTCTAGTTTCAGTAGTTTTGTGTAGCGATAAGTCCACGAGTAATTTCACACACGATCACGTGACTCAAAATGTCAATGTTATTAGAGGGGGAGGGAGGGGGTCCCTTGAATTCCCCACAGGGAGTTGTGGGTGGGACTGCAGATCAGTCAAGGTAATGGGTATGGAGATGTGAATCCATTAACGTAATAGCGCGTGTGAGGACCACGGAGATATGTAGAGTAACCGTCGCATTTGTTACACGTGTATTTACTCGATCCTCATCTACATGCCACAGACTATTTGAAAGATTTCAACAAAATTCCTCTGGGTGGTGCATCTTCGACTCGACCTGGAAGAAAATTTAACGAATATATTTGATTATCCAGTTGGAAGCTTCTTTTCCTGGAATTATTTATTTTGGCACATTTGAAAATCTCAAACAGACCAGCCCTGTATTCTCGGTTGGTCATCCAGTAAATCAGAGGATTGAGGCACGAGTTAAAAAAAGCAAGAATTGCACCCCACAGATGTGAAGTGCGATCAATCGTAGTGATGCCAAATTGAGAAAGAACGTGAAGAGTTTGAGCTGGAAGCCAACAGCATGTCAACGTTATCGACGTCACGGCACACATGCGTAGTAAGGCTTTCTGTTGTGCCCTTTGTCGCTCGCCATAGCATCTTGCCATTGGCGATGATTTGAACAGTAGTATGATATGGCCAAATGAAGCCCAAGCGATCAAACATGGAATATAAACCCCGATCAGGCTGTAGATGGTTATGATAGCTTGTGTACCCTTTTCTCCATAAGGTGCTTTAGCTTTAGAACATTTACTCCCGGACAATTTCCATTCAAAAAACTTGTTTATCTGGAGAAGACAAGCACAAACCCAAATAGCCAAGATGTAGAGAAAGAGTCTTCGTCTGGTGAAATAGCGTTTGTATTTCATTGGTCGAAAAATGCAATACCATCTTTCAATGGCCAGGCAGGTGGCCTTCAAAATAGAGACTTTTCCCATGGTAAAGAGCGCGTATCTGTTGTGGAGGGTACGGCAGAAGATTTCACCTGCTAAACCGCCAGGAACTGGAAATTCGGCGAAGTTGATGAGATACCCAGGAGTAAGAGGAATTAAGATTCCTATTGAACAAAGACATAGACGTTATTGAGTGACTCGATTTATAACGCCTTTGCACCTGGTTTTACAATGTGTTATGCCCTTCGAACTTTTGAATGTTCGCAACATGTCGAATTGACAAATGTTCCCTTGGCAACCTAAAGTTTGCTGGCGGACGTGATGTGTTTCATTTGTTCCCATTGAAACTTTATGTCTGGTCATTCGCTGCAGCTGCTGTTTTGGATTTTTCCCACGTTCATTTGCACTCCTTCTCCGTATCTCAAACATGATTTATAGCATTTGCATTTTTCAAAATATGGTTCAGATAAGAGAGTGACCAAAATGTCATATGATCAGGAGGAAGTACTAATGGCTTCGAATGACGGTGTATTTCAAATTGATACAAAGACCTAAATAAAAATCTTGATGTTTTCAGAAAAATATAAAGTGAAATGCGAAGCAAAAGAATCAGTTTAGAGAAAAAATCAATAAAGTTAAATAGGTACGTACGTGAAAATTTGGTGCTTTGTTCTCTTTCTTCTGATGAAAGAAATACTGTACTGTACCCGTACAGACAAGAGACTTGCTGAAATTAAAACTTACACTAATGTAAAGTGCTTTGAAGTGTGACTAAAATCTAAGCAAAGATATGGTTAAAGAGTGCAGATAATCTGTATAATGTTTAAAGCGGTCATTGCACTTTGTATATTTGCTTTATATTCCCAAACTGTCGTTGTGTCTTTCGCAGGTTTATTTTCAAACCATTACAGTGAAACGACCTGACCTAAATGGCTTAAAATAACACAAGCTTTCGCATTAAAATTTGATTGTATCTGAAAAGAAACAGGTCTGTTTAGACCATACGAAATAATTTCGTTTAGTGCTGAGTGGTGAGGAATTAATCATATCTCTTCAAGCGAACTTCGTCGCCTTCTTATCCAGGAACATATTTTTCGAATAATTTGGCTGGTCAAAAACAATAGCATAAAAAGGGTATCTAAAAGATCAAGATTACAAACCTGTTAGAAGATCTGTGATGGCCAACGAGAACAAAAGAATGTTGTGTGGTTTTGTCAACATCACAGGTTTCCGTATCATGATCACACAGAATAGAAAGTTCAGGAGAAAAGAAAGGCCTGATATTATCCCAAACATTGCCTGTTCAGATATACCCAGTGGCGGCAGTTCTTTCCTTGAAATGTTTCGTGGTTGTGAAAATTTATTGCCATCCATTTTCAGCAACAGATACCAAGAACAGACGCAAAGAATATATCATTAAACACCAGTTTCTATAAAGCCTTCCCTGTTACCACCGACACTAGTTTATGGCGTTCTAGAAAATCAAAATGCAAACAGCGAAGTAAGTTGAGCTACTAATCATGTGAAATTCATTGGAATAACAATAGAATGAGCAGACCTGAATTAATTTGTTTTATTGTTCTCACCGATGTCAGCTGCCGAAGCTTTCTTCACTGGCGATTCGTTGCTTTGGTTTCACTCAAGGTAGTTCGTAATGTTTTAGATATTCCTGTCTTTATCATTCTCTTGCAGCAACACCAAGAACGTTGAGGTTGAAATTTTAGTAAAACTTTTTAAAAGTTTTACCAATGAACAAATTGAAGTCAATTTGATGCCTGGGTGTGATGATATCAAAGTTCGTTGTTATGGCAGCGACAAACATGGTCAAACATATATTATTTTTGACCGTTGGAGTATAATAGAATAATAAATTACACGGTGAAAGTTTTTGTTTTTGATATATGTTTGCCTCATGGATAAAACAAACAATCTAACAATTTTTAAAAAATTCTATAGGTAGAGTTCAGAGCATCCTTAAATTTATGAAAAGATAACAAAGCACCGAATCCTACCTCACGACCTCGGTCAAGATTCTCCCATACAAACCTCCGGCTCCGTTAATAAGAGCTAATTAATACCCCTCGGTTCATACCCCCTAGGCTTCTTCAGTAACACAACCGTAGGAACCTCGGCCCAGACTCTGGTCAGAATAAATCTAAATTTAAGCCCAAGTGATTATACTCTGAATAAAAGTTCCTGTTATTGGGGACGGGGGACGAGGAGAAAGACTCAATTTTGTCTAGATGATTGCGACAAATCTACGCCATTACAATATCCGCCCGTTTCTGCATAACATGCATCACCTTTATTTAAACCTGGGATTTACAGCTCTGTAGAAGCTAATATCTCCGGGAGAAACAAAAAAACAGAAGACATGACTATGATACATACAAGCCTAAACACAGTTACCTATCCCTTACATATGAATATTACAGCATTTTTGCGCACTTTAGATATAATTCATTAAAAGATGCTATGGACGTCAGGTACTCAGTGAGTCCGTCCCATAAAGTTGCTGATGCACAACTAAAATAATGTATTTTGCCTTCACTCCACAATCAAAAGACACGACACGGCTATGAGGCATGGGCGTGTCGGTCAGCCAGGCCCAAGATAAGCGTTTATTGACACTATAAGATACAGCAATGGATAAAGATACATCGATAACCTACGGGCGCCACAGCCGGACACGTAAACCCGAAACCGCTATGGGAAAAATAGGGACCGTGTACCCCCAACCAATGCTATGGCGCAACCTTTGGGGTTTTAAGGTTTACATTTTAAGCTCATTAAAATGACAATACTGAAATAAATTAATCAAAGAACAATAATTCTACGAAAACGAAGTAAGAAACAATAAAACGAACTATACAAAGGAAATGTGTCGCCGAGGGATGCTGACCGTAGAATGTCACAAGTTTCTCAACGGGCTCTTTTCAAACCGTCAAACCATGAGCCTTTACGCACTACACTCGCCCCAGTTTTCTGTTGCGTGTCGGCAAAATATTAATTAATGTTAATTCAGATCAACACAAATTACATAATCCGTGAGTTGCTGTGTTTACGTATGTTAAAAACAAATTTGCTTGAACCCCCTAAGTTATCTGTAGCATTATCATTTTAAACAGACCACTCAGATATCAAAATATCAAAATATCATGCCTTGGCTCCGGATTTAATTCAGATCACTAGAATTAAATTTATTTAGTAGCTCCTGGTAGTGCAGAGATTTCTCATCGAGAACAATCCTGAGCGACCTTTTGATGGGGAGTGAAAAGGATCCGCACCGCCTTAAACCACTCGGGCACGTTCCCAGAAAAGCAACCTGTATTTGCTTCAGAATTGAGTTTCCTTCATTGAAGCCCCAGAATAAGAAAAGATCATACCACAGAGACTTAAATCAAAATTAGCTTAGATTTTTAATCAATAACAAATCAATACAGCACTCCTGTACAATTCTTGGAAATGTCGCTGACTCTGTCTAAACGTTGAAGAGCTAATGTTTGTAAAGTCCGCTTCAAAAGCTACGCCACTACGTCATTTACATTGTACGCAGCGGTTTCTATTGTCGCGCATGCGCTTGCACTTGTTGTCTGTTCCATGTGCTACTTTCATGGCTGATGGTTTTAGATTAAACCTTAGAGTAAACGCAGAGTTTCTCCTTTACTGGCGCTAATTGATTCTCATAGTTTATTGTTTAAGTTTCAGTTCGAATACAATTGCTTTCACTTTATTTTATTTTCAAAACAGGCGTTTGTTCAGAACTATTAAAGATATAATCGAACAGGTGATGTTTGAGAAGATTTCATTTACAGCTGAAAAGCAAAATTATGTGTACAAATGTTGTTTAACCTTTACGCTTATCAAGTCAATAGTAGAAAAAAAGCTTTCCGTTCTGTCAAGAAACAGTGCGGCAAACAAGCGTAACTGCTAAAAACAAAATGGTCTTTTCAAGAACTAAAAACTGGAGCAGTTCCATCCTAGATCTGAGTTTCTTCAACTGTTAGCATTTTACAGCGCTTAAGAAAGTCGCAAAAAGATAAAACTGCAAAGTCCAAGCCCACCAACAATGCAAGAAAGGGATGGGCAAAATCAATCATGTTTTATTGTGGACAGTTGTTGCGGAACCACATTCCACGTAAGTCCTGTTTCGCAAGTGTAGGTAACACAAAGTTTAAAAAAAGATCCAATATTTCTGGGAACGTCTTTGAATAATGTATTTACATGACAGTACAATTCTAGGAAATGTCACATTTGAGCCCTCTAAAATGAATTGTAAATACCGCTGGAAAGGCATTTTATCAAGATGATGTACAAGTTCTAGCTTGAATTCGGTTACACATTGTTTCCACCGCAGACGTTGATGACTAATCATTAGGTTTCAATCGACAAGCAGTTATTTAAACACGAGCAAAAAAGTTACATTATATGTCTTGATATGTTTCAACTTTATACAAGAAAATTCAAAAGAAAACAGCGATTATTTGTTCTTTCAACTAACGTTGTTCTACAAACTACTAGCTCAAACCATTATTTACAGCATTACATATAACGCTTTCACCAGAGCACGTTGTTATGCCCCTAGTCACTTCACAGCTTGATTTACGAGCAGCGATTCGCAGATTCCACCAAGGATAAGACTGCGAATACGAAGCCCACCACCGAGATAACGACCGTGATAGACAGAGAGGTAGCCACGCACACCTTCTTCCACTCGGTGTTGTTGTCACATTTGCAAGGGTATTTACAGCAGTAGTACCAAAGTAAGGAAATCCAGAGAAAGATGAACGGAGCCCCACAGAAGGAATCAACGGTCGGATCCAAGATCTTGATTCCCCAGCCGTACTTCTTTTTCGGAAAATGAACAAAGAAATTTGCAAGAACTGACTGTGGGAAGGCCTCGAATACAACTTTCACCGCGTGCATCCCAAGCTCTAAGTCGTCGTAACGCTTGTCTTGGCTCTCGTCATTTTTATACATGAGAATGATCCCCCAAATGTACAAAAATATGCGTGCGGTAGAAATGATGCATCCAATGATCACAAATGCGAGCAGAGCTTCATACACAGACTCCTTACGACTGTCAAACCTCCCTTTGTAGTACACTACTGCAGTGGCGATGTCAACAGTCTTGACCAGTATTTCGTATAGGATCATCATGATCTTGATTGCCGAGCAACAAGAGCATTTTATTGAACAACGGCGGTTTTCATTGTCCAACAGCGGTTCATTAATGCTCTCCATTTTTCAAAGCAAGATGTTGACCTATTGATGAAGGAATCAGTGCAGGGCAGTCTGCTTAGAAATAACTGCCAATCAGACGTAATCTCCTGCCTGATTGGCTGCCATCATGAAGCGACTCACTCAGCTGACATATTGGAATGGAGTATGTAAAGTGTCCATTCTCAAAACCAATGACCTACAGCGACTGGTATAATTTACTTTCATGCCCAAGAGTAAGTGTTTTATACTTATATGCTAAACAGACCTGTACCTCGGAATACTTTTGGTTAAGTTACAGTCCTTTGTAAGAAGATTCTTAGGAGGCTGATAGTTAGAAGGGAATTTGGGGTCCAAATAAATGTAAACTAAAAATAGGGCATGGAGTCAGGTACGGAACGTGAAATTCAACCTTTCTTGCCACAGCTATGTGAAACATACATGCACATGCACATACAATGGATCTCAGCAAGAAAACCCACAGTTCCTTTTTCTAGGAAATTAGGTAAACACGTCCATACCACATTAGCCTATAAAGCAGTGTTCCAATACAATTTTCTGAATTCATCGTCATCATTCCAAAAATCACAAACTTTTGAGTATAGCTAGTAGTCAAAGCAATTTTTCTTTGTTTTTTTGTGAAAGAAAATGTCTACGTTGAAATAGTCGAGATACCTTTTGAAGTATTTCAACGTAAAATGCAAACGTGTGAGACTCCCTCTGCAACTTACAATGTTTTTTTAGTTATCTTTTGGGTGGCAAGTTGTAAAGAACTCAAGGAGAATTGCCTCGTATAACATGGCCTTTATACAGGTAATCTCAGAATCTCTCTGATTCTCCAGTACCCATCAATACTCCTCGGTTGTGTTGTGAATAGGCTCCTTCAGTAACACAACCGTAGGTTCCCCCTAACCAAATTCTCGTCAGAGTAAATCTAAGTGTAAGCCCAAGTCATTATACTCAAAAGTTCCTAATATGGGATTTGGGGGAAGGGGAAAGAGACTCAGTTTTGACTATATATGATTGCGACAAATCTACGCAATAAGTCCCTTGAATTCCCAGGGGCCTAAATATCGGACAAAATTCTTAGAATTGTCCATTTCTGCATAATTCATTCATGTTCTTTTACATTATACACGCATCACTTTTATTTAAGCCTCAGATTTACAGAGTAGCTGTAGAAACTAATATCTCTGACCGAGAAAGACAAAAAAGCTAGGAAGTGATAGACTATGTTACAAGTCAAAACACAGTTAACTACTCTTTACATATCAGTATTACATTGACATTTTTGTCGATGACCAATTTGGCGCACTTTAGAATTAAAGTCATTAAAAGATGTTATAGACCTCAGGTCCTCAGAGAGTCCGTTCCACATAGTTGCTGATGTTACGTATGTTACGTATGCTAACAACAAGTTTGCTTGATCCCCGTACGTTCTCATTTGAAATTGACCACTCAGATATTTCGGCAACTGTCCTGTCAAATAGATTGCCTTTAAAATAACTGTGATTATCATGACTTGGCTCCTGATACTGTTCAGAAAGTAGTAGCGCAGGAAGCGCAGAGATGTCTCACTGTCTCACGCCCTTTTGTTTGATTCTGTAATTTGTCTCCCTTACGGGTCCCACAAATATACCAAATGCTGAACAATATTTAAAATATGGAACAATGAAGGCCTTATAGAGATTTCGCGAAAGCAGGAAATTACAGCATTAACCCGATTGCCGACATTAGTACAGATATTCTTAAACTGCAGATTCTTGTCCGTGTTCACTCAATAGGTCAGTGCTTTCTTTTACAGGAGTATCCTCTCCCATTTGTCGAATAACTTGCTTGTTATCTGCAAAATCCGCAACCTTAGTGTCAATTTTAAAACTGCACATTTCCAAGAAAGCTTTAGATGGGTGTCCATGTAAAAAAGGCCTTGCAAACACTTCGTTGAACTACGATATTTTAAAAATTCTTAGCGTATGCTGTTAAAATATTGTCAAGGACTTTTTGGCTCGGGGAATTTCTCATTAGCACTCCCCGGTGTTAGTGGCATTTTTTCATTTAAAAATGAATTGCAGACTTCTTGAAAAACTTAGATTTGTAATAGGAACTGCACATAATTAATTCGTTTCCGTTATTCTAGGAAACGCCACAAAAGTGCACGGTCTGTTTATAATTAGCCATCACAACAACAGGTTTTCTTTGTATTTTCTCTACATTCTAATTGATAAATGTTTATAACGGCCTCTCGAAAGAAAACTCATCCAGGATAATGTAGGGTTCGATAACGCCGCTTTGTGATACTTGATTCAGCACCGCCTATCAAATTCGCGAAGAGATGAGCTTGCAAAGCCTAAGCCCACCACCGAAATAATAAATGTTGTAAACAAAGCGAAAGCCCAGCAGTTGCAGCGTACTTTTTCAACCCATTTTTCGTCTCCTTCTTCTTCGGTTTCGTCGCCACATTTTGTTCCGTATTTACGGCAGTAGCAGCAGAACAGGGAACCCCAGAAGAAGATGAATGGCACTCCACAGAAGGCATCAAACGCCGGATCTAGGATCTTGATTCCCCAGCCGTACTTCTTTATTGGACAGTGAACAAAGTAAAACTTTGCAATTACCGACTGAGGGAAGGCTTCGATTCCAACATGACTTTCGCCATGTGTATTCCAATATCTAAGTCGTCGTAACGCTTTCGTCTTCGCTGCATTTGAGGTAGATTCCCCAAACGTACAAGGATATGCGTATGGCTGAAATGATGCATCCAATGATCACAAAAGCGAGCAGGGCTTTGTACACAGACTCCTTTGGTTTGTAAAATAACCTTCCTTTGTAATACTGTACTGCAGTGGCGATGTCCACACACTTGTCCAGAATTTCATATATGATCATACCGATCTTGATAAGTGAACAACACCTCTTGGAACATTTATTACAGCACGCCATTATTAAGGGCAAAAGAAAGCGCCAAAGCTAAACGGTTTGGGTGTTGCTGGAGGATAGTGGATTTCAGAGCACAATCTGACTATAAATAAACTGCCGCAATCATATGTAATCTCCTACCTGATTGGCTGCCTTTTTTAAGCCATGTCAATGCAGCTGTCAAGTTCAGACAGATTGAAAACGATGGCCTCCGAGAACGACCAGTCAAGCGCGTTGAACCGTAGCCACCCGACTAAGTTTTTGATATCTTTTTGACAAGTTTTTGATTAGTTTGATGGCTTCCGGTTGCACAACGGTTCATACGAACGATCTGTGAAACGTTCATTTTTAACCGGTTTTACAAACCCAGAAGACTTGAGATTGAAACACCCAAGATAGCTGCATCAAACCGATGGCTTGGGAATCGCCTGAAAAGACGTTCGCTCGACTCGCGCGTCCAATCAATCGGGGCAGCGCTGTTTACTCCATTAGCGAACCCCAAGGTTGCTTTTTCGGCCCCAGTCCTATACAGTCCAAATGAGAGTGTAAAGAATTTGTTCCGTTCCAAACTAACAACAACTGGCTAAAGTGAATCTAAACCCTACTATAGTGCGTAGTTTCTCGACGCAATTATAATATGTCCGACATGAACGCTACAAAAACCGTGCACACGAGTAATTTTACACAAGATCACGTGACCCAAAATGTCAATGTTATAAGGGGGCTCCTTGAATTCCGCACACAGAGTTGTGGCTGGGACTGCAGATCAGTCCGGGCAATGCGTATGGAGATGTATGTGAACTTGAAGTAGCGCGTGTGAGGACCGCGGAGAAGTGTAGAATAACCATCGCAGTTTGTTGCACGAGTAGTTAGTCGATCTTAATCTCTATACCACAAGCTATTTGAAAGACTTCAATAAAATTCCTCTGGGTTGTGCATCTTCGACTCGACCGGGAAGAACATTTAACGAATATATTTGATTAGTTAATTAGTTAAGTTAGTCAGTTTTTATTTAAGGTTTTAATGATTCCTAGTTTTACTTTCATTTTTACAGCTTAGCTTTTTTATTTGTTAGTAATTTTTTATCACTGATGTAAATTTTTAATGTAAATTTTATTCTTAATAACATTTTTTACTGTAAAGAGCCATGAGCCATGGATATGGCGCTATACAAATCTAGTATTATTATTATAAACCCCGATCAGGCTGTAGATGGCTATGACAGCTTGTGTACCCTTTTCACCATAAGGTGCTTTAGTTTTAGAACATTTACTCCCCGACAATTTCCATTCGAGAAAATTGTTTATCTGCAGAAGACAAGTGCAAACCCAAGTAGCCAGGATGTAAAGGAAAAGCCTTCGTCTGGTGAAATGGCGCCTGTATTTCATTGGTCGAAAAATGCAATACCATCTGTCAATGGCCAGGCCCCAGTTGTTCAAAGGGTGGATAGCGTTATTCACCGGATAAATCGCTATCAAGTGCATAAGTGTCCAGAAAACAAACTACGCTATCCACTGGATAGTGATTTATCCGGTGGATAGCGTTATCCACCCTTTGAACAACCGGGGCCAGGCAGGTGGCCTTCACAATAGAGACTTTTCCCATAGTAAAGAGCGCAAATCTGTTGTAGAGGGTACGGCAGAAAATTTCACCTGCTAAACCGCCAGGAACTGGAGATTCGGCGAAGCTGATGAGATACCCAGGAGAAAGAGGAATTAAGATTCCAATTGAACAAAAACAATGTTATTGACTAAGTTATAACGCCCTTGTCCTCAGCGGGTTTTATACTTTGTAATGCCTTTCGAACTTTTGAATGTTCGCAACACGTCGAATAATTGACAAATGTTCCCTCGGAACCTAAAGTTTGCTGGCGGACGTGATGTGTTTCAGTTATTCCCATTGAAACTTTATGTCTGGTCTTTCGCTGCAGCTTTTGTTTTGGATTTTCTTCCCACGTTCATTTGCACTCCTTCTCCGTAGCTCACACGCGATTTTTTCCATATGCAGATTTTCAAAATAAGCTTCAGATATGAGTGACAAAAGTACTAATGGCTTCAAATATGGGGGTGTATCTCAAATTGATACAAAGACCTAAATGGAAAACTTGACGTTTTCAGAAATATATAAAGTCAAATGCGAAGCAAAAGAATCGGTTTAGAGAAAAATCAATTTAGTTAAATAGGTACGTACGTGAAAATAATTGGTGCTTTGTTCTCTTTCTTCTGATGAAAGAAATACCGCACTGTACTGTATCGGTGCGGACACAGGAGACTTGACAACTAAAACTTACACTAATGTAATGTCCTGTACTGTATTTTAAAGTGATTTGAAGTGTGATTAAAATCTAAGCAAAGATATGGTTAAAAATGGTGAATTTCAGAAAATCCGTATAATGTTTAAAGCGGTCATTGCACTTTGTAGATTTGCTTTATTAGCTGATTTCAAAGAACAAAACGGCCACCTCTTCGGTTTGTAATATTCTGCCTTTAATTACATTCCCAACTGTCGTTTTGTCTTTTGCATGTTTATTTTCAAACCCATTACAGTGAAAGGCCTGACCTGAATGGCTAAAAATAATCATGACAAGCTTTTGCATTAGAAGTTGAGTTTATCTGAAAAGAAATAGGTCAGCCAATGTTAAGACCATACGACATAAATTCTTTTAAGGCTGAGTGGTGAGGAAATAATCATAACGGAGCTCCCGCGCGCACCGAAGGCGCGTGCGTGTGGAGCATCCATAGCCATAGAATTGGTAAACCCATGAAGCCGAAAAAATTTGGATGTCACGTACGTACGTACGTACGTACGTACGCACGGATTAGGCCTGGGAACGAGTTTGCCTTTGTCCTTGACTTTCTCCTTGATTTGGAGTCCTTCTTACGCAAAAAGTGACACAAAAACATATTCGGTTCGTTTAGAGTTGAGTTACCTGTCGTAAAAAATTGTAAGAACACTGCATTACTTCAGGGTTTTTTTTCCCATGTTATAAAAATGATCTGGACATTTCATTTCAACTTAAACGAAGCGATTGTATGAAAAGGCGGCAAATCTGTGGCAAGAGTGGCACCTTGTTCACTTTTAAAGGTCAAATGAACCAAATTTTCGACATTCTTTCTTTTGCGATTGTAAAACAACCAAACGCTAAAAGAACTCATTATTAAGTAAACTTAGGAAGAAATTTTGCTTTCTGAACCTTAAAGCGTGAACTATGGCAAAAACTACGAACATTTCCGAAGGCTTCAGGAAAACGTTTCCAAAATGACCACGTATTGGAATGGAAGGAATGGATCGAGCTTTGAATTTTGTGACGTAATAATTTTTTTGACGGCTTTGCGATCGAGGGGACGATCGTCATTTGAAGAACGAATAATGTAAAGTTTGAGAGTTTGAGTCAGTCTGAGCAATTCAATTAATTCTGAAAGGACCTAAGTTTTTTTAAAACGTGGTAGTTATATTTTTTTACCACAATGGAATCCAGTTTAAAAGATTAATAATTATTAAAGCACTGAGTAAAATTGCGAGCATTGTGCGATAGAGGAGGTTTTCAAACACTGGATGGCAAATAAAAATCATCAGTCCGCTCAGCTTGGTATGGATCAAAGAATTTTTTTATATACCTCAACTGAAATGCAGGTTTTTTGGATTTGCACGCAATTATATATAATCAGGACGTGTGCGTTAAGTTTTTCTAGGATGTGACCAAAAGCCAAGATTGTATTCACTATTTTCTTTTTCGCACTCAAGAGTCACACAAAACACAAAAATAAATTTGTACACAAAAATTTAACTTGAATGAAAGGATATTTCTCAATGCAAATTCGAAACCCCAAACCATCCGGCGCAAGGTAAAACTTTCTTGAGTGAATAAATTCGTGTCGTTTTCAGCTGAAGGAAAATTCAGTGGTGAATAATACAGGGCGTTTACCGACTGTCTCCGCGGACACTGTGAGGTTTGTTTCTATTACCTGTGTTAAGTCCATATTTTGGCCACAGAGACGTCAATTTTATTTTGCTGGTACATATTAACATGCGTCAAAAACACGTCTCAAAAATCGTGCACGTGGAAGCTGCATTATTCGGTGAGGATATTGAATCGATACTGAAGTTGATATTGAAGTTCGCAATACTTGCCAAGCCAAACCAACAAAATAAAAGTGTTAATAATCATAATAAGAATACTAGCAAGCTCTAGTTATTAAAATTCCTTACTTCCAACTTCCTACATTAAGCAAAAGATGAACGAACAGTTGTACGTAGTCTCTCTGTTCTTCGGCGGGCATTCTTCGCCGTGTTTAGTTTTCTGATCAAAACGTCGTTGGGACGGCATCCTCTTTAAGGTCAAGTCTTCGAGACTTGAAGGCAGATCCCAGAAACCTCGTTACTGACAGATTTTGTTAAATGCAGTTTTCAGTGAAATGAGCCGCATAAATGCGTGAGTGCTTGTTCTGGTTCAAACAATTCTCTAGATTTTGAATCTTCAGAGAAACTTAAAAAAAAAAACAACTTAAAAGTACTTACTCTAGACTTTGTATTATTTCAGTTTATTGCTGCTCAAAACACCATGATTTTCCGCTTTAAGCGAAGTCACCGACTTGGTGAGCTTCAGAACTGAACGGCTTTGAATTTCCCGCAATCTTACAGGTCACCAACAGTGACATCTTAGTTGTGTTTCCGACAATTTCCCGACAATTTTTCCGACTGCTCCACGATTATGAAGGCCAAAAATAAGGGACGGACCATTTGACTTTTGAGGGGGGGCTTGGTGATTTTGAAAAAAATATATCCTGCAAGCATATTTGTACCAAAAAAAAAATCATGCACACTACCAATGCCGAAAAAAGAATTCATACACGTTCAGTTAGCCGGATCCTGCAGCATGTTATATGGAGAAAAAAAGATCATGCACACACCTGCCCCGAGAAAAAACAATCCTAGTGCATGACATAGTAAAAAAAAAAATAATTCATGCCTATACCAAATCACCCCCCCCCCCCCCCCTCAAAAATCAAATGGCCCACCCCTAAGCACTTTTAAACTTGCAATACAGTCGACTCCCGATAACTCGAACCCTCGCTAACTCGAACCTCGCGCTAACTCGAACCAAAATCGATTTCCCCTGGACTTCCGTCTGTTGGCAGACAATCTTAGATATTTTTATATTTTCTGGTATATTTCTACATTTTAGTTAATTTGTGTGTTTCGAGTGATTTCGCGTATTTAATCAATTACAAACAATCTTGTGTGATTAACTATGAGCCATTAGAGTCATAACGACAAACGTTCTGTACTTTTCGTACAACGACCAGATTGTTACTAAGCAACTTACGCGTGCCAGAACCTACACTTGACTTAGGCGCACGTTCTCGCTGCTAATTTACATTTTGTTTGCAAGTTGGAAAAGTTTCTTAAGGGAACTTTTCCATATTCTAATCCCTTTTCTTTTGTTATCTCGGCATGGTTCACATATTCCAGATCGATTTAATTACTTTTTGGTGAACTCTTAAACAGCTATTGTTTTGGTTAATCCTGCCAAAGTAAGCAATTAATGTTATCGCTTTCACACAATATTCGAGTAACAACCTGATCGTTACTTGTAGTCGCTAGCATTTATGAGTTTAAGTATTCTTATCTTAGTTTAAGTTATCTCTGGATATTTCTGGCCTTATGACCAGTACGAACTGTGGAACGTTTGGTTCCATTCAACTTTATGAACAATGGATCACTTTAATTAGTTTACCTAGTAACCTCAAAATATTTACATGTTATTCTGAAGACTTTTGTTTTATTGAGCTTACTGATTTGAAAACAGATCACGTTTGTTAAATATAACCAGCATAGCTCCAGCAATTCCAGTGATTGGTATCGGGAAAATTCACCTTTATTCTCACACGTATCAGCCGCTTCACTAAGCTGATCAATTCACTAGGTATTGTAAGTTTTACAGCAAAAGTAAGAACGTGATTCGCGAAAGATTAAAGAACGACACTGTTGCTAGGCAAAACCACAATTTCAAAACACTGGAGTTAAACCAATCACTAAGCTTTACGTAATTCACGTTAACCAATCACTGTGAGTTGTGGATCTAGAGTGTGGATTATATTAGCGTCGTTTTAGGGTGTAAAATAAAAAAAGAATGAACAGATGGAAACGATAGATCAAGCATCAGAGAGTTGAATATCTGAAGCGAGTGTGTCAACAGCTGTATTAAACTTGAAGAACGAAATACAGTCTTAAGTCTTACTAACAACGAACAGCGCGAAAGAAGCCGAGAACGCACAGTACTCCGAAATACCGCGCAACACGTCATATATTTACTGTAATTTTACCCTCGGTAACTCGAACCCTCGATAACTCGAACCTCCCGCTAATTCGAACCAATTTTCGTTTCCCTTCAGGTCATTTTCCATATAACTGTACCCTCGATAACTCGAACCATGTTTGTCAATACGTGACAAGTCAAAGCAAACATTGTACTGTAGACCAAAACATTGAATTTATTTGGAAGCAGCCGTGTGTTAATTCTTTGTCTTTTTTTGCATTACACAAAACGTGTACAGTCTACTTGTGGTTTAGGTTGATACCGATTCTTTCAAATCCAATGTTAGAAAACTTTCAAGGATAATTGATAGTGATAGATTAGTTGAGAAGCATCAGGGCGTATCATGACTACACTGTATTTCTCGAAAAAGTAAATCACATGAACTCGGTAGCAGTAGCCCAACATTGTTCTCATTGAAACCTGCAAAGTTCCCAGTACCTGTACTTCCTCTGCTGCTTTGCTTTGTTTTGTTTCACGTTACGCTACGATCTGATTTATACAGTAATCTTGTTCCATTTTCACTCGACTTCTATACAATTAACTCTGGTTAAAATGTACATTGTATGAATCAAATACAGTGAACACCGTTTTTTATCGGTCATTTGATCTCAACTCTCGATAACTCGAACTCCCGATAACTCGAACCATTTTCAATTTCCCTTGAAGGTTCGAGTTATCGGGAGTCGACTGTATCTCTGCGATGTCCAATTACTTTGAAACTTCAGAATATGTTTATTTGACTGTTAATTAACAGATTGGGCAAAAATGAAGAAAAATCAAAATTTTGGTTCATTTGACCTTTAAGCTGAATGAAAGAGGCGAACAAAGCTGCTGGAAAACATAGATCTTCGCCTAATGCGGGTATCAGCGGCCATCCCGGGGGCTCGACCCCCGGGGACCCAGGGGCATTTGTCAAATCAGCTCTGACAAATGCTTTCAAAAGCCCCTGGGGTGGAGCTTGAACATTGTGACAAATATCCCCACCCCCAAGGCCGCGCCGTATCCCAGCGAAAAGCATGACACATTTCTGAGGGCTTTTTTCCTGCGATCGTCAAAGACAGGACAACAAAATACACCGTATTAAATACAAGAGTAGTCAGGAACAAGCACAAAATGAAGTCTTACAATTTTATTAATAAAATTGCTTTCTTTAAAACCTCACTCGTCTTTGTTATCCTTTGCCTCTATAGACTATATACATCTCTTTATAAACTCATGCGCTGAACAATGTTTTAATTGATAGATTACTCGAAGATCTACCACTTTCTGAGGATAAATTGAAAATATCTCTCTGACCGAAAACGCTAACTATAATTATCATTAAAATTTTTGGATTAGGCGAAAAATTCAGTCAGAAGATAGAACCTTCTCAACGCATTGGCCTCACCCTTGACGCCACCTACTTATTTTATAAAAGCACAACGTTTCAAAAAGTTCCATCCTTGGTTTGAAAGACATTTTGGCTTTGTTTCCGGCGTTTTCCTGAAGAGGATGGTTTAATTATACTTGCAGATTTTGTAGATATTCAATGGAAAATAACTCGCCTGAAAGCCGAACCATAGACAATCGGTCGCACTTGACGTTGTGATGAATTGCCGCTGACCATTATGGACCTAGACCATCTGCAAATCCCGTGGATAGGATCCCGGGGGTGTTTGCCCCGAAACGCAAATGCCCCAGGCTCTCGGGCAAGGTTTTTCAACAAATCCCCTACCATGCCCGCGGGTTGCCCGTGGGTGTCCCGGGGGTCGACCCCCCGGGATGGCCGCTGATACCGCATAATTCTCGCTTTATTTACTCATCCACAGCGTGGAAACTTATGCCAAATGATTTGGGGATAGCCTCTTAGCGTGAACGTCCGAAATGTTAAGCCGAACTAAACGTGAGCTCAGAACCGGTCAATTTCACGAAGTGATGGATAAAGACTCTTAACAGCTACACCGAAAGAAAGGAAGAGATTGATCTTCGCTGATAATTCATACTGATGTATATGTCGGTCGAGTTGGAGTTGGAATAAGCTCACATGGAAACTGGCGTGTTTGTTTCCGATATTAGGGAGGTTAAGATCCAAGACGCGACGGTTCTAAGACGCGACCGGAAGGAAGTTTTCACAGAGGAGGCATGTTACGCATGCTCAAGCCGTTGTCCTGATGGCATCACGTCGTGTCGAGAACGTGAAGCTTGAGGTTTTGGCGTTGCGAAGAAAACGTGAGTATTTTCCCTTTCAATTTGCAAAGTAGGCGGCTTTGGTAAATGGTTCGGAACAGTTGCTTAAGATTCTGTTGATGCATATAATTTGAAAATACACTTATTTAGAGGGTCGTACAGGGGTATTCTCGTGACGCGTGATTAGCTGATTTTATTTTCCGTGAAACGTGAATTGAAATTTATTCTTCGTGACCCGTGACCGGAAGGTTTTGCGTGACACGTGAAGAGCTTGAATTAATAACCGATATTCGTGATTTCACCACTTTATTGACTTTATTTTACGTGATTTTGAGACGCGAGACCTCAAATGTGGCCTCCGTATAACGTAACTGCAAACTTTCTTTGTAGAGTAAGAACAGGATAAAAGAGTATGTTTCTTTCTTATTTTCGTAATTTCTTAATCAATTTTGATTTCTTCAAACACTATTTGTAGCGTAAGAACAGGATAAAAGAGTACTTATTTTCGTGATTCGGGAAAATGAAATTTCAATATCCGTGATCCGTGATTCGTTATTTTTTTCGTCCGTGAATCGTGCCAGAGACCCCCCCTGTACGACCCTCTATTTAGCCAGAATTAGTCTTCTAATGCGAAGATATTATTCCGACTATTTTCAACAGTGTTTCAAGTAAACAAGCCGACCGATGGAATCATGGTGAAATCAAATCTTCTTCCATTTAAATGGGTGTCTCGAAAACTCAGACCTCAGACCCGAAAAACTCAGACCCTCTGGGTGTCTCGAAAACTCAGACCCGATGAAATAAAATTGCTACAAGCCGGCGGGTGTCTCGAAAACTGAACTGATCACGAAAATAATGCTTAACATTTGTATGGATTCTTGGTAGTTGTATTTCAAAGGTATAAGCAAAGTCTCAGTAACCACAGTACGAAGAATCCATACCAGCCAAATTTGCGCGAGGTATGTTGCGTGACGATTTTCGCAACAGGACAAACATGAAGCGTCACGTTGCAGAAGCAGATATTCGTAGCCGGAAATAAACCTTATGGGGTCATTATGCTTCTTTTATTTCAACAACAACAACAACAGTTTATTAAGGTATTTCCATAAAAAAAATACATGGCGTTACCTAATTACACTTAAGAAATTGGTTTTAAAATCGATGACTGGTAAAAGCCAGACATGCTCAACTAAATCACGTAATCGGCATCAGCTTTAACAAGAACTATAATAAACAATGTCACTGGTCGTCCACACTTTCCTCCAGTAACTTCTTCACAACCACTGTATCCGAGACGAAACCTTGTACGAGATGTTTAGCTTTGAAGTCGCTCCGCTTTGACAACAACTCCGAACAAACCGCGTCCAACGATACCATTTTCCTCAAGATCTTCATACCGAAATTGCGGTAAATCAGTTACCTTATTTACAATGGCCTTTTTGGTACATATAGGGAAACTTAACCCTATATTACCAAAAAGGCCATTTTAAAAAAGCCATCTTCAAAGCGGACTAAGCAAGATTCTGAATTATTTACTTCATGCATTTGACCGGCATACTTGACCGCATGAAAAATCTAAATTTGGCGCGAAAATACGTCACCAAAAACTTAATGACTAATGAATAGAAAGAGGAAGTGTTCATTTCCAGAAAACAAGGAACACTTTCCTTGCAACAAACATTACGTCTCCTTCACTGTCAATGATCCTTTTCTTCTTGTATTTCAATTCAGGAGGATTTATCATAAGAAACTCTCCAAGTGTAATGACCCAGTAATATATCCGGTTGCAAAATAAATAGAGTGACCCTGAAAGGTCATATCCGGTTGCGAGTGTCTGCTTCCTTAGCGTGATGCTTTATTTTTGTTCATCACGCAACGCACCTCGCGATAAATTGAATTAAGTAATGGTCCGTGTAAGAACTAGGCAAAAGAACAATAGGCTAGTGAAATAGCGTCAGTTAGGCTTCAGGCGCTAATTTCTCTAATCAAATTAAATCTGAACGAACTGATTGGCCCATACGCTAAAAGCGCGAATTTTGAATTTACAATTTAAATTAAGATAACTTGTAAACCATTTGAACAACATTTTATTTCGACAACCCATTCAATACATTCAAAACTGTAACATACCTTAAATTTGGACAATTTCTACGTGCCAAAAGGGAGAAAGATACAGTGATATAAAATAACTTCGGGATTAGCTCAGCGATACATCAATCAGCGACCTTGCGAAAAACACTTCGGTCGGATTTCACAAAGCAACTGTCAATTTCTGATCCAAGACAGCAACAACTCACGCGGATATTGAGAACGCGCCAAAGTCGCGCGAAATATCACCAACAGCAACAAATACATTCTAAATACAGAAAATAAAAATACCTCGATGTAAACGTTCGGTAATGCATTCAAAACAAGTCTTCTAATACATCTAATGCTGAAGCAATGTCCACCACATCAAAATAACTAACAATCCTGTCGTGTCGGTTTCCAGGTCGAGTCCATATTTTCCGAGTCATGGAAGGCTTTTGCTTAAAAACAGACTCTGTGTACTCCAAATCGATTTCCCTGGCACAAATTTCTTTCAGACTTTCCAAAGAACAGATGCAAGCGATTACGAGAACGCCGAAATGTTCGTTATTGCACAATGTTTATACTGTCTTATCAATCGAGGGAGAGGAACAGAAGCGACGGTTCCGCTTTGAACAGCGCTTGTTCTGCAATTCCGGCACCAAGCCTGTGTGTTCAATTCCTGGAGTGGCATAGCAGTTGAAAATGTCAGAACCAGCCGAGAAAAATAACCAATTCGAATGAGAGAAGAGTAAAGATAGACATGTGTATCGAAAGAAACGAACAAGCCAGACGTATAAAGAAATAACACGTGCGGACGCGACAAAATATCTCCACTGCCTTCAGCTTACCTCAAGTGCTAATTTACATCTTGTTTGGAGCTGCAAAAGCAAGATATCTTCTACTTTCACTCCTTATGCCCAGTTAGACTCCAACTACCAGTGCCACAAAACATTTCTTCTCGGTAGGCGACAGCAAACAACTGTTTCAGGCCAACATTTCCTAATCTGTCGCCCCTCGTGTCGTGGACTGCAGCAGTCACTATTGAAGGGCATTTTCATCGATTCTTTCGACGTAATATACTTTACAATTATAATATATAATATGTATGTATTCGAGAAATATGTAATAAATAGGTTTGTTGAAAAATACGACAAGACTCGCTCATAAAAGGGCCAGAAAGTTCAGAGCTCCCATCACAAATCCAAGATGGCGTCGCATGAAGGTCACGCTTGCTTCAAGTTTTCCGTTCTAACTTTTGATTGGCGCATAGGACAATGGTGAAATTTGGCCGTGAGGGGGATAACAAGGGCATGGGGAAAAATACGTGAAAAAATGTTGTTTATGTCGGGATTTTCTTGTTTTTTTCGGCGATTTTTCGATATTGACCAATCACATGCGCCGATTTAATTGAAATTAATAATTAAGACTTAACACCTTTTAATCGATTTTGCGTTTGGCCTGCCTAGTTCTTACGCGGACCATTACTTAAATGGTCTGAGTTTTCGAGACACCCAGAGGGTCTGAGCTTTTCGGGTCTGAGGTCTGAGTTTTCGAGGTCTGAGTTGTGTAAATGTAGTCGTCAAGAAAGTTCCTCATTCAGAGAGAAGCAAAATGCTTTCCTTTGGAGCAAGAAAGATGTAAATGATTGACTCGTAATCCCGGGGGGGGGGGGGGGGGTACTCCTTTAATTTTACTACGGGGGTGAGCCGCTGACTCCCCGAGACTCTTGACCTGTTCCAGAGTAAAAATGATGAATTTGCGACCGCGGCACATACCCGTGTAGCCCATATATGGGAGTACCCCCCCCTGTTGTGCATGTGTTAGTTTAGAATACTCCAATACAAGCCATTTTTTATAGTTCTTAAACGAAAAGTCTGTTTAAAACGAGTCTTGTATCATCTACGTTGTCTTGTTCTCGCGAACGCGATGGCCGGTAACCGGCCTGGGACGAGAACGCCGTTCTCACCGAGGCACCTATTATGGCGCTGGTTTGAAAGCTTTGCCCTACAGAATTTACAAGCCTTTTCCAAATATAAGGTAGCAAATGTAATGTTTACCCTAAGCTGAAGTCTGTTTTTATTGTGAGAACTCTGTTTGAACTTCATTTATAACCGAATTTGAAGCTGTATAGTTTTTCAGATCTTTCCGTTTATAAATCCATTATTTCTTAATGCTGCTTTCAAACCTCTTAGCTTTAATTACTTCTGTACATTTTACACATTGTCTATTAAATGTTTGGTTTGAAATGTTGTGTTTTGGTTAGTGGAGTAATCTGTAAAGTTCATTTTTGGATTTTCATTTGAAAGAATATTAAATTATTGAGCTACATGTACTCGGATCAAAAACACGTTTCGCCTTTGCAAAATATTACAAACTACACTTATACTGAGGAAAATCCCGCAAACAAGTCCAAACCAAAACTAGAAAAACTACTCAACGATACTGCACACTAAAATGAATTTAAGCGATTTGTTATCCAACTGCTCTATTTTATTCGCTCGCATTGTTTATTTCAGTGCGTGTATGTTAAATATCGTACGCGTGATTTAACAGGATTTGAGATTCCTAAATAATTATTTACGCCGGTTTCGTTGCGTGTTACCTGCACCTGGGTGAGTGAGTTCAGACTTTTTCTACCGTACATTTCCTTACCAGAAACGAAGAAAATTCATTTAGTTCTGTACATAAAATTCTCTAATGTATTAAGCAACGTGTACGAAAAAACAGAATAGTTAATCATGCAGCCAAATAAAGAGGGAGACAGTTAGTTTTGTTTTCCCGAGAGTCCCGATGTTTCCCGAAAAAATTTGTCTTAACAACAGCACGCCTGAGCACGACTTTATTTCTTCTATAAAATACTGCAAATGTAAAACACATCGTAAACTACGGACAAAAGAAAGCAAAGAACCGACTTACTTTCCAGGCATTTTCGAAATCCTTCTGCTCTCAAAGTCTTTTGACTTCGTTTTTCGAATAAAAAGTAGAAAGCGCCGGTTTTAGCCACAAACTGTTCCACTGTGTTTCACGAACTTTCGAAGAACTAACGACAAATTTTCTGGAATCGCCAAGAGTGAGCTTCAAAACATCACGCCACAATCACGCCAACGGTCTTGGTCACGTTTTGATCCCGTGCTTTTTTCTGGCCATTGATCACGTTCAGTCTCACGCTCCGTTCCTCTCGATTCGAAGACCGCTCGACCGCGTTCGCAAAAAAATACGCCTATTTTGCAGTCTCTTTTCGCGTTCAAATGGGAGGTTCACAGTCTAACTTGCCTCCTAGACCACTGGGTTTTGAATATATGTGTATAGCCGTTCTCCCATCAGATACACTCCGTATTATTTATGGAACAGATTACGAAATCAGCATCATTCGACAAGTTATCCAAGAAACATGGCTTCCAGGAATACAGAGAGAAACGTTCATGCTAAATGGTGTGCATGAATTCAAGTTGAGCGGTTATCCATTTGCCGTGAACATTTCATCAAACGATGCTGTGCTTTCCCGCAGAATGGCCGGAAGTGTTTTGCGCAGGCTCCATCGCGATGGATGGAAGCTTCTGATCTCGAGCGACTTGACAAGAACAGCTGACCTTACTACGTGGATCTTTAAGAAGGTGCCAGTTTCAGTGGTGTCTTCTCAGCCATTTATGGTCGTTGACCTTAGTAGCACTGACAGTTTAATGGTGCTCAATGCGCCGGCCGATCTCCATCAAACGTTCAAAGACGTGCTCGACAAATCATGGCCTCGTGGTATCCAGAGATGGTGGTATGAAAATTTCGTGTTGCTGATCAAGTTGAAGGGCACCCCCTGGCTCCCAAACGGCGATGAAACCGTTCAGTCAAGACAGCTTCTACGGACACTTGTGAGTGATTTGCAAGCTAGGCAGTGGAGTTTGTATGGGAATTCCAACCTTGAAAGTGGTACCAATACTCTGTTCTTTGAACACAACCCAAACATTATGCTTGGGCAGCCTTCCCCACCACACTTCACAATAAGCCTCAACAGGAATGACACAATCAGGCTGATTGGCATCCCAGACAGCTTGATTTCTGCCGTCTGTGATGTCATTCAAACCTGTTGGCAAAGAGGAATCCAGGAAGAGTCACGCTACTTTGAGAGCTGGGAGTTCAAGCTGAGGGGGGACCCCTGGTGGGCAACAGGTGAGGAGACTGTGGACTCCAGATATCTTATACTGAAGCTACTTGAACGCATGCAGGCCCATGGGTGGAGCATCATCGCCAGTATTGACAGCTCAAGGAAAGCGTCAGATAAAAGTGCATTGCTTTTTAGACAATCTCAACCCAGGCAGTCTCCAGTTTTCTGCATTAGCTTGAATGAAACAGACAAACTGCGGCTGATAAATGCACCAGAGGACGTCACAAAGGTATGAAAGTTAACGAACATTGTTCTGTTAAAGAATACATGTATGCATATTTATTAACAACTGTTAATAAAGGCATAATTTATATGAACCAAATGCCTTTATTGTTAGGTGTTTTCTAAAATTTGACGTCATGTACATGTGGGATAGACATGTGACAGATATATGTAGGCCAGTTAGTGAAAAATTTGCATTCTGGTGCCATGACAGAAGCTACATATAAATCTTTAGTTTATGCAAGAGTGTTTTTAGCGGAGCTCCAGCACGCGGAGCGCACCAGCAGAGCACCATGGGTAAGAATTTTTGGTAAACCCATGAGGTCGAGAAAAGTTGGTTGCGTACGCCCGCCCGCCCACCCACCCGCGTCTACAGACTCGCGGGGAGAGGGAGGGGAGTCCCAATGCAATCCGACCGGGAGGGAGGGGGGGAAACAAAAGTTACAACTTTGACATCCATGTTACGGTTAATTAACAGCTGTCAAAATAAGGTATCTGCTGACCAGTAATACGTGACCATATCGCGGGCTCACGTGTAGAGCTCATCGAGGTCACGTGTTTTTTTGAAGTTGACTGCTGACCAGATGATGGTTTCTTGTTGATCGTGGGTTCAGACCTAAGTTTTTACTTAGTTTTTGATTATCGCTTAAATTCAGATTTAATTAAAGGGCAAAGTTAATAACCGAGGAGCTCAGCTTTTAGGCTTGGCTAAATCTATTTTAAAAAGTTTTTCTCGTTAAAAAAATGATCTGGACATTTCATTTCAACTTAAACGAAGCGATTGTATGAAAAGGCGGGAAAATTGTTTGCACGTTGTTCACTTTATACTGAATTGACAGACGGGAAGAGATCATGCTCGAGAACACAGATCTTTGTGAATATTTCTCGCTTTATTTACTTATCTACAGCATTGAAATTTATGTCAAGTGATTTAGGATAACCTCCATTAGAACGTGAAGATTCTAAATAATTGTCGACCTGATTATGATATATCGGAGTACGAGTCAAAAACAGCGAGAGTTGAAGCACTGTCTACAGTTCCTGTGGCTGACCAAGGCTGGAAAATTAACTGAGCTTAAAAGGGTGCTCAGAGACGGTCAAGTTCACTGATTGAAGTGACGGTTAAAATACTGTTAAAAGCTTCACCGAAAGGAAAAAAGATATTGATCTTCGCTGATAATTCATACATGTCGGTAGTGGTGTAAGCTTATTACGAACATTGGAAGAAACTACCGTGTTTCGTCGCTTCGTCTCCGATGTTTAATATTGGGCTGGTTTGAAAGCTTTGCCCTGCAGAATTTACAAGCCTTCTCAAAATATGAGGTAACAAACATAAATGTACACATTTTGTTGTGAGAATCTGTTTATTCGTCATTTATAAACGAATTCGAAGTTGCGTCGGTTTTCGGATCTTCCCGTCAATTTAAGCTTAAATTCCATTAAAACGGCTGCTTTAAAACTTCTCAGCTTTAAATTACTTTTGTACATTTTATACAGACATAATGCCTATTAAATGTTACGTTTCAAATTTTGTGTTTTTTTTTTCAAGTTAGTGGAGTTAACTGTAAGGTTCATCGTTGGATTTTGAAAAGAATATTAAATTGTTGAGCTACACGGATCAAAAACATGATTTCGCGTGCTGCATTTGCAGAAAAATCCCTCAAACAAATCAAAGCAAAAAGCGAGTTAACCTTCGGTAAAGATACTTCACACCAACAACTTAAATTTTCTTATTTACTTTCCGTGAGTGTGTTGAAATCTCGTAAGCGTGATAAATTTTTAGATGTGTAAACCAATATTTACGCCGGTTTTATTGCGAGTTGTCTGTGCTTGGGGGAGTGAGTTCAGACTTTTCCTAACGCACATTTGCCTATTAGAAACGAAGGAAATTAATTCACTTCTCTGCATAAAATTCTCCAAGGTATTTAGCAATGTGTACGATAAAACGAAGTCATACAACCAAACCAAGACGGTTCAAAACTACATTGTAAGCATATTAGACAGCGAGCACCAGTTCCTAAATCACTAGCTGCCACAACTCTTACACCAAAAAGCTGCTGTAAAAATGACTTAAACCGGCTCCCAATGAATTTGCTGAGTTAGTTTTGCCGCTATGATTTTCTTTGTTGGGACGTGAGTTCATTTTGTTTAGCCGTGAGTTGACTTTGCTTACTTTGTGATATATGTATATTTTTTTTTTGCCTTGAGTTGATTTTTTTGCCTTGACTGTTTTGAAGTAAATCAAAACAATTTTCTTCGCCCTCATCAAGGTCCTATATACATTAAAGTTATGAAAAGTCTTTATGCTGAAAATATTTGATGTGTGCGCCTATTTGCGTACGTGCATGAAGAACCCAATAAAGTGCAGCGACATATACCGTATATTCTTAGAAATGGTGTGTCTAAGAATATACGATATTTGTCGCTGCACTTTATTGGGTTCCTCATGCACGTACGGAAATAAATAAATAATAAATAAATTTCGAAACAATGCAAACTCAAGCAAAAAATAATAAATAGGAGCTCCGCTTTTAGGCCTTCCTAAATCTATATATTATTATATTCATTGTCATATATTACGGTCCATACACCAGAACAGAGGAAAATACCACATAGAAGGTAAAAGTCTGTGTTGAGCCAGTTGTCCTATCATGCCGAAGTTTATATCTCAGTTTCCGTAGTATGAACAGACTATAAGTATTTTTTCTCTCTGCTGGATGGGATGGTAGTCCATTGCCTGGTTACGTCGGCCCCAGTATTAAATTTGCCAGTTACCCAGTTATACACCTGGGTCTGTGTAGAGTCTTGCCCAAGAACATAACACAGTGCTGCTGGCCGGCCAGGGCTCACCTTAAGTTAGCATACAAAAAAAAGATATATGAAGGAAATTGTTCCCCTGCAGCTTGTGACTCTTAAATTTTTATCTTGAAATAAAATTTGTGAGTCCAGATTGGACTGAAAACTATGTCAGTGAGTCACGTCAAAAATGTGAGATTTAAGAGGTCTGTTGTTACAAACATTACAGGCGTCTGGCCATCTACAGATGAATGTATATCACATGTATCTGTAGTTAAACATTTAGTTTGTATTAAAGAAATATATTATTTTTTATTATAGTGGAGCTCTCCAGCGGCCCGAAGGGTCGTAGAGCGTAGCTCCATAACTATCGTGCGCGCGAGGATAGAAATTGAGGAAACCATGCGTTTGAGTTTCATGGTCATCGTGGCTAGCTGCATGGCTCGCGGGCGCGTGGGCCTAGCGACGACGACGACGTCGCCCAAAATGGTGGTCATACTCCAGAAAAAGCTTGGCCTGGGGATCTTACGTGTTTGATATTGACCATCCACCTTTCGTTAAAAGTTACCATCGTAGAAGTTTGTAGGATACTGCACATTTTTTTAAATCATGTTGAAAATCGAATCGATTACGTGAAAAGGCGACAAAATCTTTGGCGGTTGCTCAATTGTGAAGAAAGTGAGCAGCAGAAAATATTTCGACGCCAAAATCTTAAAGCTGAATGAAACACGCGAAGAACACTGCTGAAAAGCATAGATCTTCGTGGATATTTCTCGCTCTATTTACCCATCCACATCATGGAAACTTATTCCAAATCATTCAGGACAACCTTGTAACGGGAAGATCCGGAGTAATTGCAGACTTGAACATGATATATCTGACTACAAGTCAAAAGAGCGATGTCCAAGGTTCGACCTGCGGCTGAGCAAGGCTGAAAATCACTGAATTGAGCTCAAATAAAAGTGAACTCAAAGTCGATCAAGTTCACCGATGGAGAGAGAGAAATTGGCCGTTTTTATACTAGAGACGCGTTACCCGTCTGGACGAGTTTCGGCAAACATTTTGCAAATCGTCCGGTTATCCGTCTCTAGTATAAAGACGAGCACAAGACGCGTTACCCGTCTAGATGAGCTACTTTTGGAAATCCGTCTTTCAAGACGCATTTCGAAAAGTAACTCGTCTAGACGGGTAACGCGTCTTGTGCCCGTCTTTATATTAGAGACGGATAACCGGACGATTTGCAAAATGTTTGCCGAAACTCGTCCAGACGGGTAACGCGTCTCTAGTATAAAAACGGCCATTGATCTTCATTGATAATTCATATAATGTACATGTCGGTGGTGTTGGAGAAAGCTTACAACGAAATCATTTTGCCGTGTTCGTCTCTGATATTATCGGGCTGGTTTGAAAGCTTTGCCCTGCAGAATATACAAGCTTAAGCCTTCTTCAATAATGAGGTAAGAAATGTAAATGTATATGCACTAAGCATAAGCCTAATTTTATATTGAGAGAATTTACTTCATTTATTGGCCGTTTTTATATACTAGCGACGCGTTACCCGTCTGGACGAGCTTCGGCAAAATTTTTTTAATTCGTCCGGTTATCCGTCTCTAGTATAAAGACGGGCACAAGACGCGTTACCCGTCCATATGAGCTACTTTTCGAAATCCGTCGTTCAAGACGCGTTTCGAAAAGTAGCTCGTCTAGACGGGTAACGCGTCTTGTGCCCGTCTTTATACTAGAGACGGATTACCGGACGATTTGCAAAATGTTTGCCGAAGCTCGTCCAGACGGGTAACGCGTCTCTAGTATAAAAACGGCCATTAACAAATTTGAAGTTGTGTCGCTTTTCAGATCTCCCGTAAATATTTATCAAACCTGTTCGTGTTTGTACATTTTATACAGACATGCATTGGCCGTTTTTATACTAGAGACGCGTTACCCGTCTGGACGAGCTTCGGCAAAATTTTTTTAATTCGTCCGGTTATCCGTCTCTAGTATAAAGACGGGCACAAGACGCGTTACCCGTCCAGATTAGCTACTTTTCGAAATCCGTCGTTCAAGACGCGTTTCGAAAAGTAGCTCGTCTAGACGGGTAACGCGTCTTATGCCCGTCTTTATACTAGAGACGGATAACCGGACGAATTACAAAATGTTTGCCGAAGCTCGTCCAGACGGGTAACGCGTCTCTAGTATAAAAACGGCCATTGTTTATTAAACATTTCGTTTAGACTAGTGATGTTCTCTATTGGATTTTGGAAACAGATTATTTAGCTACACTTCACGGATCAAAATCACAATTTGGGCTCGCTTGCATTTGTTTGTGTGTTGAGATATCTTCGATGCGTAAACTAATATTTCGCCAGTTTCGTTGCGAGCTACCTGTGCTTGGCTGAGTGAGTTCAGACTTTACCTACCGCATATTTATACTTACCAGAAATGAAGAAAATTCATTCAGTTCTCTACATAAAATTCTCTTAGGTACTTAGCAACGCATACCATAAAACAGAATTAGTTAGAAGATGGTTCAAACAGTCAAAACAACATTGTAAGCTCATTCTAAGTTAGCGTGCACTAATTCCCAAATCACAAACTGTCACGATTCTTACATAACCGGCACAGTTCGCTTTGCCGCCGCGATTTCCGATTCTCAGTTTGCCGTGGCGTGAGTTCATTTTGTTTACTGTGTTTAGCAGCGAGTTCACTTGACAGTTTTGTAGTATTATTATACCGTAATTAAGGTCAAGATTCTTTTTACATTGAAAAACTCATAGAGGACCTGGAGGTGTATTAATTAGTGACAGAAAATGTTATAAAAAGTTTAACTAAGATTTGTTTTGCGCCGACGTGCGTACGTGAGGAACCCAATAAATACACTGTACTTGAAACAGGATCAAGACCCCCATCATATACTTTGCAACCTTCTGTTGAGCGTGGCCAAAACAAAACTAAAAAAAGATTGATTACAGTGCAACATTATCAGTAAATTGTCAAGAAAATCCAGCTGCAGATGCTTTTCACTTCAACAAGCTCTATTTCATTTTCTCAATTTTACTTGCCTGTTAGCACTTGGATTTTGAATGGATAATTTTTCAATTGAGTGAAACAAAAAGAAGGATCACCCTTTTAGTTTCTCTTGTGTTTTCGCTGGACTGGCTGAAAATGAGCTATCTACCCTAGTTCTTCTCTTATCACGTGTAGTAACAGTCAATGCAAACCCTTCAAGTCACACAAATTCACCATTTTGAACCACAGAGATGATGGAATAAAACAATTGAGGTAGATTTACGTCAATTTTGAGCGTACTTGTAAACATTGCTTGCAGTATTTGAAAAGGTAATCACATGATTTCGAGTGCAATTAGGAATAAATAAGCACGAGTAAATTTTTCAAAGGCTAACAAAATTGCACGAGCCCGTAAGGCGAGTGCAATTTGTAGTCTTTGAAAAATTTACAAGTGCTTATTTATTCCTAATTGCACGAGAAAAATCATGTGATTACTTATTAATAACATACATGAAAAAAGGGACAGAGAGAAAAAGAAAACCAGTTGAATTTTAACACCGCGCGCCTTTTCTGATTTTTCATTCAATTGATTGGTTGAAGCACAGCAAACACATGTCAAGTTCAAACTTTCACAAGAGCGACTGAAATATTCAGATTCATTCAGTTTTACTGTAAACTTGGGAATTTGTGGTTTTTCAAACGTTTTTGAAGCACAACTCGGTTAACAATAACCGACTAAAGACAATGTACATATTAGACTGTGAAAGCTCGGCGTAAACTGAAGAATTGGACGGCGGCCGTTTTGAAAACCGAGATGTAAGCTTCGAGCGGCCAAAGATGAAAGAAATCTGGCAGTTGATAAATGCAAAAAGCCACCACAAACTACAGATATGTATAAAGTGCTTCTGGCGTTTTGGCACCAAAAAATTCCTACTGTCATAGCACGTCCACTTCTTCTTCGGTTGAACTTCGCACTTTTATATTTGGACGTTTTCCCATGACAGACCGGCGGAGAACTTGGCGAAGAACTTACTTGCCGGATTGAAAAACTTGTATCCTTGTTTATTTATATGCCTGTCGAGTGTAGCTATTATCATTCTGTAAGCTGTCTGGTTCCAAGACAAGTCGTCACTATTTTGTCCTTTTACTTTAGGGCAGAACTTTTAGTTCGGCTTGCTCGATTTCCTCTATTTTGTTGGCGATATTTTTTTCTCTTCGGAAGACGTTTTCCGTGCATTTAGCCAGAATGAGGTGCTAATAATTGTATTTGGTTTCTTAGAACTATCTTTTAGGTGTTTTACTGTTGTTTACCTAGCGAAAACCCCGGTCGTTGTTTTCGTCCACGTCTATTTGTAATTTGCACTGGTGTTACACTTTTTGCACTGGTGTTACATCTGAACTGCACTCAGTCTCAGCCAATCAGAATCGAGTAATTTATTCAGGTATTATTAATACCGTAATAAGACCCTTTCGGTACTCTCATAAATTTCTTTATATTTCAAATGTACAAACAGTGGCTTGTACTGAAACCCAAAACAACGAAAGGATAACCAGTCAGCTTTCTTGCTGTTAGCTTTCACTCTGGTTTGCTTGCAGTTAGCTTTTATTTGTTGGCACAGGGGGCATGTACTAAAACCCGAAACAACGAAACGAAACCACCGAAACGAAACGAGCGAAACCGCCGAAACGACCGAAACGAAACCGCCGAAACAACCGAAACGAGCGAAACGAAACAAAATCGCCAAAACAAGGAAAACCATTACTTTTATTGAGAGCTAACCGTAAACAGGCTAACCTGGGCGTTTTTCAGGCTAACCTGAACGATATTCAGGCTAACCGGAGTGCTATTTAGGCTAACCTGAGTGCAAGGTATACTCCGGTTAGCCTGAATGGCACTCCGGTTAGCCTGAATATCACTCGGGTTAGCCTGTTTACGGTTAGCTCTCAATAATGGTAATGGGTTTTGCTTGTTTCGGTGATTTTGTTTCGTCTCGCTTGTTTCGGCCGTTTCGGTTTCGCTCGTTTCGCTCGTTTCGTTTCGGTGGTTTCGTTTCGTTGTTTCGGGTTTTAGTACATGCCGGTACAGGGCAGTACTCTATATACTTAATATTTTGAGGTTTTAACAAAATTGCAATGCGCTTTTGATCATTTCCATGTTAGAAGGTGCACTATATTTATTTAACACATGTAAATTATTATTATAAATATACTTGTTTCGTTTCGGCGGTTTCGCCATTTTGTTGTCTCAGATTTTAGTTTATACATGCCACAAACAGTCACGCTACTTGTAAGGGCGCCCTGTGGTTTAGTGTGAAATACACATCTTGATGTTATTCAAGCGTTTGACTCCAGAGTGAGTACTGAATATTTAATGCAAACAGACTGTTTTGAAATGTAAGCTATTATCAAATGAAGGTCCTTATGTCATTCATGCAATGTGTTGACCCATGTATTTTTCAAATTAACTGTTACTTCTTTACTCAAACCACATGCTTGACTGCTTTCCAAATGTTCATGATAACCGGGGCAACCCTAAAACCCAGAATCCGGTATATGGAACCAGAACCAGAACCGGGGAAAGTAGGAAAGACCAAAGAAAGCAAGTTATTTAAATCCGAAATATAATGTTGCATAGTTTGTTCCTGATAAGGGATCGTTTTCCGGGTTTAATGGTTGCCCTGATAACCGTCTTTTTCAAGCGAAATAGCAGTCAGGCTGATCGAGCAATTGAGCTAAGCATTTTCCAGATATTTGTTGTTTTTTTTCTTTGTGCAAACCACACAAACATGGTGAAGTATTAACCACCCAATTTTAAGCGTCTTGAAGCTTCTTGTTATTATATTGATTAGTCTTTTTTTTCTTTGCAAAAATTGTTTTTCAGATATGCCAAGATGTCATTCAAGCACAGTATGCCATTGGCATTCAAAGGGTACAGCGCTATGGCAACAGTCTAGAGTTCAAGCTACTGGGCAATCCCTGGGATGATGGAATGGCTGATCATGATGGACTTCATGGCAGAAGTCTGATATGTCATTTATTTCATGCTTTGGCGAACCACCACTGGAGGCCTGTGACATCAGCAGATGTATCAGCAAAGTATGTCGAACAAGACAATCCAAAGAAGGTGGACAGCATATTCTTCACCTTTGACCCTGCAGCTGCACAGCCGTCAGCACCTCCTCCACAAGTGCCTTATTATCAGCCATATTCCGAGCCGTTTGCCCCACCCCCTTCTTATGGGTTCCTTCAGGACAGTCCTCCACCCCCCTATCAGCCACCAGCCTATGGTGCTTTTTCCACTTAGTGATGTTGGTACAAAATTTATTTTAACATTATGCTCAGACAAGCATTTCCACAAACTACATGTTAAATCATTACATGTACAGTGTATAATGTACAAAATGTACATGTAAAATCACCTGTAGCACCTGCATCATCTGAGCTGTAATATTATTTTATGATAAAAATATAATAATCAGTTATTATCCTCTGTCAAGGGCTATTAATAATATTAAACAATTAGATTATGAGCTCAAGATTTATATGAGGTGATAGTTGATGAGGCTGAAGGCCGAGTCAACTATCACCTCATAGAAATTGAGAGCGAATAATCTAATTGTTTTAGTAGAATTCTAACTCATTTTCCTTCAAATAATGATTTCTAATTATTGTTCTACAATATGAACTAGTATTAAACTTCACGCTTTAGCAAAATCGCATGCATGGACTGAATTTTCATTTTAAACTTTCAGTTGTGAACTCAAGCTCATCAGTTTATTCAGTAATTTTACCGCTTTAATAAGCTCATGCAATGGTGAATTTCCTCCTTTTAGTCTTTGTGGGACTTGAATTATCCAATAGTCTTTCTAAACTTCCTCCGAAACTTCGGAAAACAAGACTAAAATTAATGTCACCATTCTGTAGACGACCTTCAGCCACTGCACACTAATGGCTGATAGTGTTCAATAGCTCAGCCAATCAGATTGCAGCAATTGCATTAGTATACTAGTAGAATTCTACTAATTTTTATTGGTCCCATCCAGTGGCTGACTATTAACAAATTAATAATGTATTCATAATTCATAATATTTCCCTCATAGACACTTCATAGATTTAAGAATGCACTTGGAGTATGTGCGTGGCTTTTCGGACATAACAATCACTTGACTCTGAAATTGATTTCTGCTCTGGTCATTGAAATACCAGTCTCAAACAACAGTTCTCTTCAGAACATTTACAAGCCAGGCAGGTATTTTTGCAGGTTGTAGGTTGAAAAATCGACTTTTGAGTACAGGGGAGTCTACTTAGCACTTCGGTTAGCCTGAATGGCACTCTGGCTGCCGGAAGCAGTTACCGTTTCCGTTGGGGTTTATTCAACTTCAACCCAAATAAACAGTTCGTTTCAACCTACAACCTGTAAAAAATACCCGCTGCATACGCAATACCCTAAAATGCTTAGTTTTATAATACCTTACTGGTTGCTCTATTTTTTTACAGCAAGGGCTGTTGATAATCACAGTATTTTTTATGGTCAGTGACAATTAAAAACAAATTGGCCACTTTTAAGTGGCCAATTAAAATTCTTAAGAATTAAAAATTAAAATTAATTAAAATTCTGAAGAATTAAAATTCTTAAGATGAGTGTTACTATGTTCAGGAAAAATTATATTCTGGACAGAAAAACGCAGATGCGCCGTTGGAAACAGACTTACTTACCCGCAAAGTTTTGCTTTTTTCATTACTGGGAACCATGATTGCGTGTTTCAGTATCTGTCATTTTTGGGGGCAGTTTAACTTAATTTGGCTTTTGTTAGATCCATAGCAGGCACGGATCCAGACCGGTTTCCACCGTTTCTCAGAAGTCAGTCAACTTCTTGTCCAAGTGAAACCTGGAAATGGTAACAACACCTCAAGCTTTTTTCCCAAGGGAAGATGCCCCCATACCCCCTTCCCCCCCCCCCCCCCCCCCTTTACAGGCATGCACCTTCTGCGCTCGTGTTATCGGAAAACGGCCATTCATAAACGGCCTGCTTAATATAGTTAGTGGAGCTAGATCTAAACATTATGGTTGTCTCTTCATAATCAATGCTTTTATTGAAGGAAAAAATTCAACAAAGCAAAATTTGTGACGTCCGTACGGAAAACCATTGAAGTAGATATCCGTGTACCAGAGATTTGTCGTGTGGGTCATGTTCCGTTGATGCATGAAAAATTTTCCCCCATAATAATTTCAGTTGTTCCCTAAACAGTTCAGTGCCAAGCTCTTGCTCCCTCGAAAGTATTCAATAGTATAGAAGCGGCGAGGTAAATATCCACCACTATCACTGACACTGAGGTGAATAATTAATTTAGTATATACCAAAAAAGTTGAATAACTGGCGGACCAATTGGCAAAACATTACTTTCAGTACCCAAAGCGTCGCGCGAAGCCATTTTGTTTCTCTTAGGCTGCTCTGAGGTGAATAGTACTTTGCTAATCACCTCCGAGTTAACCAATCTTCGACCGCGGAAAGCACTATTCACTTGTTAGCTGTTAGGCTGTTAAAACCTGCCCATTTACGCCGAAAGCACCGTGTTACTTAAAATAAAGGTTATATAATTGAACTCCCGAAGTCGAAGGCTTGTAAGCATACGATTCAATTTTAACTTTTATAACTATATCATTGCCGTTTCTAGACTTTTAGCTTTGACGAGGCAAGATTTGCAATCGCCGATTGCGCAGTCACTTGGGCAGTAGTGGGATCTGGGTGCATGTGCCCCAGAAAATTTTTAAATCTAGAAGCTCTGAAATTTTCAGCATTTTTTCATCAGCTTTTTCTCAGAAAAATCATTATCGTTCAACTGAGGGTTCTGCTTTCAATTTTGGGTTAAAATATAGACGAGGCATGTACCTCATCTTGCGTCTAGCTGTATGTTTACAAAAGGACTCATTTCAACAGTAGCAGCCAAGGAGATGTTAGAAGTCTGTATTAGCGATCGGTCATAAATTAGAGGGGGGAGGGGGCTGGTGCATTTATATTGTGGCCTACCAGTTTTGGGGAGACCCTCCCCATTCCAGGTGCAGAATCTTGTTGTATCTCTCAAGCATGGTCAAATGAGATACCTCAAAGAAATGGCAAAAAATGGGAACATTTCTGAGGAAGCACTTTCTACCGGCCACGTCTTTTGGAAGAAAATGGGCAACTTTCTATCACAGAAGACCATCAAAGTGAAAGTACTGGAAGTGAAAGTGAATCTGATCTAGAGCAGTCATTATCAAGCTGTTAAGTAACTAGTTTATATCACTTCAAGAAACCTGTTATTAATCGTTAAAAAGAAAGGTTTTCACCAGCCCTCCCCCCCCCCCCCCCCCCCCTGTAATTTATGACCGGTCCCTTAAACTATTATGAAGGTTGTCGCCTCAGCCACACGCCAACGAGCTGCTTTTTAACACTTTTTGAGAGGGCATTTGCTTTACATCTCTACCACCAACAGACTTGAAAAAGTCGACTTCCCCCAAGTTGAAATTTTTATTTCTTCAGGGTACGTTTGATTTACTTAAGTCTACCCTTTGTTTTCGTTTGATGGATCCGGATCCGGGAAAAAAAGACGTGTGCTATAAGAAAGGATAATTTTTGTATTATTAAGTGCTGTTTTATGCAATCTTTATCATGGCCCGTTCACAGAGCTGCACAGAGATTATTTCTTTGAATCCTCATATTAAACCATCATAATAGGATGAGATCATAGAAGGTTGAAAGGCAAAGAATATTTTGACTTAATCTATAAAACGGACAGCCTTTTCTTTACGATGCATACGTTCTTCTATAAAATGCAATGTTTGTGTGGCGCGATAAGAAAGTGAAATATCGGGAAAATCGAGATATGATCGGCAAGCCGCGGTCTTGCAGAAGCCCGTGCAGGCGAGAAGAGAGGGAAAAGAAGGAAATGAACATCATGATGATAATGCTTTTACATTTCAGCACCTTAGTCAAGAGTTTAAAGGCAATTTGTTCCTCAAATTCCGTGCGCGTTCAGTAATGTAATATATAGATTTAGGCAGGCCTAAAAGCGGAGCTCCTATTTATTATTTTTTTTACTTGAGTTTGCACTGTTTCCCAATTAATAAGTAAAAAACTAGGGCTTGAGCCCGCGATCAACTAGAAAACCATCATCTGGTCAGCGGTCAACTTCATAAAACGTGACCTCGATGAGCTCCACATCTGAGCCCGCGATATGGCCACGTGATACTGGTCAGCGGATACATTGATTTGACAGCTGTCAATTGATCAAAGTTGTAAGCTCTGTTTACGTTAAGTAGGGATAAGTAGAGATTCAATTCATCTGCTCCCCATCTCTCTCAGCCTATTCTCCTCCCCCCACCCCCGGTCGGGCTGCCTTAGGACTCCACTCCCCCCCCCCCCCCCCCCGAGAGTCTGTACGCGCGGGCGGACGGCCGGGCGTACGCACCAAATTTTCTTGGCCTCATGGGTTTACCAAAAATTCTTACCCATGGTGCTCCGCTGGCGCGCTTCGCGCGCAGGAGCTCCGCTATTAAAACTGATAAAAAAATAATGGTTCCCTATAGTACAGTGGAAATATCATGGGGCATTTGTATTTGTCACCCGGGGGACGTGGGGTGTTGGGGTGGGGATTGGGGTTGGGGGAGGGAGGTACTCGAGATTTCAAGTGACCAGGATGATCAAAGGATTTTTTGGGGTTTGAAATTTTTGATTCCGGAATATTTAGGAGTAAGAAAATTTGGCAGGTATTTTATTTATTTATTTATTTATTTATTTATTTATTTATTTATTTATTTATTTATTTATTTATTTATTTATTTATTTATTTATTTATTTATGTATGTATGTATGTATGTATGTATGTATTTATTTATTTATTTATTTATTTATTATTAGTTTTTATTTATTTATTTATTTATTTATTTATTTTTTATTATTTTTTTTGTGGGCGGGGGGGGAGTGGCTTGATTTAAGTTTGGTATATATTGCCTTTGTTGCGTAGTTCTGTGAATTGGAGTTGGAGTTACAGTTGTCATTCATAATGTTATTGTTGAAACAGAAGTGTTCTTGGACGTCTCTAGTGTTGCTAAAATGACTACCAGACGAGGGAAAGATAAATTTAGATGGTATTCTGAATAAAGAAACACGAACATTCAATTGTAATGTTTGTAACGTTTTTCTGGGCGAAGGAATTTTTTGGGGGGGATTAATTTTAGGGACCTTGATTTTTGTCTCCATGCGATCATCCCCGTCACCGTGAAATCCTGAGTATCCCCCCCCCCCCCCCCCAGGGATTAGTGCGTATCCTTACATAATAATCGTGGTATTCAAATAAGGTACGATACATGTTTTGAGTAAAATTGATCATGCCATGAAAAAACTGTTCCCTTTCACTTTCTATGACCTAAGATCATGTGAGATCAGAGTCACGACCGAGAATTGCAAGGAAAAAGGAAAGATCGCTTCATGCTCATAACATTTTTGTTAAAATGATGCCTTGCTGTTTTGTGATTCATGATCAATTTTTAATAAAAGATGCCATCTAATATAAATAGTGGGCATGTCAAAATGCGACATTTTAATGCATTTAAATGTAAACATACATTAAATACTTCTTATGCGGAAGATACGATCGTAGTGAAGCATCAATCATTTTCTCTGATGTGTCACAAAATATTCTTTTTCTTTTGACAAAAGAAGCAATCCATTCATTTTGAAGCTATTGAGCGAGGCTCCTAGTTGAGACACCGAATTTATTTTTTTAGTTTTGTGTGTAACAAGTCTAACTACATCATGGTCATAGGGTGCATAGTGAGATTTGGTCAACTTTTCGTCTTGTAATATGGATGATCGTGAAGTGAAACAATACGGTCCTCTGACCTTCAGTCCAGTCTACTTTTAGGGGACGTTTGTCATGAGAATAGACTGGGCCCTAGTGGTTTCAATGATAGCGCGTCGAAAGGTTGTAAGTTTAACAGCTCTTTCTGTCGACTGTTTTTTTATTCTTAAGGTAAGAAATAATTAATGAAAACTTTGTTTGAGATAGTAGCGTAACCGTCATTCGTATAATTTCAGATTACTTTGCTTGCGAAATCGCAATTTTAAACCTAAATCGCAGGCTTCGTATCTCCAATCTTTTAATACATATAGCATCTGCTTAGTCTGTTGTCGATCAGTAAAACACACCATGGAAATTGATTGTACATCTTAGCATTTTGTAATTTCTCAGAATTGAGGAGAGCTTAGTGCCTTTCGTTATTAGTAGTCAGATTTGATTATATGTCCTTGTGTGGTGTCCATTGTTGTCCATTGTTTTTTTTTTTTTTTTTTTTTTTTTTTTTTTTTTTCAATTTATATTAATTTATTTTTCTACATTCAAAAACAAACATTCAACTGTGAGGTTGATGTTACCTTAGAGATCGACCAGCAGCAAGCCGATTCTTACAGGCTTCGGTTTGTCGGCCCTATGTGGCCCAAATTATTATTTTGTAAAGAAAATGAGTGCTCGGATTAAATTCGGAAAAAAAATCGGTTGCAGTAAAAACAAATTTTATAAATGGAACAGACTTTTTTTCCTCGCGATGCGAATAAATGCCAAGTAATCCATGTAGTGCGAGCGAATGAGCGAACTGCCCGTGCGAATGAATTGTAAGCCAAACTTAGCAGAAAATTTAATAAGCACGTGTTGAAGTTTTCAATCTAACAATGTTTCAGGGAAGTGTACAGGTCATTGAAAGGCTGTGCCTTTCAAGGCTAAGAAGGCAGGCAGACAGGGAAGACATATTTTCCATCCCCATCCACTAATAATCTTGTTCCAACTGCAGAAAAGTGCATAGATGAGTCGGAATAACGACTAATCTGTCGGCCGGTCTGGTGTGAATTGAAACGTTGAAATCTGAAATTGTTTCAAACTAAACATGTTTTGTGGAAAATGAAAAGCTCTAACATGTTGAATTTTCATACGAAATTATCACTAGCAGTTAGCCAGGCCAGGCACTTTTTCACTCTGCATTTTGCTAAATCTCGAGCTCGCTTAATTAAAATGTATCCACGAGGGTTTTTGGTCAGCTTAAACCCAGTACCAAATGCATGCTCAGCACGCCACCATATAAACGTCACCTCGCCCTCACCCGTTGTCGCAACAAGTTTGAAAGTTCTTTATCAGTAAGCTAAGAGGAGGAGCTATATTATATATATGTTATTATTATATGAAAATATTATTATATGTTACGATATTTATGTACCTTCAAATTGATGGAAACCTTAAAAAAAATAGGAGGTAACAATTAACCCAAAAGACACAAGAATGCAGGACTGGAATCGCCGAATTTGATAAATGTAGGCAAACCGTTACTCTTTTAAATCTTTTAATTGCAATTTACGAGAAATCAAGGTGTGTTTTATCTGTATCTTTTTTTGCAGACATTGAAATGGATGCCGCAGTGATGGCAGCAAGTATAAGTAGGATCATGGATATAATTGAAACGGCAAAGGGAAGCCCTTTGAAGGAAAGAAGATCAACTTATTTAGAAGAGAAGTGATTTAAATGTCTGAGCTGTGGGAACTGTTATTACAACGAAGCGAATCTCAGGGCCCATGAAAGAGTACATACAGGAGAGAAGCCTTTTAAGTGTAACCATTGTGGCAAGTGTTTCACTTTTTCAGGTAATTTACAGCAGCATAAAATAACACATACTGGAGAGAAGCCTTTTAAATGCAGTCAGTGCGACAAGCGTTTCAGTCAAGCAAGTAATTTAAAGCTACATCAAATAGTACATACTGGGGAAAGGTATTTTAGGTGCGACCAGTGTGATAAGTGTTTTGGTCGGAAAGTAACCTTGCAGGAACACCAGAGGATTCACACTGGTGAGAAGCCTTTTAAATGTAATAAATGTGGCAAATCGTTCCGTAAACCAGGAAACTTAAGGGAACATCAGCTAACACATTTGCAAATGAAGCAGTTCCAGTGTTTCCAGTGTGGCAAGGCGTATAGTCATGCGTATACTCTAAAGCAACACAACCTGTTACACAGTGGTGCCTCAAAAGCTTTTCATTGCAACATATGTGGCAAGCGTTTTAATCAGGAAGAAAATCTAAGGCTACATAAATCAACGCATACAACAGAGACAACAGAGAAACCCTACAGTTGCAGCCTTTGTGAAAAGCGGTTTACTCGTTCAGGAGACGTAAAACAGCATGAGCTAAAACATACAACAAGAATCCGGAAGCGCTTCGGATGTAACAAGTGCGATAAGTGTTTAAGTTCTGCAGGTAACCTAAAGCAACATGAGCAAAGACATGCGATTCCAGAGAAGAGCTTCAGATGTAACAGATGCGACAAGTATTTCAGTTCTGCAGGTAATCTAAAGTAACATGAGATGCTACACACTGGGGAAAAACCTTTTAGATGCAACTACTGTGGCAAGTGTTTTACTTGGAAAGCAAATCTAAAACAACACGAAAGAACTCATACAAGAGAGAATGCCAATGGTGTGGCAAATGCTTTAATATCAAAGGATACTTTTATATTCATAATTTATCACACACCTTAGAAAAGAAACTGTCTGTTAAGTTTGAGCAGCCTGAAAAAGGCTTCAGCATCTGCGAATTTTAAGCGACATCAAACAAGAAGCACATGCTGAAGTCTGTAGCACAAAACATAAAAACTAAGCAAGTAATCAGACAAATGCAGCTGACTTCCCTTTCTATGCAAAACCACTCAACGATGTAATCAATGTGGCACCTCATTTCAACGGCACCTATGCATTAATTAATTAACGATGTACTGGAACAATTTTACCCTGAACCTCGCCGTTTGCCTCCTGCCCGAGCCTAAAACGGCCATTTTGATGCTGGAAATAATGCTTTGGATATTCGGCGAATTTTACTTCCTCTTCTTCAATCAATTTTTTGAGGGGTCAAAATCTTTCGAATATAGGAGGGGTTTCTAAAATGCTTGAAAAATATAATCCTTTTGCTATAAGTTTTACAAAAATGCAATGCAGGTTATATTTTAAACCCCTACCTTTGCCAAGGAATAAAAATGAAATTGTGTATTCGAAAACCGTGTTAATATTATGTTTTATATACCTCGTGGACAATCTGTACTTTAGACTATACAGCCTTCAATCAGAACAAGCAAGTTTTTTTAAATAGGAAACAATCTGCTTAACTACAACAAACAGGTAATAAATTTGTGAAACTACATTTACATTTGGAAAAGCTTGGAAAAGATCTTGGAATTCTGGATGAGAAAAATACACATCTATAAATGACCATAAATTACAAAAAATAAACAAATGAAGTTCTATACTTAAATTGTAGGATTTTGAATTGTCAACGCTTTTATCATCTGTAGTAAGTTTCGAGTAATATGCAGTTATATGTTATGATTCAGTTTTACGTTTTTATGTAGTTGATTATGCAGAATTGGATGCGTCGTAACTGTGACTTGTAATGATTACAAAGGAAATTAAATTGAAAAGATAAGAAAAACTACTACCTCCTTTGGTGAGGCCCTGCCAGGGTAAATTCCGACAAGCGACATGGGCCAAAAAGTAGCGACAGCGCTCAAACGAAAAAGCGACAAACGACTGACGAAGCCAAATGTATGTCGCTAAATTTCCGACAGCGTTGTGTAGCCTTGACAAAACGCCGACACGAGACATTTTAAAATTCCGACAAGCGACCTGGGACACCCCCCTGGCAGGGCCTCTTTGGTCACACTTATTTGTTCGAGTACATGTACTTCCTGATTTCGATATTTTTCACTCCCCACGAAACTACAATTGAAAACCAATGCAGGGCTTTACACTGGTCATCACTGTCAGATTCTACAGTCTGACGTGACGTGGCGCTCGCTGGCTCGATTTGGCGCGTTTTTGGCGCGAAAATGCTGACGAACTCTTCCCCAGGCCCTCACTTTGCATTTTCCATTCGCCCACAACAGTACTGGGCGCAAGTGTTTCCAATGGCTGCTCTCCTCGTAGCTCGTTGACAGCTCAGTTTATTGACTGTGTCGCTTCAGTAAAACTAAAAGGTAGGAAAACTTTCATAAAGACGTGTATGATAAAACAGTGCAGTGTTAGGCAGAGTCTTGGTTAAATATTACAATGATGCCTTTATATGCGTTCAATGGCCAAACGAACTCAGCAAGTTTACAAAGCGTATTGGGGGTGTAGCTGTAGATGCACTTGGGACTGTGCTTGGCCAGCGCTAAGATTTCCATACCTACATGAAATTCAGTATTCACACTAGTTTTTTTCATGTTGTACTGCTCACACGAAAGTCAAGTAGGGCAATAATAAAGTGTGTTTTATATATGTATATGCACAGGTTTACCACCCTCAGTTTGTGTTAAAGAATTTCTTCACTACTGTCTTCCTAATACCGGTATCCATGGCTGTGTTAAGTTTGCTATATATGTGTTATTCTTGGGTTAATATGTATAAGAATTATATTAAATACCTTTGCTACCCACTCCAAGAATCTAATTATTATTACCACAGGGCATGCAACCTCGAGACCAAAGAATCTAGGACTTCAGGCAAAATATAATAATTTCCTTTATTCACTTTATGTGAGCCAAGAAACCGGAGTCATCAAAAGAAAACATTATGCTTCCAGATGGTCAAGTTCGATGCAGTTTCACAATTGTTTCTTAGTACTAATCTGAAAATCTTTTTGCATCGAAAAAATGGCAGCCAGCCTAGGTTTTTGATACATGATCATATTACATTTTAAACCGGTTATCTTCCTGAAAGCACACTGAAAGCTAACAAGTTCACTAAAATCCTGCATGTTGTTCTGTATGTGTGGCTGCTATTACTTGTTACCAGTCCATGTAAAATTGTCACATGGTTTGACTGAAATGCACTGGCCGGGAGACTAGTGTTATTTGTTTCTCGCATTCCAAAGTTCGATCGCAAGAAAGTTGTCCTTGTATGCAAATTTTTTTTTTATATTTATTAGTGATAAAAATAGTGCACATGGTGATTTTAGAAACCTGAGAATATCTTGTTCTTGTTATTTCTGGCTATCTGATTGTAATTTGGCTTTCCCAGTGAGCGTGTTTGCAATTTTTTGATGAATGTGATCAACATTTTTCAAATCCATGTTCTAATACATTTAGCAGTTTCCTAACGCAATTCATAGACTGTCCACAGGGTCTCGATTTTTCAACGCAAAAAAGCAAACGAAGTGAGCACGGAGCGTGAGCATGAGCGCACGGGGGGAGGAGGGCAGAAAAGCGAGCGAAAGAAAAATAGAGAGGCCCCTCTATTTTTTCACTCCCCGCCCCCTTGCTTCTTCTGTTTTGCACTGGCATCCAGTTCCCTCGCCGTTCTCACCCCGCACTCATCGAAAAAATATGAAAAATAGAGGGCTGTGAACAGTCTAAATGCAATTGGATTGAAAGAGAAAAGATTGTTATACATGTACATCAAGGTAATTTAACAGGTGACTACCTGATATTTTATCATATTTTATGATATTTTTCAGATATTTTCTTTTATGAAATTTCTGTATTTTGCCTTAAACAGTATATATCATTTTAAGGTATTCTGATCAATTGGTCTTCACTATAGTCATGTTTACACAAGAAAGCAGCCTAGTGTTTAGAATATTTGCACAAAACAGGCTTTTATATAGAAATATTAGGAAATATTGAACACGCTTATTAGCTAATGAGGTGGAGTTGACTTTCTTGAGAAGACTGCTGTATGGGGACGAGAAATCCCCATGTATGAATCTAAGGATTCTCTTATTTAGTGCTTCAAGCTTTTCTGCATTGCGTGCGCCACAAAAATGCCAGACAGAGGAGCAATGGTAGAAATGTGGTAAAATGTATGCCTTGTAAAGCTTGAGTAAGGTGCAACTGGGTATAAGTTTTTGAAAGCGCAGCATAACATGTCATTGATTATTGATCTTTTTGCATACATTTGATATATGACTGGAAAAGTTGAGCTTTTTATCGATTTCCATACCAAAAATCTCTAACGTTTCCTGAAAATTATGTTGTATTGATTACCCATTCAGCAGCATCAAATCTTATAATAGTTACTTGTTAGTGTTGTTACCAGTACTTACATCATTGTAGCCTCTATTATACTGTGCAACTGTTATGATTCAAATTTTCCACTTTCTTGTACCAATATTCTTGAGATACTGTTCTAATAGCTAAGCGAAAATGGAAACTTGCAGAACTTAGAAATTAATAATGGGCCTGCATGGAAGCTTGTCTTGGTGCAGCTGGGTTTTACATGAAAGGCACAGCACAGCACAGTGAAACCGTTGAAAAGGTTGTGAGTCATGCAAGTCAGACCAGTCACAAAGTCAGAGGTTTGGGTTAGCAAAGTGTGCCAGAATTTTCCCAATGACATCGCTTGTTACAGTATGTAATTTCACTCTACAGTAAGACAGATTCTGTCTATGCACTGTAAACAGAATCTGTGTTAGTAAACTCGAATGCTTGGATGTGAGTGAAAAAAATAATTTTCACTGTGACTAAAAAGTGCACAATTATATTTAAAAAATTAAGCTTTTCCGTCACTACAATGGCTAAAGAGTGCATTGGGAGTCATGTTAGCAGTCACCAAACTCATACAAACATTTGCTGATTTACAGCCAGGAGCAGGGCTGTGAATGCATGTTTCAGCATAATTCCTTCTAACTATTTTATTTTGGCTCCAGTGAAGAGCTTGAAAAAGCACCCAAAATATTGAAAGCAAACTGATGCCACCAGCATATTGAATAGATAAATCTCTAAAATTCTACTATACGTTTATCCTCAATCAAATTGCAATGAGTCATAGAAGTGATGTTTATGTTTATGCTATGGTATGTTTCATTATTATATAAATTAATAAAACTGAAGTTCGTGATCTGGAAAGTTTACCATGAAATTTTATATTTAATGGTAGATGTAGCCAGCTCAAAAATGGAATTCTAAACATATTTACTTAGTTCGCTCTCTCTCCATGCCATGAGGCCAATACGGCGGCAACCCTCACAAAAACATAGCCAAATAAGTATTTTTTAGACAAGAAACTTATTTAACTAAGGAATAAAGTTCAGAGATAAAAGCCTTGAATTAAAGGTGGCAGAACACAGATTACTGGTTTGGATTGCCTATTTGTCAATTAGTTTTTGTTTTTTTTTTAGAGCTGTTTATACTTGCATCTCTGAAATGATATGAAAGAAGGTGAAAATACAGTCCTTTGGTGTTAATGTTAGTGTTGTCCATACAGTTAAGTCTGCTAATTTATTTTTCAGGGAACATGGCTTAATGTTTTAATGATAACTGCATGTACTACAATGGGTACATAATTGTCATATCCATGCTCATCTTTCATAATCATGGACTACCGGTAGTCACTTGATTATCTAATTTCATGACAACTACAATCGATTACCTATAGATGAAATTGATGTCTAAATGTAGTGGATTTGTTATAGTTTTTGGGAATAGTCTCTTGACAACAAAAACTGCCTAAGTGATTTATATCAGGGATTGTAAATACTGTAAATGTACTGACATGTGTGATAACTTGAACATTAATTGTTTATTGTGCAATCTGTGGACCTGCGCAACTCAGAGAGTTGAACGTGATTTATGTCTACAAGAAGTTTTAATGGTATTAAGTCGTAGGACTCAGATACTCCAAAGACTGGCTTTCACTATAGCATTAAAAAGGTAGACATTGCTAGACTTGCGTTAGCATTTTATCTGAATATCGTTAGTACTGATGAACGTCACTCTACAAGCATGGTGACTCTGACAAAGTCATTTGCACCTGCAAAATGACTTACCCTAGCAGGCCTCTCCTAACCTCCTTTGTAAAGAAAGTAACAAACGCAAAAGAACGGATTACTTTATTATTATTGCCTGTCCCTCGATATATATTCTCGTGTTTTTCTTTTTTCTTTTCTTTTTCTTTTCATCAAAAGACCCTTTAACGTCATGTTTGTCTTTCTTTTTCTCTTCTCAAGTTTCAAGACAATGAATGACGGGAATGTTGTTCAAACTGGAAATCCAAAGAAAAGTGGAACAGCTAAATCAAAAGCGACGCCTTTTAAATGCATTCACTGTTGCAAGTGTTTCAGCACTGTAGGAAATCTAAGGAAGCATGAAATGATACACAGAAACGAAAAGCCTTTTAAATGTAACCAGTGTGACAGATGCTTCAATCAGCGAGTTAGCCTACAGCGTCACAAAAGAACGCACACCGGAGAGAAGCCTTTTCAGTGTAACTGGTGTGGCAAGTGTTTTCGGCATGTGGAAACTCAGCGCCAGCACCTACGAACACACACAGGAGAGAAGCCGTTTGAATGCAAACATTGTGGTAGATGTTTTGGACATCCCACGGGTCTTCGAGTACATCAAAGAATACACACAGGAGAGAAACCTTTTAAATGCCAGGATTGTGGAAAATGTTTTATACAGTGGGGGCAGCTACACCAGCATCAGGTAATACATGGAGGGGGAAAGCCTTTTCAATGTGACCAGTGTGGCAAGTGTTTTAGTCGTAAAGTAGATTTAAAGCAGCATGAAAAAGTACACACAGGAGAAAAGCCTTTTGCATGTTACGTGTGTGGCAGCTGTTTTGCTCACACATCAAGTCTAAAGCTGCACGAAAGGCTACACACAGGAGAGAAACCTTATGAATGTAACCACTGTGGCAAGCGTTTTAGTCGTTCTAAAAATCTGAAGCGACATGAAACAACGCACGGCACGAGGAAACCAACTAACTGGCGTGGAGAGCATGTGGACTCCTTCCCTAGTGGAACTATCAACTCAGGAGATACTCCACTAAAATGCACACACTGTTACAAGTGTTTCAGCACTGCAGGAAATCTAAGGAAGCATGAAATGATACACAGAAACGAAAAGCCTTTTAAATGTAACCAGTGTGACAGATGCTTCAATCAGCGAGTTAGTCTACAGCGTCATAAAAGAACACACACCGGAGAGAAGCCTTTTCAGTGTAACTGCTGTGGCAGGTGTTTTCGGCACGTGGAGACTCTACGCCAGCACTTACGAACACACACAGGAGAGAAGCCGTTTGAATGCAAACATTGTGGTAGATGTTTTGGACATCCAACGAGTTTTAGAGTACATCAAAGAATACACACAGGAGAGAAACCTTTTAAATGCCAGGATTGTGATAAGTGTTTTAGGCAGTGGGGGCATCTCCAGCTGCATCAAAGAATACACACATGACAGGGAAGAAGCCTTTTGAATGTGACCAGTGTGGCAAGTGTTATAGAAAATCTAAAGATCTGAAGAGACATCTACTCATACAAACGTAAAACGCACTACTCGGAGATGCCATTGAAGAAAGGAAAGTAAGAAACCACCTTCAGAATACATGTTTATGAGCAATTATAAAGGCGTGTCAATCGTTTAGAAAACGCTCTCAAACCAGAGGTGCATAATATTTAAGTTTTCAGCCAAGATGCCATAATATTCAAGTTGTGTAAATTACTTCGTGGAAACATATCGCAGTACGTTTTCTTTAAGTTCTGATAGGGCTGCTGTGTTGTTTGTCTTGTTCTTGTTCTTGACGTTTTGATAGGGCCGTGCATTGAAGAATTAGCTTCTGTATTCAAACTTTTATACCATCATTTTATGCCACGCGAAAGCGTTGCATAACTAATATTTATCGTTTTTTTTTTATGAAGATGTCACAGCCCTCCGCCTTCCTCTAATAATCTCAGGGGCGGATCTAGGGGAAGGGTTCAAGGGGTACGCCCTCCCCCCCCCCCCCCCCCCCCGAGTTGACCGGGCGGCTTTCGAATACACCTCGAATTCTGCCAAAAAAGGTCGCCCCTCTGGCATTCGTTTTTCAAATATACCCGTGAAATGAGTAATGAGTCTTTGATCCCAAGAAAGAAGAACGCTAGCTGTAACCTTTTATCTCCTTTTCTCTTTTATAAGCGAGAGAGTGACGAGTCTTGAAGCAAGCCGCGCTTAAAATTAAAGCTCCCGCGTCTCGCTAGCAGAGCGCAATCTGTAGCTAGTGATGGTACGTACATCATGAGGCGATGCAATTCGCTCGTTCCGCGAGTAGCCGCCATTTAGATTTTTGAGTTTACCTCGGTGTAAGAACCTGTGATATTCTTTGTTTTTGAGTTATTGTTTTCCTGCTCTATATTGTTACAAGGTCCTTTGTTGTTTCGGTCATTCTTTCTTTTACGTCACTGGTGAGTTTCACAGGTTCTTACACCGAGGATTAGCCAGATTTTCAAGCCCGCACGCGTCGTTTGTATTCAGCGGTCTCCTGCTAACCAAGTCTACTAGAGTGTCAATCACCAAGAGCAGAGCACAAAGTACGCGGCAGGCGCTTGTGTTATTCCAAATCAGCAACGCCGCCCTTCAAGCCATGTCATTCGATTGCTTTTAGTGCCAACAATGCAAAACTTCATGTACCGTAAGTGACTGACAGCAGAGAGAACCTCCCCTTGAAAAGAGGTTACAAGACACTTAAACAAAACGAATTTTAGGGCGCGCAGGACCCCCACCCCCCCCCCCCCCCCCTTCATTAATAAATTAATTAGCCAAATTTCTTGAGGGGGTGTTATTTCGTTAAGCTTTAATTCTTCACAAATCAACTCCAGAAATTCTGCATCGGCGGAGAAAACGTGGACACAACATTGCATGTTCTGCCGCTTCCGAAGACCTTCCGAGTTGATGTTTACAACAACGTGCACTATATTCAAAGCAGTGAATCTAATTAACAATTAGACCCGTAGCCCTTGAGGGCGAAGGGTTTAATTGTTTTATTATCACCCAACTAGTCGGACAGAAAAAGCAATAATAAAGTCAGCAAATGTAAGTTGAAGAAAGATTTATTTGAGAACAAAACGAAAGAAAGCATCACGAATTTCGCTACTCGATGACTATTGCTAATAGTCCTCTAGTAGCGTAGCCAATCAAAATGCAGGATTTGCATTAGTCCACCAGCTGGGTGAAACAGTGCTAATTACGATTATTTGGTGCGTTTCAACGCACGGGACATAAAGCTGATAACAATAACGCGTAATTACTTATACATAGAACTTTAAGAAATATATTCTCAGGAATATTTCGTTTGTTGTCGGCTTCAGTCGTCGAAGTTCGTGCATACTCTTTACTCATACTCTGCAGCATACTCTGAAGTGAAATTACACAAGGCCAACAGTACTGAAGTACAGTGCACAGAATAATTAAAATGTAAGTGAAAATTCGGAGGCCCTGGCTTTGTTGACACTAAAGAGCTGTTGTTGGTTTTTGAAGAGTGTTTTAAAATGTTGAATACATGTAAACAATGAAAATTAATGCCTGAAAAACGGGAAATCCTCGGGTCAGTACGCACACTCGGAAGACTTTACAGGATTGGCTGAGAAAACAAAAGAACAACAACAGAAACAATGACCCTCGCCCTTAAAACAATTGAGGTACGTAAAATAGGGCGCGAGTGAAACGACAGCTTCCGAAGAGATGCGTGGCTTCTGATCCCTTTCGTCGCAGTATTTTAACCATGAGATAATGAAGTATCATAATTAAAGGTCAAATGAACCAAAATTTCGAATTTTCTCTTTTTAGGCCAACTTGTTGATTAAGAACCAAATAAACATATTCCGAAATGTCAAAGTAATTGGACTGTGCAAAACAGAGAAATTTCAAGTTGAAAAATGCCTATTTTAGGCCTTCATAATCGTAGAGCGCTCGGGAAAATTGTCGAGAAATTTTCGGAACTTAAAACTGTGACGTCATTATTGGTGTGCTGTGAAATTGCGGGAAATTCAAAGTCTTTCAGTGATGAAGCTCACAGTTTCCAGCACTGAGTAAAATTGTTTCCAGCAAATTGTTTCCAGCAAATTCAAAGCTCAGGAAACAATGGCTTTTGAAAATTAAAAGAAAAGAATTTAAGCCAGACAAGAACTCTCGCATTTGTGCGGTACATTTTACCGAAGACTGCTTCAGAGAAAATCTGGCGATATGTAGGTTTCTGGTTCTGATTTCAAGCCGCTCAGACGCCACCTCAAAGAGCTAGATGCTATGCCGACTAGTTTTTTTTGTTCGGAAAAGAAATCACGGGGAAAGGTCCCCCTGTCCGTTCGGCTTTTGGTAAACGAAGGAAGTTAGAGGTATGCATTTTGCACCTGTCTTATTCTACCTAGAGCTACATAGAGCATTTGTTATAATTATTAGCACTTTTACTTTGTTGGTTTGGCTGGTCATGATCAAGTATTAGAATTTGAATTCGTTAGTTCAATATCTTCTCCAAATAATTTGCTTCCATGCACGTGCACGTGCTTTTTGATGCGTATAAAATTATGCTTGAAAGGTTGTATTAATGTTGGGTTTACAACCGTTAATTTCGAGCACTAAATAACAGGCACCGGCTAAATAAATATGGACCAAAAACAGCTAATACAAACAGAACTCACAGTGTCCACGGGGACAGTGTGTAAACGCTCTGTATTTATTTCAACATTGAATTTTCCTTCAGTTGAAAAATAAAACGACACAAATTTATTCATTGAAAGTTTTACCCGGCGTGATGCTTTTGCGGTTTCGAAATTGCATTGAGAAATATCCTTACATTCAAGTTAAATTTTTGAGTACAAATTTATTTTTGTGTTTTGTGTGACTTTCGAGTACGGAAAAGAAACAGTGAATTCAATCTTGGATGTGGCTTTTGGCCACATCCTATGCAAGCTGCACACGTCCTGATAAGAATTACGTGCAAATCAAAAAAAACTGCATTTCACTTGGTGTATATAACAAAATTAAATGCTCTATACCAAGCTGAGCAGACTGATGATTTTTATACGCCATCCAGTGTTTGAAAACCTCCTATAACGTACAATGCTTACAATTTTACTCAGTGCTTTGATAATTATTAATCTTTGAAACTGGATTCCAATGTAGTAAAAAATATAACAACAATGCTTAAAAAAAGCTTAGATCCTTTCAGAATTATTTGAATTACTCAGACTGACTGAAACTCTCAAACTTTACATTATTCGCTTTTTAAACGACGATCGTCTCTTCGATCGGAAAGCCGTAAAATAAAACTATTACGTCACAAAATTCAAAGCTCGATCCATTCCTTCCATTTCAGTGCGCGGTCATTTTGGAAACGTTTTCGTGAAGTCTTCGGAAATCTTCGTAGTTTTTGCTATAGTTCGCGCTTTAAGGCTCAGAAAGCAAAATTTCGCATTAAGTTTCTTCTAGCGTTTGCTTGCTTTAAAATCGAAGAATGTCGAAATTTTGGTTAATTTGACCTTTAAGGTGGAGGAAGAAAATTATGAATACAAACTTTCATGTCTCCACTGTAAAATAGGCAACTCTCTCAGAGTGTGTCCGTAATGCTATATTCATGGCGTCCGCTTTATCGAGAGTCAAAACAATAAAACTGTTATTTTGGTAACACGAAAGTGTCCGTAATTTCGTTATAGCGAGGGTGCTCATCAAAAGTCGTTGGGATTAGAGGGTGAGGGTTTGATCGCTCCTAAAGCGTCTGAAAGGAAACGGCGCAAGCTGACTGAGTAGAAAAGCAGTCTGTTGTACAGCTACTGATCCAATTAATGCAAAACTAAATATTCCAGAAGTCTTTTGACGTGTGTTTTGACAAATAATAAGCAACAGACTGCAATTTGGCGCAATGTTATAAGAGAAGTTCATGGTGCCCGCTTTATTGAGAGTAAAAACAATAAAATTGTTATTTTGGTTCCACGAATGTGTCGTGGATTCAATTCCCGCTGGAAATTTCCTGTTCTTCTTTATTTCTTCTGTAAAGCGTATCAAGCTTACACAAATTCTTCCATTTTCACACATCTTAGGAGCTGCAGTATATAGGCGGGCAATTAACGATAAACGCTTGCTGATAGCACTGTGTAAAGTGAGATAACAGGGAAAAAATTGAAACGAGAAAAGGTAGCTACGCCGTCAACCAACGACCGAAAAAGCGCGCGGGTTGGCTAGTGGGGTCTGATATGCATCTCCCACGAATACTACTACTATTACCAGCCTCACTATCTTTGCTAATACCAAAAAAAATTGAAATGGGTAATTCGGGTAAAATCTTCAAATAACTACATGTAATTAACATACGGAAAAGTTCGGTATAAATCCCACCAATACCTGATGGGCAAACTAAGGCTGATAAGACGAGCCCTTTTTTGACAATCAATCAATAATCAATAATCACTATTTGCCATACTGCAACCAGAGTATCCCTCGTTCTCGTTACTACTATAAGTCACACCTAAAAGAAGTACTACGCTTGTATTCAGTAATCGTAAATGTATGTTTTGCTCTCCTTACACTAGTGCTTCGTTTGAGAGTGGCTTTCACTTGAGTAACGAAAGTAATTCGCATCTGCTTTGGTATTGCATTACTTCGCTTAATGATTGGTTCAGTAATCTCGCCCCACTTTCTCAGCCAATCAGAATAAACTCAAAACCAATCGTGGTTCGCTCGGACACGGAAACGTCTTTCCCGCGCTTCGCGCCGGTTCATGTATCTACTTCGGGTTTTCATGGGATCAGTGGACTGTCTGTGTCTTTTATAATTGGTCAGAGTGATTACTTTGATTGTGGCTTTACGCCACATAATTGAAAACTGCTCTAGTCTGGCAAGACCCCCTGTTGACGCCTGGCCAAACGGAGGCGCAAGTAGACGCAAGTTGGCCACGACTGGCTACGACTTCCGTGCACTAGTGTTGACTTGCGATGACTTCCGTTCACTTTGGTCGAGATCAATTTTGCACGCAAGTTTTTCACCGTTTGGCCACCCAACGCAAGCTAACTCAAGTCTTGTTGTTTACTTTAAGTACTGAATTACTGCGCGCGCAGAAGCATTGAAATGGATTTTTCACAACTAGCGTGCACTTTCGAGTAGACTTGCGCGTCCGTTTGGCCACCCGAGCGCAAGTCTGTACGCAAGTTCAACTTGTGACTACTTGCGTCCACTTGCGTTGCCGTTTAGGGCTTTAGGACAAAACACTTTACACTCTGTTCGCATATAGGAAGAATGCACGCGATGAGACAAGTATAAGGATGGAACGTTAAAGTGCCCATAACGTGAATTTTTTTTGTTTCATTTCTCAGCTGATTCTATATCTCACCCAATGAACTCCTGCGAAAAACATTCTTCGATTTCGATAAAACGCAATTTTTTTTATGAATTTTTAAAAATTTCAAAATTCTATTTTCTTGCAGTCGACCCCTACCGCTGATCACAAGAATAACGTGCTCAAAAATGACGTAGATTCAGGAATTTGCATAAAGACTGATGTTGTTTTCTGGATAATAAACGTTGTTACAAAGAGCGGTAACGCACCTTTCCGGCATTTTGAACTAGATGTAGACTCTGAAGCAAAATTTCCACTTGTTTACAAGTCAGATAAGTCACGATTCAAATCATGTGTTCATGAACCTACGTCACGACTCACTTCAAACCGAGAAAGAAAGGTGCGAATGGTGGACCAAAATGGCGGCAAATTTGAACGTCTTTAAAAAAATATAAAAAAAAATGCGTTTTATGGAAATCGAAAAATTTTTGTTATGAAGAATCAGCAGAGAAAAGAAAGAAATGACATTATGGGCACTTCAAGCAATTGTTTGTTGGTAGAAGAGGATAAGTTCAATAATATTTCGAAGACTAATAGATGCATGTGAATTTGATCCCATAATGGATAGAAACAGCAGTGGGGAGAAAATCACGCACGAAAAGTTATAGTATATACAATAGGAATTATAATTTGCATGTCCCCAAGACTTGCCCCCTTTGATGAAAAGCCACCGAAATGAGGATGAAGATTCTTTGCCTTAAAGCAACGTCCTATGTCATCTGTTCTGAAATATTGCTCAAGAGTTCACGGATGCTGAAGCAATCATCTTGCTCATCATACTCACAAGGCACTTCTGGAGTGTGTGGTTTTTCATGTTCAGACAACTGGTTGCAGTGATAACTATTTTCCTCACTGTGCCCGATTTCGTGTTGCTTTAGTGTTCTCAACCGACTAAAGCACTTCCCACATTGGTTGCATTCATAGGGCTTCTCTCTCATGTGTGTGATTTTATGTTGCTTAAGATGCCCCGCCTGTGTAAACGAATTGCCACACTGATTGCATTTAAAGGGCCTCTCTCCTGTGTGAGTTCTCTGGTGTTGCTTTAGACCTCCTGATTGGGTGAACGTCTTGTCACACTGGCCACATCGATACAGACATTCTCCCGTGTGAAGTCGTTTATGACACTTAAGACTCAGAGCATGTTTAAAACACTTGCTACATTGGTCACATTCAAAGGGTTTGCTGTTACTATGTACTATGCCATGTTCCTTAAGTTTTCCTGCCGAACAAAAACGCTTCCCACACTGGGTACATTCAAAAGGCTTTTCAACTTCCTGTTTTCCTATAAGTTGCGGTACACTTTCTACCTCATCAGACGACGTCTCACTCTGACTGATCTCTAAATGTGCCTCTTCCTTGTGTTGTCTTTCATGTAACTTGAGATTCTGCTCCTGTTGAAAACACTTCCCACACTGGCTACATTTAAATAGATTATCTTTTGAATGAGTTATTTCATGTTGCTCCAGAGTATTTGCCCGACGGAAACACTTGCCACACTGGCTACAAGCAAAACGTTTCTCTCCTGTGTGTATCTCTTTGTGTTCCTTTAGATGCCCCGCCTGATAAAACGACTTTCCACACTGATCGCATTCAAAAGGCCTCTCCCCTGTGTGAGTTCGCTGGTGTTGTTTAAGACCTCCTGACTGAGTGAACGCCTTGTCACACTGGTCGCACTGATACAGATTCTCTCTTGTGTGTAGTCGCTTATGTGACTTGAGGGTCATGGCGTGTTTAAAAAACTTACCACACTGGTCGCATTCAATGGGCTTGTCGTTAGAGTGTACTCTGCCATGTTCCTTTAGCTTTCCTGCTGAACGAAAACACTTCCCACACTGGGTACATTCAAAAGGCTTTTCCCCGGTGTGTGTCCGTTCATGTTCCTTTAAATGTGCTGCTTGACTAAATGACTTTTGACACTGGGTACATTCAAAAGGCTTTTCACTGCTGTGTCTTTCTGCAGGTTGCTGTACATTTTCTACCTCATCAGACGTCTCCCCCTGATTGCTATCAAGCGCCTCTTCCTTGTGTTGTCGTTCATGCAACTTAAGACCCTTTTCATGTTGAAAACTCTGCCCACAATGGCTACATTTAAAAGGTTTATCTTTTGAATGAGTCAGTTCATGTTGCTTTAGAGCGTTTTCTCGACGAAAACACTTGCCACACTGATTGCACGCAAAAGGTTTCTCTCCTGTGTGTATCTCTTTGTGTTCCTTTAGATGCCCTGCCTGATTGAAACACTTGCCACACTGATCGCACTCAAAAGGCCTCTCTCCTGTGTGAGTTCTCTGGTGTTGTTTAAGACCTCCTGACTGAGTGAACGCCTTGTCACACTGGTCGCACTGATACAGATTCTCTCTTGTGTGTAGTCGCTTATGTGACTTGAGGGTCATGGCGTGTTTAAAAAACTTACCACACTGGTCGCATTCAATGGGCTTGTCGTTAGAGTGTACTCTGCCATGTTCCTTTAGCTTTCCTGCTGAACGAAAACACTTCCCACACTGGGTACATTCAAAAGGCTTTTCCCCGGTGTGTGTCCGTTCATGTTCCTTTAAATGTGCTGCTTGACTAAATGACTTTTGACACTGGGTACATTCAAAAGGCTTTTCACTGCTGTGTTTTTCTGCAGGTTGCTGTACATTTTCTACCTCATCAGACGTCTCCCCCTGATTGCTATCAAGCGCCTCTTCCTTGTGTTGTCGTTCATGCAACTTAAGACCCTTTTCATGTTGAAAACTCTGCCCACAATGGCTACATTTAAAAGGCTTATCTTTTGAATGAGTCAGTTCATGTTGCTTTAGAGCGTTTTCTCGACGAAAACACTTGCCACACTGATTGCACGCAAAAGGTTTCTCTCCTGTGTGTATCGCTTTGTGTTCCTTTAGATGCCCTGCCTGATTGAAACACTTGCCACACTGATCGCACTCAAAAGGCCTCTCTCCTGTGTGAGTTCTCTGGTGTTGTTTAAGACCTCCTGACTGAGTGAACGCCTTGTCACACTGGTCGCACTGATACAGATTCTCTCTTATGTGTAGTCGCTTATGTGACTTGAGGGTCATGGCGTGTTTAAAAAACTTACCACACTGGTCGCATTCAATGGGCTTGTCGTTAGAGTGTACTCTGCCATGTTCCTTTAGCTTTCCTGCTGAGCGAAAACACTTCCCACACTGGGTACATTCAAAAGGCTTTTCCCCGGTGTGTGTCCGTTCATGTTCCTTTAAATATACTGCTTGGCTAAATGACTTTTGACACTGGGTACATTCAAAAGGCTTTTCACTGCTGTGTTTTCCTGCAGGTTGCTGTACATTTTCTACCTCATCAGACAACGTGTCCCCCTGATTGCTTTCAAGCGCCTCTTCCTTGTGTTGTCTTTCATGCAACTTAAGACCCTTTTCATGTTGAAAACTCTGCCCACAATGGCTACATTTAAAAGACTTATCTTTTGAATGAGTCAGTTCATGTTGCTTTAGAGTGTTTTCTCGACGGAAACACTTGCCACACTGGTTACACGCAAAAGGTTTCTCTCCTGTGTGTATCTCTTTGTGTTCCTTTAGATGCCCTGCCTGATTGAAACACTTGCCACACTGATCGCATTCAAAAGGCCTCTCTCCTGTGTGAGTTCTCTGGTGTTGCTTTAGACCTCCTGATTGGGTGAACTCCTTGTCACACTGGTCGCACTGAAACAGATTTTCTCCCGTGTGAAGTCGTTTATGACACTTGAGACTCGTAGCGTGTTTAAAACACTTGTTACATTGGTCACATTCAAAGGGCTTGCTGTTAGTATGTACTCTGCCATGTTCCTTTAGTTTTCCTGCCGAACGAAAGCATTTGCCACACTGGGTACATTCAAAAGGCTTTTCACTTGCGTGTTCTTCTGTAGATCGCTGCACATCTTCTGTATGATCAGACGACGTCTCACCTTGACTGCTTTCTAAATACGACTCTTCCTTGTGTTGTCTTTCATGCAACATAAGATTCTTTTCATGTTTAAAACTCTTCCCACACTGGCTACATTTATAATCCTTATCTTTCGAATGGGTCAGTTCAAGTTGCTTTAAAGCGTTTTCCCGACGAAAACACTTGCCACACTGATTGCACGCAAAAGGTTTCTCTCCTGTGTGTATCTCTTTGTGTTCCTTTAGATGCCCCGCCTGATAAAACGACTTTCCACACTGATCGCATTCAAAAGGCCTCTCTCCTGTGTGAGTTCTTTTGTGTTGTTTTAGACCTGATGACTGAGTGAACGCCTTGTCACATTGGTCGCACTGATACAGATCTACTCCCGTGTGTACTCGCTTGTGTGACTTGAGGGTCCTGGCGTGTTTAAAAAACTTGCCACACTGGTCGCATTCAATGGGCTTGTTGCTAGTGTGTACTTTTCCATGTTCCTTTAAGTTTCCTGCCGAACGAAAACACTTGCCGCACTGGTTGCATTCAAATGGCCTATCGCCAGTGTGCAGAATTTCATGCTCCTTTAGATTGTATGCGCGTCTGAAACTCTTGCCACAGTGATTGCACTCAAACGGCCTTTCACTTGCGCATTCCTTTACGTACTCTTCCTCATTGATCGCTTTTTCGCACTGGCTGCATAGGTAGACTTGCTCTCCCGTTCCTGCTCGTTCATGCAACCTCAGCGCTGAAGCAGTTTCAAAACACTTACCACACTGGTTACATTGACTAGGGCTCGCACTCTCCCAAGCATGTACTTTTTTATGCAGCTTTAGAGCCTTTGCCCAACGAAAACACTTGCCACACTGGTTACACTTAAACGGTTTTTCTCCTGTGTGTATTCTTTTGTGCTCCTTTAGATGTCCCGCCTGAGTAAATGACTTGTTACACTGGTTGCATTTGAAAGGCCTCTCTCCTGTATGCGTTCTCTCATGTTGCTCTAGACTACCTGCCTGAGTAAACAATTTGTCACACTGGTTGCATTGAAAAAGCTTCTCTCCTGTGTGTAATCTTTGATGGACCTTTAGACCCCCCGCATGTTTAAAACTCTTTCCACATTGGTGGCATTCAAACGGTCTCCATCTCCTGAGCATCATGTCTCGTTCAACCAGATTTTACTTTCCTTGCTTTAATTCCGTATGCTCATGGAGATTCCTACAGAAATAATAACATAACTTCTTACTGTGTTTGCATTTTTAAATGCCTAAGCAGTAAAATGGATGTACATGTATATGCCAACAGTAAAACCACTTTGGCGCTCTCTCCATCGCAGAGGTTCTTTCAGTGCTTCTCTTTCTACCTTCCCTGTGCCCCCCGAGCGCTTTCATTCCCCTCTCCCAGGCTCCGCACCCTTACTTTAAGCTCTCGCCATTTACCAGGCCGTACGAAAAAAGACAAAAAACAAAAGAGGCCTCTGCGGAGGAGAGACTTTGACGAGAAGTCTGACCAGTTCAAAATGTAAATATTTCTTTATGCCAAGCAAGTTTTAAAGAAATGTTGAGTTCCAAATAAACGCTAGTTCTAGAATGTTACATGTAATTTGAAATAAATGCTGGGTTTACACTAAGATTCTGGACAGGCTGTCTGTAAGTAAATGACGAGTTGTTCCATAATATTTCCCTTGAATTCTCCTACAACCCTTGACGTGCCCTGTGTCAGTCGTCATCAAGTAAGTAACCACAAGCTAATATCTGAACTACAGACCATTGCTGTATAAAATGTTTCAAAGATTTAGATTTCTATATCTTTTAATTTAGCAAGTTAATTTAGCAAAGATTGTGGCTTCTCTTGTACCTGAAAATTTTGATGCATTTCTTGGCGGGCAAGTTCTCAAAACCGTTTTTACATAGCAAAAAGAAAATGAGCATGAGTTTTCTATGAATGAATAGTCAATGAGGCGCAGCCGAGGTGACTATCGATCATAGAAAACAAGGGGGAGTAGTCTTACCGTTTCAGTAGAAACGCTAAAGGATTGCAGTCAAAATCTACAATTTTATATACTTTTAAGCCAAAAATCAAGGATAGAGCACCGCGAGTGCGATCGTGTTCTATCAGCGATTAGTAGAATTCTACTAGCATACTAATGCAATTGCTGAAAATCTGATTGGCTGAGGTATTGAACACATTAGTGTGCAGTGGCTGAAGGTCGTCTACAGAATGGCGACATTTTCTCGTTTCTCCGAAGTTTCGGAGGACGTTTAGAAACATTATTGGATAATTCAATTCCCGCGAAGACTAAAAGGAGAAAATTCACCGTTGCACGAGTTTAAAACGTTAAAATTACTGAATAAACTGATGAGCGTTAGTTCACAACTGAAAAAGTTTCAAATGAAAATTCAGTCCGCGCGCGCGATTTTGATAAAGCGTGAAGTTTAATACTAGTTCATATTGTAGAAAAATAATTAGAAATCATTATTTGAAGGAAAGTGAGTTAGAATTATACTAAAACAATAAGATTATTCGCTCTCAATTTCTATGGGGTGATAGTTGATTCGGCCTTCGGCCTCATCATCAATCACCTCATAGAAATCTCGAGCTCATAATCTTATTGTTAAATAGAAAACAATGCAAGAACCAATCACAGAGAATTTCCAATAGAGCACGGATGAGCTTTTACTAAAATGCATTATAATTCTTACGGCATTTCTTACATGTCTCGCAAAATAAATTAAGGGTTAAAATGTTCTTACTTTTAATAGACTATATTTTAATCTAGAACATGAAGCTTGTTGAAGCCAAAACGGTGAACTTGAAGGCTACGCGTAACTGATTTTTTGCCAAAAAAAAAAGAAACAAACAAGAAACCAACAAATAGCAGAGGCATTTACAAAATAGAAAGCAGTAATGTTAAGTGAGTCAAACAAACACATGTGGCTTGCACGATTCACAACTTCCCCCGATCTTTTTAGGCCTCGAGTAGTGTGGCTGACATTGTTCTTCACACATTTTATGGCTCGGTGACAAACATAGGTTACATGTAGGTCAGTGGTTTAAACACAAAGGCCTCTTTGTGAAGGAAATCCTGATTATTTTTCAAAACCTCCAAGGGAAATAAACATTGGTTTGATAACTCAGGGTGTACAGTGTTCAATTAAATGAGAAGAAAGTGACTTTCATTAAATAATTAGGAGGTTCAAAAAATTGAGAAATTGAGAAAAAAATTGAGTGAAATCAGAATTAAAATAAATGATTGCAACTGTAATTAAAAATACTGTATTTTAACTCAATTAAGGGCCACCCCAATTTAACAGTGCATTTGAGAGCAAAGATAAATATTAAAGAGTGCTGCCCTCAAACAAACATCACATTCAACTGAAGCATCATTGGACGGAATCGTTTGAGCAGTCTAAACCAGCCTTGGAAATTCTACTAGACCCTACCCGCAAAAAACGCCACCCCTGAACAAGCAGTAAAAGCAAATAAAACAAAAATTTTAAATCAGTGAATACAGCCATTACCAGGTCATTACAGACTGATTTAAAACATTACATGTAGGATTTAGAATTGAAATACACTATATTTCTTTTGCGAATCACTACTGATATAATTATGGCTTGAAATAAGCCCCTCTTTATTAAGCCCCACTCCTCCACCTGTCAAAGATATTTAGCAATTACACTGCAAAATTATCCTGAATATCACCTGATACTAACTTAGCTGACGAGGCTGTAGTCCGAGTTAGCTAAAATCAGACCATATTCTGTGCACAAGATTGCACAGAATAAATTGTTTTATTCTTCAACAAATTGTCAACGAAACGCCTTTTGAAGGTGATATGTGATCTTCGCAGTGAATTTCCAATTAAGCAATTGGAATAAAGAAGCCTGAAAAAAATCAGGGCTTCAACGGGATTCGAACCCGTGACCTCCGCGATACCGGTGCGATGCTCTACCAACTGAGCTATGAAGCCACACATTGGGAGCGAGGTCAATTGTGAGTTCATATTTTCCCTTTCCCACTAGTGTTGACTTGCGATGACTTCCGTTCACTTTGGTCGAGATCAATTTTGCACGCAAGTTTTTCACCGTTTGGCCACCCAACGCAAGCTAACTCAAGTCTTGTTGTTTACTTTAAGTACTGAATTACTGCGCGCGCAGAAGCATTGAAATGGATTTTTCACAACTAGCGTGCACTTTCGAGTAGACTTGCGCGTCCGTTTGGCCACCCGAGCGCAAGTCTGTACGCAAGTTCAACTTGTGACTACTTGCGTCCACTTGCGTTGCCGTTTAGGGCTTTAGGACAAAACACTTTACACTCTGTTCGCATATAGGAAGAATGCACGCGATGAGACAAGTATAAGGATGGAACGTTAAAGTGCCCATAACGTGAATTTTTTTTTGTTTCATTTCTCAGCTGATTCTATATCTCACCCAATGAACTCCTGCGAAAAACATTCTTCGATTTCGATAAAACGCAATTTTTTTTATGAATTTTTAAAAATTTCAAAATTCTATTTTCTTGCAGTCGACCCCTACCGCTGATCACAAGAATAACGTGCTCAAAAATGACGTAGATTCAGGAATTTGCATAAAGACTGATGTTGTTTTCTGGATAATAAACGTTGTTACGAAGAGCGGTAACGCACCTTTCCGGCATTTTGAACTAGATGTAGACTCTGAAGCAAAATTTCCACTTGTTTACAAGTCAGATAAGTCACGATTCAAATCATGTGTTCATGAACCTACGTCACGACTCACTTCAAACCGAGAAAGAAAGGTGCGAATGGTGGACCAAAATGGCGGCAAATTTGAACGTCTTTAAAAAAATATAAAAAAAAATGCGTTTTATGGAAATCGAAAAATTTTTGTTATGAAGAATCAGCAGAGAAAAGAAAGAAATGACATTATGGGCACTTCAAGCAATTGTTTGTTGGTAGAAGAGGATAAGTTCAATAATATTTCGAAGACTAATAGATGCATGTGAATTTGATCCCATAATGGATAGAAACAGCAGTGGGGAGAAAATCACGAACGAAAAGTTATAGTATATACAATAGGAATTATAATTTGCATGTCCCCAAGACTTGCCGCCTTTGATGAAAAGCCACCGAAATGAGGATGAAGATTCTTTGCCTTAAAGCAACGTCCTATGTCATCTGTTCTGAAATATTGCTCAAGAGTTCACGGATGCTGAAGCAATCATCTTGCTCATCATACTCACAAGGCACTTCTGGAGTGTGTGGTTTTTCATGTTCAGACAACTGGTTGCAGTGATAACTATTTTCCTCACTGTGCCCGATTTCGTGTTGCTTTAGTGTTCTCAACCGACTAAAGCACTTCCCACATTGGTTGCATTCATAGGGCTTCTCTCTCATGTGTGTGATTTTATGTTGCTTAAGATGCCCCGCCTGTGTAAACGAATTGCCACACTGATTGCATTTAAAGGGCCTCTCTCCTGTGTGAGTTCTCTGGTGTTGCTTTAGACCTCCTGATTGGGTGAACGTCTTGTCACACTGGCCACATCGATACAGACATTCTCCCGTGTGAAGTCGTTTATGACACTTAAGACTCAGAGCATGTTTAAAACACTTGCTACATTGGTCACATTCAAAGGGTTTGCTGTTACTATGTACTATGCCATGTTCCTTAAGTTTTCCTGCCGAACAAAAACGCTTCCCACACTGGGTACATTCAAAAGGCTTTTCAACTTCCTGTTTTCCTATAAGTTGCGGTACACTTTCTACCTCATCAGACGACGTCTCACTCTGACTGATCTCTAAATGTGCCTCTTCCTTGTGTTGTCTTTCATGTAACTTGAGATTCTGCTCCTGTTGAAAACACTTCCCACACTGGCTACATTTAAATAGATTATCTTTTGAATGAGTTATTTCATGTTGCTCCAGAGTATTTGCCCGACGGAAACACTTGCCACACTGGCTACAAGCAAAACGTTTCTCTCCTGTGTGTATCTCTTTGTGTTCCTTTAGATGCCCCGCCTGATAAAACGACTTTCCACACTGATCGCATTCAAAAGGCCTCTCCCCTGTGTGAGTTCGCTGGTGTTGTTTAAGACCTCCTGACTGAGTGAACGCCTTGTCACACTGGTCGCACTGATAAAGATTCTCTCTTGTGTGTAGTCGCTTATGTGACTTGAGGGTCATGGCGTGTTTAAAAAACTTACCACACTGGTCGCATTCAATGGGCTTGTCGTTAGAGTGTACTCTGCCATGTTCCTTTAGCTTTCCTGCTGAACGAAAACACTTCCCACACTGGGTACATTCAAAAGGCTTTTCCCCGGTGTGTGTCCGTTCATGTTCCTTTAAATGTGCTGCTTGACTAAATGACTTTTGACACTGGGTACATTCAAAAGGCTTTTCACTGCTGTGTCTTTCTGCAGGTTGCTGTACATTTTCTACCTCATCAGACGTCTCCCCCTGACTGCTTTCAAGCGCCTCTTCCTTGTGTTGTCGTTCATGCAACTTAAGACCCTTTTTATGTTGAAAACTCTGCCCACAATGGCTACATTTAAAAGGCTTATCTTTTGAATGAGTCAGTTCATGTTGCTTTAGAGCGTTTTCTCGACGAAAACACTTGCCACACTGATTGCACGCAAAAGGTTTCTCTCCTGTGTGTATCTCTTTGTGTTCCTTTAGATGCCCTGCCTGATTGAAACACTTGCCACACTGATCGCACTCAAAAGGCCTCTCTCCTGTGTGAGTTCTCTGGTGTTGCTTAAGACCTCCTGACTGAGTGAACGCCTTGTCACACTGGTCGCACTGATACAGATTCTCTCTTGTGTGTAGTCGCTTATGTGACTTGAGGGTCATGGCGTGTTTAAAAAACTTACCACACTGGTCGCATTCAATGGGCTTGTCGTTAGAGTGTACTCTGCCATGTTCCTTTAGCTTTCCTGCTGAACGAAAACACTTCCCACACTGGCTGCATTCAAAAGGCTTTTCCCCGGTGTGTGTCCGTTCATGTTCCTTTAAATGTGCTGCTTGACTAAATGACTTTTGACACTGGGTACATTCAAAAGGCTTTTCACTGTTGTGTTTTCCTGCAGGTTGCTGTACATTTTCTACCTCATCAGACAACGTCTCCCCCTGATTGCTATCAAGCACCTCTTCCTTGTGTTGTCTTTCATGCAACTTAAGACCCTTTTCATGTTGAAAACTCTGCCCACAATGGCTACATTTAAAAGGCTTATCTTTTGAATGAGTTAGTTCATGTTGCTTTAGAACGTTTTCTCGACGAAAACACTTGCCACACTGATTGCACGCAAAAGGTTTCTCTCCTGTGTGTATCTCTTTGTGTTCCTTTAGATGTCCTGCCTGATTGAAACACTTGCCACACTGATCGCACTCAAAAGGCCTCTCTCCTGTATGAGTTCTCTGGTGTTGTTTAAGACCTCCTGATTGGGTGAACGCCTTGTCACACTGATCGCACTGATACAGATTTTCTCCCGTGTGAAGTCGTTTATGACACTTGAGACTCGTAGCGTGTTTAAAACACTTGTTACATTGGTCACATTCAAAGGGCTTGTTGTTAGTATGTACTCTGCCATGTTCCTTTAGTTTTCCTGCCGAACGAAACCATTTGCCACACTGGGTACATTCAAAAGGCTTTTCACTTGCGTGTTCCGCTGTAAATCTCTGCACATTTTCTGTATGATCAGACGACGTCTCACCTTGACTGCTTTCTAAATACGACTCTTCCTTGTGTTGTCTTTCATGCAACATAAGATTCTTTTCATGTTTAAAACTCTTCCCACACTGGTTACATTTAAAATCCTTATCTTTTGAATGGGTCAGTTCATGTTGCTTTAAAGCGTTTTCCCGACGAAAACACTTGCCACACTGATTGCACGCAAAAGGTTTCTCTCCTGTGTGTATCTCTTTGTGTTCCTTTAGATGCCCCGCCTGATAAAACGACTTTCCACACTGATCGCATTCGAAAGGCCTCTCTCCTGTGTGAGTTCTTTTGTGTTGTTTTAGACCTGATGACTGAGTGAACGCCTTGTCACATCTGTCGCACTGATACAGATCTACTCCCGTGTGTACTCGCTTGTGTGACTTGAGGGTCCTGGCGTGTTTAAAAAACTTCCCACACTGGTCGCATTCAATGGGCTTGTTGCTAGTGTGTACTTTTCCATGTTCCTTTAAGTTTCCTGCCGAACGAAAACACTTGCCGCACTGGGTGCATTCAAATGGCCTATCGCCAGTGTGCAGAATTTCATGCTCCTTTAGATTGGATGCGCGTCTGAAACTCTTGCCACAGTGATTGCACTCAAACGGCCTTTCACTTGCGCATTCCTTTACGTACTCTTCCTCATCGATTGCTTTTTCGCACTGGCTGCATAGGTAGACTTGCTCTCCCGTGTCTGCTCGTTCATGCAACCTCAGCGCTGAAGCAGTTTCAAAACACTTACCACACTGGTTACATTGACTAGGGCTCGCACTCTCCCCAGCATGTACTTTTTTATGCAGCTTTAGAGCCTTTGCCCAACGAAAACACTTGCCACACTGGTTACACTTAAACGGTTTTTCTCCTGTGTGTATTCTTTTGTGCTCCTTTAGATGTCCCGCCTGAGTAAATGACTTGTTACACTGGTTGCATTTGAAAGGCCTCTCTCCTGTATGCGTTCTCTCATGTTGCTCTAGACTGCCTGCCTGAGTAAACAACTTGTCACACTGGTTGCATTGAAAAAGCTTCTCTCCTGTGTGTAATCTTTGATGCACCTTTAGACCCCCCGCATGTGTAAAACTCTTTCCACATTGGTGGCATTCAAAAGGTCTCCATTTTCTGAGCATCCTGTCTTGTTTAACCAGATTTTACTTTCCTTGCTTTAATTCCGTATCCTCATAGAGATCCTACAGAAATAATAACATAACTTCTTACTGTGCTTGCATTTTTAAATGCCTAAGAGTAAAATGGATACTGTAATGTTCAGGACTGTCACTGCTGATTTTTTAAACATTACATGTATATGCCAACAGTAAAACCACTTTGGCGCTCTCTTCATCGCAGAGGTTCTTTCAGTGCTTCTCTTTTTCCCTTCAGTGTCCCCCTCCCCCCCCCCCCCCCCCCCCCGAGAGCTTCCATTCCCCTCTCCCCAGGCTCCGCGGAGGAGAGACTTTGACGAGAAGTCTGACCAGTTCAAAATGTAAATACTTCTTTATGCCAGATCTGGACATGTTTGTCCAGTTCAAATAGATGCCGGGTTTGACAGGCAAGTTTTAATTAATGTTGAATTCCAAGTAAAAGCTAGATCTGGAAAGTTGCGTGTAATTTGAAATAAATGCTGGGTCTACACTAAGATTCTGGACAGGCTGTCTGTAAGTAAATGATGAGTTGCTCTATAATATTTCCCATGAATTCTCATACAACTCTTTAGGTGGCCTGTATCAGTCGTCATCAAATAAGTAACTACAAGCTAATATCTGAACTACATACTATTGCTGTATAAAATGTTTCAAAATAAGTTTCCAGTACACATTTAGCTAAGGTAGATTCTATATCTTTTGATTTAGCAAAGTTAATTTAGCAAAGATTGTGGCTTCTCTTGTACCTGAAAATTTTGATACATTTCTTGGCGGGCAAGTTCTCAAAACCTCTTTTACATAGCAATTAAAAAACGAGCATGAGTTTTCTAAGAACAAGACGCCTGTTGGGCGTACACTCCGGCCATTTTAGGGGTATGTAGATTCGCGGTTGAGATCGATGTTGGGGGGTTGATTTACGTCAAAATGATATGTAACTGTTCAAATCACTGAAAATCCTTTAATTTTGTTAATCGTTCAGAATCACAGTGTTTACGCTAATTTAAAGTTGCAGCAGACAACTAAGGGTAACTGGTGCGAATTGAGAGAGAAAAGTCATAAAAACATAAAAACAGTCGTTAGCAATAGTCTGTTATTAACCGCCTGTTTGTCACGCCGCATCCATTTTGTCACGCTTGAGACGTTATGGCGTGACGCCATTGCTTTCACGTATTAGGGACCTTACGAAACCACGACGGCGACTGCAACGAGAACGTCACCAAACAAAAGGCTTAATGAGCAGTACAATAGCTTAGCACATGCGTTATCCATCTTGGTACATTTCTCCGTCGCCCTCTGCAAATCAACGACGTGAAATGGCCAAATTTTGCGTAGTCTGGAGAACGTGAAACACGACAACGAATTTTTCTTGTTTTAAGTTTGAATTTAATAATGCGCTTACATATTCAGCTAGAGATTAGTTCTGACAAAAATGACGCACTAAATAAATTAGGATAGCTGCAAAAGTGTTAACTAAAATATAAATTCATTTTTCAGTCGCCGTTGTCGTCAGCGTCGCCGTCGTGGCTTCGTAAGGTCCGTAATGGTAAATACGTTACGTTTTGGTTTGTTTTCTGTACTGAACGTATCGTTTTATGACTTCATTAGTGTGAATTGTACTCAGTGGTCGTTTGAATGTATAAAATGTATCGACTAAAGCGTTACAAAGTCTAATTACCATCAACGACGCACATAAAAAAACAAACTTCGCATTTTATCTGAAGTTTGAAAATGCAGACATTTGATGGAAACTTGCATCAGCCCTTCAATAAAGCAATTTCCTATTGAAATCCTTGAAAGACAAAAGTGTTCGCTCAGTACAGGTTCGCTCCAAGGCGAAAGGTTCGCTCACAACACAATGTTCGCTCCCACAAGGCGGAAGGTTCGCTCAGTACACAGTGTTCGATCAGCACAGGTTCGCTCCAAGGCGAAAGGTTCGCTCACAACACAGTGTTTGCTCCCACAAGGCGGAAGGTTCGCTCAGTACACAGTGTTCGATCAGTACAGGTTCGCTCCAAGGCGAAAGGTTCGCTCACAACACAGTGTTCGCTCCCACAAGGCGGAAGGTACGCTCAGTACACAGTATTCGATCAGTACAGGTTCGCTCTAAGGCGAAAGGTTCGCTCACAACACAGTGTTCGCTCCCACAAGGCGGAAGGTTCGCTCAGTACACAGTGTTCACTCCAAGGCAAAAGGTCGCCATTAAACAGTATTACGTCATACTATTGCGCAAGAATGCAGAATTCTGGCGACGACTACAGATCAAGCCGAATTTTCAACTCCTGCCCTGGCCCTGATGGCCTGGGCCGGAGTAATGAACAGTAGAAACGCTAAAGGATTGCAGTCAAAACCTACAATTTTATATATTTTTAAGCCAAAAATCAAGGATAGAGCAACGCGCGCGCGATCGTGTTCTATCAGCGAGTAGAAAACCACGCAAGAACCAATCAGATTAGAGAATTTCCAATAGAGCACGGATGAGCTTTTACTAAAATGCATTATCATTCTTACGGCATTTTTTACATGTCTTGCAAAATAAAGTAAGGGTTAAAAATAATTAATGTTTTTACTTTTAATAGACTACCTTTTAATCTAGGACAAGAAGCTTGTCGAAGCTAAGACTGTGATCTTAAAGGCTACGTGTAACTGATTTTTTGAAAGAAACCAACAAATAGCAGACGCATTTAGAAAGCAGTAATGTTTAGTGAGTCAAACAAACACTGATCTTTTTTGGCCCGGAGTAGTGTGGCTAACATTGTTCTTCAAACATTTTATGGCTTGGTGGCGAACATACGTTACAGGTAGGTCAGTGGGTTAAACACAAAGGCCACTTTGCAAAGGAAATCCCGATTATTTTTTCAAATCCTCCAAGGGAAATAAACATTGGTTTGATAACTCAAGGTGTGCAGTGTTCAACTAAATGAATAGAAAGTGACATTCACTAAATAATTAGGAGGTTCAAAAAATTGAGTATTTACTAAAAATCAGAATTAAAATGAATGATTACAACTGTAACTAAAAATACTGTATTTTAACTCAATTAAGGGCCACCCCAATTTAACAGTGCATTTGAGAGCAAAAATTAACATCAAAGAGTGCTGACCTCAAATAAACATCGGATTCAACTGAAGCATCATCGGACTGAATCGTTTGAGGAGTCTAAACCAGCCTTGAAAATTGCACTGGATAATGTTTTTTCAGAGCTTCTGCAATGTGAAAACTGACAACTTTGGCAGCACAAACCAGGTTTTTAAAGATCCCCACCCTCGAAAAATGCCGTCCCTGAACAAGCAGTAAAAGCCTGATAAAACATGCTGATGAGGCCTGATGAGGCCGTAGTCCGAGTTAGCTAAAATCAGACCATATTCTGTGCACAAGATTGCACAGAATAAATTGTTTTATTCTTCAACAAATTGTCAACGAAACGCCTTTTACAGCAAGAAAAACTGTGGTTGTACAGTGCTTAGCAAGATTTCGGGCAAATCTTGACAACCTACAGGTACATAATAGCAGGATCCATAGACCTGTTATGTACAGATGATGGATAACAATGACTTTCTGACCATATATGGTCACTGTGCAAATTTGTTGAATAATAACTTGTGGTAAATGATGGAATTTGACATAATTAAAATTCGAAATAACTGTCAGTTCTAGACATGCTGGTTTGAAAATATTAAATGATGGATCAAAATAAATGTCATACACTGTATGTCTGGACAGGCACCTGATTTCAAATAAACACTAGACTCAATGTTAGACTGGAACACGCCCATTTGAAGTAGATAATTGATTCAAAAGTAATGTTGGGTCTTGACGGGCCCTGTAAGAGGCTTGACTGAACTCCAGATTGGGCAGGCTAGGTTTGAGCCCTGGTCAGGGTCATTGTGTTATGTCCTTGGGCAAGACACTTTACTCTTATGGTGCCTTTCTCCATCCAGGTGTACTGCTATTGTGCCCCTGCAATGGACTACCATCCCATCAAGGGGTGGTGGGGGGGGGGGGGGGGGGGGATTGAAATACTACTGAAACTGGATTATTGCGCCATTTAATAACATACGAGCTCTACAGTTCCAAACCTAACTAACGATTGCGTTTTGTGCTGCCGTCAATCACAATAATGGGGGCAGCCAAATACAGTAAAATATGGTTATGCTTATTTACAACCAATTTGCATGCACTTTTGTCTCATTTAGTATATTTAGTTTTTGACTATTAACAAAATTTGCACACATGTACAATTGTACCATCAATACTCATTAGTTTTCGTGGTGCAAATTGCAACTGTTTTAGCAGGCCTACTTTCAATGCAAATCATAAAAGTGTGAACATTATAATAATTCCCTATACCTGTATACATACATGTAGAGTTTAACATGCATGGAAAATCACGGTGTTGTGCATCACAAGTGGGCAAAGCAATTAAGTTTAACAAGCTCCGCCATGCTACATGACTCTGGCATGGCAGCTGTTCAAATGTCGTGCTTCTGCTGTGCCAAACAAAATTCATAAATTATATTAAATGTATTTTGACAGGGGTAGTTGTAGTGCCATTTTTGTTTGATCACCGCTGATCATTGTTTGATCATCCTGAATTTGGCACGACTCTGGCACAATGTCTGAATCAGAGTCATGTTTGTGCCATACTACAGTCGAACCTATTGCAATTAAGTTTGGCATGGCAGAAGCATGACATCTGAATTGGGCCTAGCTTGTAATACATGATGGGATCCTATTAAATAAATGCCATGATAAGGACTGTGGGACTATGGCTGGTGTCAGGCACAGTCCTCCAATGAATTGCAACATTACTCCATTGCATGCATGCATGTTGGAAATGGATTATTTTAAATACATTTAATAGAATAAAACATTTTTTTCCCAAACTGCAACCCAAGGTCTCAGCTGAATGGCATTTCTTTGACTTAATCTAGGCAAATACATATAAATAATTTTATTTTAGGTTTCGATTTAAATATATGTAAGTTGTAAGTGTTTACACGTAAATATGTCTTACATGTAACTCTGGGTACTTTGGCGTTTTCTTGTGAGTACTGTGATATCGATTTCTATAGAAAAGGCACAACCTGGCTCATACCACCACAAGGACAAACTATTCTTGCAGCGAATTATAATTACCGATTTATAATATACAACAAAACATTTCTCGAATCTGATTGGCTTATGGAAATGCATGTTTTAGTAAATTTGATGCAGAAATGAGGTAATTCAGTGCAGAAATGAGGAAATTCAGTGCAAAAAGGTAACAAAACACAGTATCCTGATTGGTTAATAAACAAAGGCACCCACAGAGAGCCAATCAAATGCTTCAATTCGATCTGAATGGCGTGAAGTTTGGATCTGCTTTGAGTGGCGAGTAAAAAAAATGACTGGCATTTTGAAGACAGTAGAGGACCTGAAGACAGCTCTAAATACCATAACACTAAAAAGCACTGGTTTTGGGTTCTCTTTTTGGAATAAGTGGTTTCTCAAGAAGGAAATGGCTGATGAAATCGAAACTATGAGCCGACTGAGCTTCACACTTTGCTTGAGCGAATTTATTTATGCTGAATTCAAAAACAAACAGAGTGGCAAAGATTATGTTCCAGATAGCCTCAGAGAAATGACTAGATTGCTTGATAGACAATGTACTTAGAGCACAGAACCTGTAGGCTTTCTATTATATGGGACAGAAAATTGTTTCGTCCAAGGATGTGTCGACAGGAAAGCGAAACAGCTTCACTTGGCTGGCCATCGAAAGCGTCCAAGTAAAGCTCGACAAGTATTAGAAGCAGAAGAAAATCTCTGGATGAGGTAAAACCCAGAATCGGGTTTCGACAAAACACTGACTCCCGGTCAGCTGACCCCCCCACTGACCCCTTACTGACCCCCCTAAATATCATCAGGGAAAAGAAGAAGAAAATGTCCAGTCCTATCAGTGAGCCTAATTCAAGGTTGTAAACAAATTACGTTACCTGAAAGTTTCAATATTGCGGACAGCCATTGCAGAGGTCTGGCACTTTTCCTTTCATGGTCTTTCACTACAAGTACATGTATATGTTTTGTTCACGGATAAATGAGCATGAAATAAGTTGGAAAACCATCAGTCATGTTATTCGTACCCATGGAAAAAGTAAGTGATGAAAACAACGAAGGAAGAAATATTGGCAAATAAATGTAGACACAGATGTAATGCGAGGGACACACATACATGTAGACAATACAACAACCATGTCAAGTCATGCAGGGCGAAATAAATAGTTTCTATCCATCGGGTTCCATGTCAAACTTTGACCAGTATATGGTTTTCACTTGTCAATCCAATTGACTTGATAGTCATCTTAATCAATTTCACATTTTCTCATGAAAATAAGAAAAAAAAGATATGACAACATAATGTTCGGGGAAATTGCTGGACAAACCTGGAACTATCATGCCTAAAATGACTTTCAGTTGTTGTAGCTGCTCGTATTACATCTGTGTTTACATTTATTTTCCGATGTTTCTTCTGTTATTGTTTTAATTTCTTACTTTTTAATGCATACAATTAACAATCTCGATGATGTACCAGGTATGTTCCAACTTGGTTCATGCTTGTTTATCCACAAAACCTGTACTTGTACAATGAAAGAAGAAAGTGCCAGACTTCTGCAATGCTCATCCACCATAATATATAGATTTAGGCAGGCCTAAAAGCGGAGCTCCCATTTATTATTTTTTTGCTCAAGTTAATTGCAGTGTTTACCAAATAAGTAGCCAAACTATTTCTAAGCTTATACAGTGGTACAAAATAAATCAGTTTTTTAATCGCTCATGGTTAAACTTTTAAGTATAAAATATCTTACATGTAAAAACCTCTCATGCTTTTGTTGACGAAAGCGATGTCAACATATTTCGAGATTAAACCGAAATTGACGAATGCACTTTATTGGGTTCCTCACGTACGCACGTAGGAGCACACAACAGATCTTTGTAAAACTTTTTACAACGTTTACTGTACACTAATTAATACACCTTTATGAGTTGTTTAATGTAAAAAGGACCTTGATGAATGATCTTGTTTTGATTTAATACAAAACAGTAAGGGCAAAAAATTAACTCAAGGCAAAAACAAAGTACAGAAAAAACAAAGTAAATCGCTGCTAAACACAGTAAACCAAATGAACTCACACCATGGCAAACTGAGAAAATCACGGCGGCAAAACAAACTCTGCAAATTGATGGTGCCGGTTTTGTAAGTCAGATTTTGTGTAAGAACTGTGGCAGTTTGTGATTTGGGAAGTGGTACACGCTTACTTAGAATAAGCTTACAATGTTGTTTTGAACCATCTTCTTTTCGCTGCGGTTTGGTTGCATGATTATCTAATTCTGCTTTATTGTACGCGTTGCTAAATAGCTAGGAGAATTTTATGCAGAGAACTGATTCAATTTTCTTCATTTCTGGTAAGCAGAGTAGGTAAAGCCTGGGAGGTAAAGTCTGAATTCACTCAGCCAAACACAAGTAACTCGCAATGAAATCGGCGAAATATTGGTTTACCTGTACAAGATTTCAAGATCATTTTAACGCACTCGCTGATAAGAGAAACAAAACAAATGCAATTGAGTATCAAAAAGAGCGGTTGGATAATAGACCACTTAAAAATATTTTGGTGTGCAGTATCGCTGACAGAGTAGTTTTACTCGTTTTTGTTTGCAGGGGAAACAGGGGAGCAGGGATGGCGCAGTGGTGAGAGCGCTCGCTTCCCACCAATGTGGCCCGGGTTCGATTCCCGGACCCGGCGTCATATGTGGGCTGAGTTTGTTGTTGGTTCTCGTCCCTGCTCCGAGGGTTTTTCTCCGGGTTCTCCGGTTTTCCTCCCTCCACAAAAACCAACACTTCCAAATTCCAATTCGATCGGGAATTCGAGGGCCACAGGTTTGTCAGACGCGAGACTGTTATGTGCTACCCTCGTTAAACAAAGTCTTTATTATTATATTATTATTATTAGGATTTTTCCGTACGTGTAGTTTGTAATTTACAAATCGAAATCGTGATTTTGATCCGTGAAGCTTAAAATTTAATATTGTTTTCAAAATACAATAATGAACATCACAGTTAACTCGACTAACTAAAACACAAAACAACTAGTCCAAATGAAATATTTAATAAACAATGTCTGTACAAAATATACAAACATGAACAAGTTTGAAAGCAGCATTAACTGAATTGTAAATATTTACGATAAGATGCGAAACCGACACAACTTCAAATTCGCTCATAAAGAAGTATAAACAGATTCTAATGCACAACAAAAAAAGACTTATGCTTAGTGCATACATTTACATGTACGTTTGTTACCTCATGTTTGGAGAAGGTTTGTAAATTCTGCAGGGCTAAAATTTCAAACCAGCACAATACTATCGAAGCGAACACGCCACTCATTGTAAGCTTACTCCAACACTACCGACATATACATAAGTTCTTACATGTTTTGAATTATCGGCGAAGATCGATCTCTCCTTTCCTTTCGGTGTAACTGTTAGGTCTGTTAGCAGTCTTTTGTCCATCACTTAGTGAACTTTGCCAGCTCTGAGCTCACTTTTATTTCAGCTCAATGTCAGTTCAATTAGCGTTTCAGCCATGGTCAGCTGCAGTGCTTCAACTTTCGGTGTTTTTGTCGTATTCAAGAAGGCAATTATTTCGGATCATCCCGTTAAGCGGTTGTCCTAAATCATTTGGCATGAGGTTTCCATAAAGTTGATAAGTAAATAGCGTGAGAAATATTCATGAAGAACTATGTTTTCCAGCATGCTCTCTTCACGTCTTTCATTCAGGTTTGAGTGAGGTTAAAAAAGGTGAACAACGTACCAACTATTTTAGCGCCTTTTCATACAATCGCTTCGTTTATGTTGCAATGAAATGTCCAGATCATACGAAAACACGAGAAAAAACAACCTGAAGTGACACAGTGTTTTAACAAATTTCTACGACAAATAAGTTAACTCTCAACAAACCAAAAAATGTTTGTGTTACTTTTTGCCAGGGAAGGACTCCAAATCTAACTCCAACTCAAGGACAAAGACAAACTCGTCCCCAGCCCTAATCCGTGCGTACGGACGTACGGACGGACAGACGTGATATCCAAATTTTCTCAGCTTGATGGGTTTACCAATTTCTATAGCACTGGATGCTCTGCCCGCGGGCGCTGAAACGGGAGCTCCGCTATTAAAACTTTCAGGTAACCTAATATTTATTTATGAACTTGAATGAGTCTAGTGCTGGACAAGTGATATTTAGGGCGGTCAGTTAGGGAGGTCAGTAAGGGGTTAGTAGGGGGGCAGCTGACTGGGGGTCAGTGTTTTGTCGAAACCCCCCAGAATCGTTAATCCAGACAATTCATTGAACTGTTTAGCCAGATTTTTCAGCATAAAAACTTCTAAAACATGAGAAACCTGTACATTGCCTGGGCTTTGACCTTGTTTTGACTGAAGGCATGATGATGTTTGTCGAGGTTGAATAGATTGTTTTTCTATCAGAGTTGCGCAAATTGCTTTCTCGCAATTTTTTCATGAATATTATTAATAAGCAATTTTGTTAGCCTTTGAAAAATTTACTCGTGCTTATTTATTCCAAATTGCACTCGAAATCATTTGTTTACCTATACTAACAATTATGCAAGCTTTATATTGTGTTGGTTTCTGTCGTTGCAAGCGAATCTTCGGCTAAAATTTCGGTTTCGACATAACCCTCGACACACAGTCCTCCTCTCGCAAAAGAACGAGAGCCTTATTAAAAACCTTGGGGTTAACAATTTTTTCCATCAAAACCTTAATTCTATAAAGGTGAACCAACAAGAACAGTGCAACTTTTCTTTACCCACAACGATGTAAGCGTCGTTATATTTTCCCTAATTTGCAATCCGTTCTTGTCACTGTAACTAGACAAACAGGAGATTACATTATCGACTTAAGTTGTTGCATTATATTTAAATATGACTTAAGAACGTTTTCTTACCTTCGCTGAAGCAAATAAATAGATGAAGCGAGCGATGTCTTCTCCAAATTCTCTGAAACAACAGCGACGCGACGATTGAGGGCGGCCATTGAAAGAACTAGGGTCCAGTCTATTCTCGGGAAAGAGATTAACGTTAAGGAACAGTTTCGTGTGGACTGGACTTTCTTCTTTTGTCAGAGGATTACTCTCCCCAAAAATGAAAGTTTAATCGATCAAAGCAAAAGAGCGATTTTTAGAACGAAAAAAGCGACATATACTAAAACCCGAAACAACGGACCGAAACCCGTCCGAAAGGACCAAAACTCGAAACCGCCGAAACAATTAACGGCTGAAACGAGCCGAACGCTAACGAGGCAAAATCACCGAAACAGGCATTGTCCATTACCAACGAGATAAGCATGGTGAAACAATGAATTTTTACTAAACTTGACGCTTCGTTTGCTAAGCAACGTACATTTTCAGAGGTGAAAGACTTTTTATATTGTTATTAAAGGAGTCTGAAATCTAGAGTGAGAAAAATGATTTCCAGCAGTAATTTAATATTACAAAGTGAAAACCATCTGCCCTGAAGTTTAGCTAATAAAGCATCAGCTTCAGTGCAGCTTCCTACGATCACTACTGACCGTCACATTCAAAGTTTCCATAATTTTGCAGTGAACGCCAGTTTTGCCGGACAGTGAACAGTGGTTTTGTTATGATCAGCAATGGCTGGTGGATGACCACCTTTAGGCCTTGAAATGTTTGGTTTTCAGTCATTAAGTTTTCGTTTTGTTTAACCTACATAAAATTCATTGCAGTCCCAGCAACCAGGTTTAGGCGGTCCTTGTATGGAAAGAAGAAATATGATCCTGATCCTGATGATCCTGATGTTAACGTAAAAAAATATGCATTATTTTACCACCGTTATCATCACTGTATTTGTTTGTATTTGTTTGTAATCATGCTATGATGGTCTAGGAACCAGAGCTTATATGAGATGGGAAATCCAACCATGGAGTAAGCAATTAAGGGTAGTGTAACAGGAATTTTGGGAGTATTTAACCTAATGGTTGAGCGGGGGGTACCCTATTTACTGCTACTTTCAGGGATTTTTTTATATCAACTGGTTCAATATATCGTTCAGGAAGATGTCGTTTTATTTCTGGTCTTGATTCATTCTGTTACAGGGAGAACTCAAAGCTATTGTATTTTTCAAAACCCTTTCGTCTGCGGTGCAGGCTAGGTAGAGAACATTAAGGAAAAGTTTCAAAACAATTGATCGAAAAGCTTTATTTCTGAGGAATCACCTTAATCTTATAAGGGGACCGACAATAGATGTATTATTACGCCTCGGAAAAGAAAGCCGAAGAACTAAAACCTTTGGTGCCATGGCAACATGGCCATTGTTATTAACAAAGAATAGCTTTCTTCCAATAAGCAAATGTAGTTCATTGTTTGTCTTTCAGAGAGATTTTTTCGAATTAGCATACCTGCCTATATGTTTATGTGATTAGCGAATAGTGGCTCTTATTTTCAACTCAGTGAAGTTCTTGTTTTCAACCCCGTTTGGTTCAGCTGCTCCAGTGGCTCTGATTTCTTGAAAGGTAAGTCCATTCTTTTAGCTAACTTGAAAATGCAGCTAAAATTGACCTCAGAAACATTCACCAGCCACGCTAGCTAGGAGGAAACCGCGACGAACTGGCAAGACGCGCGAACAGAAAGCACGACGCGGGTTTTGACTTTAACAAACCGGCTCTCCTTGCGGATTCATCCACAAAACGAACACCTAGACAGTTCGCTTGGTCCCAGAGGAACGAGTTGAGAGGAACTAGAATTTATATAATCTCTTTCTATATAATATGGACACCTGCATAGCATGGACACTCACGATCATCAAATTTTCAATATATTATCGCAAAGAGAGCTATCAAAGGACGCGCGAGGGCAGATAGCAAACAAGATCTTTTTCGGCCTGTCGTTAGAATGTGTTGAATTTTCTCCTTTTCATGACTAATTTCATGGATTTCTTGATAACAAGATAGATGTTCGCTTATAGAGAAATTGGCATCTTTAATATCAATATCAATTGAACCGACTCAAGATATATTTTCACATTCGTCGCTTGCTTTGAAACGAAATCGCCAGAATACTATTCTGAATATTATTTTTTTTCGAAGCGAAGGGTCTCATCGTCAATTCTTTACAACTGACTTAAATGTGCAAGATTTTTCTGAGGGATGGCCGTACTTTATCAAACATAGCCACGTTGCTGATGTTAATAAACTCAGTCGTATCATTACGATTTTTACGCTTATTTTATTTTACGTATTTTCGATAGGCTTTGCATGGGAGGTTATTAAGAATGTATTGGTAGGACTACCTCTCTTATCGAACCTAATTTAAGGACAAGTACTGATCGTAAATTCTCGCTGTATTTAGCCGTTTATTTTCAAAATAATTTCTTTGAATTTGAATAATGTGTAACTGTGTAAACAGGCAAATTCAACTTCTTTTGTGTTGTAATTTAACTTGTAAATCTGGTCAAACAATAGGAATCTAGATAAAAGCTTTTTTCATCTATATTTACGTTATTTTCGTTTAGGCAATAAGTACTCTGTTTTAAAGGTGATTCAGTTGGCGTGCTTCCAGCGAAGCGAACAGTTTACTCTGAGCCGTGTCACGTTCGCACTTTGTGGATGCATGAGTAACTCCTCCGAAGTCGTTTGTTAGCATCTATTACTGTAGAATTTTTAAGGTTGACTGCATGCCTCATAATATAGTTGGAATAGTCAATTTGCAACGAGCAGTTTCCATAACAAGGCTTGGACTCAGAACAATTTTCTTGATGACCTTTTTATTCAAATTCTGACGTTTTGCTTGTAAAATGTAGGAAAACCAGCATGTCATTTTGCCACATGGCTTACGTAAATAAAACAAATGGTCATTCTTAATGGTCTCAAAGTCTCAACTTTCAAAAACTTGATGGGGATCTTGTAAAAGCACATTTTGGGATAAATTTTAGAAATAAAATTAATTTCTTACAGTACGTGCTCGAGCGATTAAATAATGTATTCACCTGCGGAAAGCAAGGATGCTTTTATCATTCATGTGTGAAGTCGCGTTGGCGGAAAACTAGTAAAAGATATTTACACTTTGATTTCTAAACTGACTGCGGCAACTGCATGGCCATTTCTAGAATCACTTCCCAAAAGAAATATAAAAAAGAGTCCCTGCATCGACATTATTTATTGAAATAATAACGGCTATGCACTACTGTGACTTGGGAAATTGGAAATGGAAACCAGAAAGAACCTATAAATTAAGAAAAGTAATTGTTACAAGCCATAAGCCTACTTGGTATTGAAAAACTAACTGCTTTCCTTAGGTGTTTTCAGCTGTGGGATCGGAAATATAAGTAATCTTACCGAAACGAACTTTTTGCCCTTTTGCAGCACGAGCGAGCATAATGATTAGTTACACTTGCCTCATTAAATACTAAGTTCACTCGAACGAGTTGGCACCTTAGAGTTCCTGTGTTCTCAGTTCAACTACTTTTCGTTGAATTTCACCGAAAGCTGAAATCTCTTTCGATAGCAAGTTGTTAGCTTTCAATCAAGCGAACTACTTTTCTGTGTTGGAATCTAGATTTTCTTGCAAAAAGAAAGAAAACCTAACATCATTTCGCATTATTTCATTTTTTTGGATCTTGGAGCATCTGGAAACACCTATTTTTCGCAAACAATAAGCACTAAAAAGACTAACGCTACTTAGTATATAGCACACAAGTGAATAGTGCTTTCCGCGCGCGCTGATTGGTTAACTCGGAGGTGATTAGCAGCCGAAGAGAAACAAAATGGCTTCGCGTGTTGCTTTGGATAACCAGAAGTGGTCTGATGTAATGTATATGAAATGATTCATATATGAACTGCGGATATATACGAAGGTGATATGTGATCTTCGCAGTGAATTTCCAATTTAAGCAATTGGAATAAAGAAGCCTGATTGAAGCCCTGATTTTTTTTTCAGGCTTCTTTATTCCAATTGCTTAAATTGGAAATTCACTGCGAAGATCACATATCACCTTCAAAAGTGGTCTGCTAAAGATTTGGATTTAATTTAAAATATGGACCTTAAGCTTTTTTAAGTACATCACGAACAAAGAAAGCGTGAGTAATTTACTTGAAAATTCAAATTTACAAAAAAAAGCGTTAACAGAAGCGTACTTACAGCAGAATACAGATCCGCCTCTGTCATGACACACTAGAGGTCTTGACTCATCTATTTTTGATAAAATCACAGAGTGCTGTCTTCTACTCGATCTGCAAACTTGGACACAAAATCATGGATTTCGCAATTTCGTGCTAATAGCGCTCTAGCGTCGACGTACATGTAAAGCGCAAACTACCAAATCAAAAACGGCAGTCGTAAACTTCCATCATTCTTTTATGTCTCTGGAAAATTTCAGCTCAATCGTACCCAGAACAGCCGCGATATAAGCGTTTAAAAAGATGTAGGACAAGCAAAGCAAAATTTTGCCTCATAAATTTATTCATGGCCAGGTGTCACCCGCGACCTTAAGGAGTGAAATTTGTAATAATTCTACTATTATTGATCTTCTTTCATTGGGTAGAAGGGTCGCCTTGCCATAATCGGGTCTAGCATTACGACCCTAGGTGAACTAAGGGTCGGAAACCTTACTAATCTTCAAAACGTTTCTGATTATACATCCCAGGGGCGTAACCAGGATTTTTCAAGGGAGGGGGGGGGGGGGTGGGGGGATTACACTTTGTCACACACAGGGTACCTTTTGGGCTCCACGGAAGATGTTTGGTCCTGAAAATGAAGTATGTTACTATCTAGCACTAGAAAAAAATTATGATCCTTCGGATTCGCGACCTGAATGATAATGTTTGTATGTTGTTTACTTTAAAAATCAGCTCGTTTGGGGGGGGGGAGGGCATGGACACACCACGACCCCCCCCCCCCCCCCCCCCCCCCGCCCCTTCAGCTCTGCGCCTGCATCCTGTGATCTCAGCTAAACTAGAGTTAACTTTGAAACTCCATGCTCCTTGGTTTGTTCGTCGTTTTCACTCATCCCTTGGAAGAATCACTTTTTCGCATTCTATATATATCGTACAATTTAATGGAACAAAAACCCAGTGTTAGCATTTTCCACAACTTTTATGGCAGATGCATATTGGCCAATGCACGACGTAAGAGAATGACACGGTTAGAGGTACACTGACTAAGAGTAGGTTTTAGTTGTGTTAAGGTATAACATCTATGGTTTAGCCTTATAACTTATATGGTTATTCAGTCTATTACATTTATGGTGGGCATGTTTATTACATTTATGGTTAATTTTGATTGCATTTATGGTTGGTATTACATGTATAGATTTTTAGTACATTTATGCATGGACGATACAGCACACACCTATCCTACATGTACGGGACCAAAGCACCAGAGAAAAACAACACAAAAATAGGGCGAAAAGGCAAAAGTTTGAAAAGGTATTGCTTGTTAACGTGGCTGGGGGTAGATTTGAGCAACTTACATAATTAGCCCACTATTTTTCATTTGCCTTTAAATTGAGAGTATTCGTGCGCTCCATTAACCTCAAACATATTTTCATGCCCTAAGGAGCACATCAGTGTTTCGTTTCTGTGTTTTTAGGTCTGTGGCAACTTTATGGAAAAGCTTTAAACCCCTAATCCAAACTTATTACTGTCTTATTAGCGCCATAAAAATCAGCATGAAACCGATTTAGAAAGAATGGCTTACATGAACCCCGCTGGGTATGTCCAAATAACCTCAAAGGGATATAAAATATCATTTCTGGCATATCAAAACTGTTTTATGCGTTTTTCTAGGTGTCAAGACGTCACTACATGTTACCTGATAGTCTTCATAGTTGCATTATGGACGGAGGAAGCAAGACAGAGGAAAAGAGTTTTAACGAAACTGATAATCTAAAGGAAGATAGGTTAACTCCATCAGAGGCTAAGCGTTTCAAATGTAACCAGTGTAGCAAGTCCTTTCGGTGGAGTGGAAGACTAAAGGCTCACATGAGAAGACATACAGGAGAAAAGCCTTTTGAATGCAGCCACTGTGGAAAAAGTTTTGCTACTTCAGGGAAGCTAAAGGAACATAAGAGTGTACACACAGGAGAGAAGCCTTATGAATGCAACCAGTGTGGTAAAAGATTTCGACGTTCAGGACATCGAAAGGAACATGAAAGAAGACACGCAGTAGGGATGCCTTGTAAATGCAATTATTGTGGCAGGCGTTTTAGTCAGGCAGTTGATCTAAAGGAACATAAAATAAAACACACAGAGGAAAGGCCTTTTGAATGCAAGCAATGTGGCAAGCGTTTTTTCCTGGCAGTTAATCTAACGGACCACGAAAGAATGCACACGATAGAAAAGTTTTTTGAATGTCATCATTGTGGCAAGTGTTTTGATAATGGCAATCATCTAAAGCGGCATGAATTAACACACAAAGAGGAGAAGTCTTTTGAATGCAACCAGTGTGGCAAGTGTTTTGGCCGTGCAGGAATTCTAAGGCGACATGAAATAACACATAAAGGAGAGAAGCCTTTTGAATGCAACCAGTGTGGCAAGTGTTTTGGCCGTGCAGGAATTCTAAAGCGACATAAAATAACACACACAGAAGAAAAGCCTTTTAAATGCAAAGAGTGTGGCAAATGCTTTAAACAGGAGATTTATTTAAAATACCATAAAGGAACACACACTGGGAATAAGCCTTATGAATGCAAACATTGTGGCAAGTGTTTTAATAAGAATGATTATCTAAAGGTACACCTAAGAACACACACAGGAGAGAAGCCTTTTAAATGCGACCAATGTGGAAAGTGTTTTGTTCAGAACGTTCATTTAAAGCGACATGCAAGAACTCACACAGGAGAGAAACCTTTTGAATGCAAACTGTGTGGCAAGTGTTTCAATCAGGCAAGTCATTTGCAGAGACACAAAACAGTGCACACAAAAGAGAATGCTTTTGAATGCAACCAGTGCGGCAAGTTGTTTAGTCACGCAGGTAATCTGGAACAACACCAAGGGACTCACACAGCAGAAAAACCTTTTGAATGCGATCAATGTGGGAAGCGCTCTGCTAGCGTAGAATGTGTCAGGAATCACGGAATAATGCACAGCAGGAAGACCATATGTAAGAAAGAGGAGCATGAGGATACCTTCAGTATTTGCGAACTTTTAGGCAGCGTTAAAGAAATCAAACAAGAAACTGTTTTTGAAGAGTTCTGACTGGTTATAACGAGAGGCCAATGTTGATACGAGTGCTCTCGCCATATATAGAAACCCTTTCAGCGATATCATAAAATATCATTCTGTTACATTCTTTGTACATTGGGAAAGTTTACATTCATTCATTTAACTTTTGGTAAGTTTCGTTCGCGGTTTTCACGGGAAAGTGATACTATATCTTTTAAGTAACATGATTAGATTCTGCAACACTCGGGCTTGTAGTCTAATGCAGTGGTGTTGTTTCCTGTGGCTTAACTGTAAATCCTCAAGCCCAAATTTCTACATGGAAATTTATGTCAATACCTTATGACGTTAAGTCAATTTAGCTGTCTTTTAACATGATGCGACTAAATTACATGCCATTTAAGGTCACATTTGTCGATCATGCGAACCTTCAAAAAGTACCCGCTCGTTCTGTAAGCATTAAAATATCCTAAAAAGAAAACAGATCAACGCTTTAAAATAAAAGCATTTTCCATAATTTTTCAATGGTTAATAGGTGAAGTCGAAGAGCAGTTTTGTTTATATAATTTGGAAAACGAAATGAGCAAGTGTGGCAGTTATTCTAAGAATTCGCATTTTTGTAAAGTTTGACGTAATTGGTACGCTCGTCGACGACGCGAAGGGAGGTGGAGAAGAGAGGGTAGGGGATAAGCAGTTAACCTCATCCAGATTGCTGGAGCAATCTAACAAAATAGCTAGTTTTGAGCTACTGAATAACATTCCATCAAGCGAGGGAACAAATGATGCAACATGCTGTACAGTGGAACCCCGATAATACGGACATCAAGGGGACATACCAAAGTGTCCGTGTTGTCGGGGTGTCCGTATTAAGCGGGCTCTCAGGTAAAACGCTGCGGACAAATGTTTTAATTATCTATACATAGACCAAGGCGGACACTTTTACAGCAACAAAACGTTGTTTTAATTGTACTGAAACTGGGACAGACAAGTTTAAACTAAGGAAGCATTATGGCCATTTATCATACCTTCGGACTAAACTTAGTAATAGTTCTCAATATAGCTGCCACGCCTTTATATAACATTATTGCATTTACGGCAATATTCGACGATTAATGGAATACATTTACTTGACGTCTTTAATTAATGGCAGTCCATGGACTACTATTTTACTGTGTCAAGTACATGTCGATATCGTTTCCTTCAGGAAGCACAGAAAAGTTTCAGTTTCTATCTAAATTTTTTTATTTTTTTGCCCTTTCTGATGATGACCGATGATACGCCACCACGTAGGTCAAGGCTAAATTTCACACCTCAACCACAAACAAGTGTCGGTTTGCAAATGAAATTTTAAACTTTTGCCCTTTCCGATGAAATGACACCACGTAGACGAAGAGTACTTTTCACTCTAAGACCCCCAAAAAGTGTCAGTTTCTAACTGAAAATTTACATTTTTCCCATAATGATGAAATGCCACAACAATATCAAACCTTATTTTTACGCCACAGCCACAAAATAGTGTTAGCTTGTAAGTGAAATTTTACATTATTTTTCGGTCTTTTCGATAAACTCCGACCACGAAGATTAAACCAAACTTACACTGCCGCCGAAAAACAAAATACTGTCAGTTTGCAACTGAAAATTTACCTTTCTCCCTTATCTCTCTCCGATGAACTGCGACCAGGTAGATTAAGCCTAATTTTCACTCCAGAACCACATAAAAGTGTGTTTGCAACAAAAAATTTACATTTTTGCCCTTTTCGATGAAATGCCACAACATAGAGAAGCTTATTTTTCACTCCAGAACCACAAACAAATGTCAGTTTGGGTCTGGAAATTAGTTTTTTTCCGTTTCCGACGAAATGCCACAACGTAGATCAAGCATATTTTCACTCCAGAACCACAGTGTCAGTTTGTAACTACATATTTACTTTTTTGCCCTTTCCGATGAAATGCCACCACGTAGATAAAAGCTAATTTTCACACCACAACCACACAAAAGTCTCATTTTGTAACTGAAACTTTAGAATTTTCAGAGGGGGACATGGGGGTTTGCGGTGTTGCGGTGTTGCTAATTTTATTATGCGGTGTTGCGGTGAATAAAATCCAACCTTGCGGTGTTGCGGTGATCTCAAACCCTGCAGTGTGCGATGTTTGTGTTTTCAAACCTACGGTGTGCGGTGAAACAAAATTATTTGCGGTGTTGTAGTTTCTTTTCTGACCCTTGTCAGAACTAAATTTAGCTTCTATATCTTCATTAATCTGTGCTCATTTATTAAAAGCAGGTACCATTGTGTTTAATTTGTAACAAAATACAGTTACATATTGTCCAGTTATTATTTAATATGATTTAGCACCCAATCCCAAGCCGTTTTCATTTATAATAATACACATGCAAAAATTTCGCCAAGCTCATTGGCTGAGAGCACGTCAATTAATCCCAAACAGTGCAGAAAGTTGAAATTGAGTGCAAAAAGATGAAATTGAGTGCAGAAAGTTGAAATTAATTTGATTGACAGGAAAGCCGCGAAAGCGCGCCAGACAAAATGGCGGCCGCTGTCGGAGGGTTTGGAGAGAACAAAAACATCAATTAATACAAAGTTAGACCGATTTAACGAAAATTATCAGTGTATAAACTAATATACTAGCGACTTAGCGCAAAACACAGTAAGGCTATAAGGGAGGGTAGTAAAAGTCGGCAACTCGACTCGAGTCGACTCGAGTCGTCACGACTCGTCAGGGTAAAAGTCGACTCGACTTATTGGAAGTCTAGTCGCGAGAGACTTAGCGTAAAACACAGTAAGGTTATGAGGGAGGGTAGAAAAAGTCGGCGACTCGACTCCAGTCGACTCGAGTCGTTACGACTCGTCTCGCTAGAAGTCGACTCGACTTAGCGTAAAACACAGTAAGGCTATGTGGGGAGGAGAGTAAGCAAAAGTGGGCGACTCGACTCGAGTCGTCACGACCCGTCTCGCTAAAAGTGAACTCGACTTATTGGGTGTCTAGTCGCGAGGGACTTAGCGTAAAATGCAGTAAGGTTATGTGGAAGGGTAAGAAATGTCGGGGAATCGACTGGAGTCGACTCGAGTCGTCACGACTCGTATCGCAAAAAGTCGACTCGACTTATTGGAAGTCTATATGTAGTCGCGAGAGACTTAGCGTAAAAAGAAAACGTGCTGTGTGCCTATCAAAAATCTCTAATAACTTGACCATTTCTGACTCGATTTCCTTCCAATATGCATGTCAATATGGTCATGTAACGCCGTTAGTTGTTTGTGACACTTATAATGCCTCACGTACAAAACCAGAGTCACTGGTGTACCGAACGTGTTTTTTAACAAAACAAATTGGCCGGCTTCAGTCTTCGGGACACAGATGAGATAAAAATTGGTTAATATTTGAATTAGCTTACATCAAATACATTTTCTTTGAGTTTGATACTTTATTCTATGATCAACGTTTTCAAAATCTCAAAACACTTCACTGTGCTGTTCGCGAATTTGGATCCCCCAACAATAGTGATCATACTTTACTTTCGTAGTCCTGGAGACGTAAACGAATAAAACAAAAGATGATTTAATGTCAATACGAATATTTCATGGACATTGAAAAGAGGAAATAGAGAAGGTACGCCCCGGTGTTTACCAAACACAGCATGCATGTCCAATGCAAAATTTGGTTTTTGTCAACATCCCGAAGCAACGTTTTCCAAACGAGAATCAAGTGTCATTTTTTTTGACCCGAGCCTAAAGTGCAGAACTAAATTTATAAAACAAGTTGGGCTAATAAGTCCCTAATGGTCAAGGTAGTTTATTAGAATAAATGTTCGATTGAGGGAATTTACAAAACCTGAAAAGATACAGGACAATAAGATTACTACTGGACTCTAATTACATGGTTTTCTTTTTGTTTTTGTAAACTTTACACAATAGATTTCCTCTCCCTCTAATTAGCTTTCGCTTTGCCGATAAAACAAAGAGCAATTTTCTTGACTTTTACAGCGTAAGAAGTGTTTTGTTTGTAGTATATAGGCTTTGTTAAAAGTTGTTAAGTTGAAATAGAAAGATTTTCACAAAAAGCGCAAGAGCGAGTTTTATTGCTTGTTTGTAAATTAGGCCTGGTTTAAACGTCGCAGTTTACATGCGCCAAATACAATACTAATTCGAGTACACTCGAATTTAAAAAATCGGCAATTGGTTTTAAACGTCGCAGTTAACTGTGTCACATTTAATTGCTGAGCTATTGCTGAGCGTTCTATTCCAAATATAAAAACCAAAAACATTTCCGTCGTGGGTCAGGTTGTCCACAATACGCAAAAATTTAGAGGGATTTCGAAAGCCGCTACTGAAACAAGATTTAAAATTTCATTGCTAACAGGATCCGTAGCTTAAGTTTTCCTTAAGCTTGTCAATGAATTATATAGTCGATTTTATAGTCATTTTCTGTAATAATTTAGAGGCCTGCAAAGTTGCATCGCTATTACATGAAGTTTTATACCATACCATAGAAAATACAGCCAATCAGAATACAGGAAAGCCGTTGTATATTCGACGGTATTCAACCCAACCTTCCCATCGTGCGCTGCGGGTTTATTCTCCACGAAATTTAGTCAGCGTATTTTCTATGGCATGGTATAAAATAGTTACACAACACTTTCTCGTGGTATACTTAACAATTAGACCCGTAGCCCGCAAGGGCTACGGGTCAATAGCCCATGAGGCGAAGCCGAATGGGCTATTGACCCGTGGCCCTTGAGGGCGAAGGGTCTAATTGTTTTAGTATCACCCAACTAGTCGGACAGTAATAAAGTTAGCAAATGCAAGTTGAAGAAAGATTTATTTGGGAATAAAACGAAAGAAAGCGTCACGAATTTGGCTACTCGATGACTATTACTAATAGTCCTCTAGTAGCGTAGCCAATCAAAATGCAGGATTTGCATTAGTCCACTAGTTGGGTGATACTAATATGGAATATCCCACTTGTCACTTAGCCTAGCTCACCACGAGTCTCTCGTAGCTCAGGTGGTTAGAGCGTGCAACCGGTACTCTGGGGAGGCCATGGGTTCGATTCCCGTCGGGGAGTTAGAATTTTTCTTTGTCCCATGCTCGTGTCATTGTTGAAAAAGATCATCTCCAAGTTTCAAGTAAGGAATGTGTTTGTAATATGAGCGAAGCGATCTCGATTTCACAAAACTAGGCGCGCACGGTCGTCTCGGGTAATTTTCCAGCAAGCGCGCAAGGTGGTATCGGGTAAAAAAAAATGGCCGTCGCATGTGATCGCAGGAAACATTTCTTCCTTGAAGTTAATAAATGGCTGAAGTGTGCCAAAAAATAAAATGATACCGAAAATGACATGAAGAGTATTACAGGCATATTATCCAGGGGAGCCGAGTTTTAATCAGCGGCTGGACGTCGCCGTGTTGAAAACAGTGGAAATTGCTTGAATTGTACTATGAAGATAAACATCCTAAACAAAGAAGCGTGAACATTGTCATGCAATTCAAGGTAATTCATTTCACACAGTGGCAATATTGCTTCCAAATTGTCAGCAAAGAGTGGGTTGACTAAGGATCAAAATTGGTTTATCGATTCTTTGAACGTGCCATATTTTGTTATTCGTAGACATTTTAGCCTTTTGGCGAGGAAACCGTTGTAAGCTCATTTTGAATGTAACAATTTCGCGTGTAGCCACCATAAATTAAAAGTTTACGCGCTCTGCCTGTATTTTGAAGTAATTTCTGGTAACTTATCACTCCTAACGATACTCAACGTATATCATAAATCAACTGATCTGAACTGATGATTTCCGCTAGTTTACATGGAATTCGACAGAGAGAGCGGTGTCACGCAACGGGGAAATTCCGGCGCAGTAGAAAATGTCACGACGTACGTGGCACAGTATAAAAATCGCCTAATTGTATAGTCCATGGACTTCAAAAACAGTGTCAGTCTTATTCTTTGCATTAAAAGTGTGCAACTGGAGAAGTCATTGCTTTCCTCTGGCCGCCGAATGATTTCGGCACATGAACAGTTTGACGTTTGAATCAACCAGCCGAACTTAATTATTTGGGTCGACCCAAATAGGTATTAAGTTCGGGTCATGAAAAGTTCGACGTTTGAACCGGGCCTGAATGACCTCTCAGAAAAATACTCCAAGGGATTCAAAAAGGTCAAGTCTGTGTGTTGCGATTGGTAGATTTTGATTTATTTTGTTTTTGTTTATTCATTTTGTTATTCTAATTGCCGTAGTGATGACTGGGTTTTGAACTTCCGTATTGCCCTGAATAGCGTTTTTTATATTCACAAAGCTTTCATTCTGTATTTCATAAATGGTATCAAAAAAATTGCAGCAACGTAATTAGAGAAACTCTGTCAAACCAGCCGATTTAATTATAAAAGACGCTTTTCGCCGCCCCAAAATGTATATAAATATATCTTTTTTAGATTTCCGTAGGTACGCCGCTGCTGAGGTATTTAGAAATGCGTACAATAAAACAGTTAATAATAAAAAAAACAGTTAGTTAATCGTGCAACCAAACCGCAACGAAAAGAGAGCGGTTCAAAAGTTAGCGTGCACCACTTCCCAAATCACAAAGTGTCACAATTCTGATACAAAATCCGCTTTAAAATGTCTGGCACCACCAATTTGCAGAGTTTGTTTTGCCGCCGTGATTTTCTCACCCCGGGTTTTCACGAGAGGTGTTTACTTTGTTTTTGTTACAGAAACCTTAGTAAACCTCTCTTGTGAAAGCACGGAATCAGTTTGCCGTGGCGTGAGTTCATTTTGTGTTCCGTGTTTTAATAGCAACCAGTCCTTTTTTTGTTCTTCTTTATTTTGTTTTTGCCTTAAGGTGGCTCGAAGGGGTTTAGGTATTCCTGTCTTTGGTAGTCTATTGCAGCTACAACAATAACGTTGAGGTTAAACTTTTAGTACAACTTTGTAAAGGTTTTACCAATGAACAAATTGCAGTTGCTATGACGTCAAAATTCGTTGCTATGGCAACGTCATATGAGGTCAAAGATACCTTAATTTTTACCGTTTGAGGCTAATAACTTACAAACTAGACGGTGAAAGTTTCTGTTTTTCATATATGTTTGCCTACTGGGCAAAACAAACAATCTAACAATGTTTAAAAAAATTCTGTAGGTAGGGTTCAGAGCCACCTTAAATTAGTGAAAATATAACGTAGCTTCAAATCCTACCTACAGATTGTTTTAAAAATTTGCAAAAATTTTTCTTTTGTCAGTTGAATAAAAATATATAAAAAACAAGAACTTTCACCGAGTAGTTTTTGAGTTATCAGCCTCGAAAGGTCCAAATTAGGGTATCTTTGAGCTCATATGACGTTGCCATGGCAACAATTTTTGACGTCACAATGACATCAATTTGTACATTGGTAAAACTTGTACAAGTTTGTACTAAAAGATTTTCTTAAAAATTATTGATATAGCTGCAATAGAACAGCTAAAACGGGCATGTGTAATTCTGACTTGACTGTTATGAGCCACCTTAAGCTGTTTTTTTTATTATTATTATTTTTATTTTTTTGCCCTGACTGTTTTGTAGTAAATCAAAACAAGCTCAAGGTCCTTTTTACATTGAAGAACTCATAGAGGTGTATTAATCAGTGTACAGTAAACGCTGTAAATAGTTTTACTAACATTTGTTGTGTGCGCCTACGTGCGTACGCGAGGAACCCAATAAATTGCAGTCGTCAATTTCAGTTTAAAGAGGCTACGTCACGGGGATTTCGCAGATTTTTGGTCTAAATTGTTCTGAAATAAGTGGTAGGGAACTTGATCCATGAAAAACATTATCTTTGAACATCTAAAGGAAGCCACGACCTCAATTTGCGGATAGAAATCAAACTAAAGCTATAAATATTGATTTTTTTGCATGACGACGCTTGGAAACAACTCGAAAAGTTGAGCCTTAATTATTCAAGTTGCAATTCATGTCCATCTATGCCATCCGCAGCACGTTTTTTTTCTAGCAACCTGGTGGCCAGAATATTATTTTCCCTTCTAAATGCTCTGCAGGATATTTTTTTCCCTCCTCATTTTTCTGCAGGTTTTCTTTCCTCAAAAAAGTGTCATATATGAGTTTACATTTACAGAATGTATTTACATTTGCACTGTGGTTATTGCAGTAATAGTTCTAATATGGAGCTGTAAAGCCTTAAAATGTTGTAAGTTATACAAAATTATTCTTGTATAGCTACATGTTTTCAAAAAGTCATTCTTTAGACTCACTTAATATTACGACATAATAATATTCTCATATCATAAAGTGATCCTCCACAGGTAGATTTGACAATGGTTAGATTCTTTTTTAATTAAATAGCCCAAAATCGCAAAAAGCAGTTCAGAAATGGTCCTAGCATGGTAATTACTGCTAGAATCATAAGCCAAGATTAAAAAGAGGACTAAAATCTCCAAAACAAATGTGAAAGCAGAATTGAAATTAGTTGATCATGGTCTTTTTTGAAAAATAGCCCTTACAATTATTCTCAGCCTTTTTTCATTCCACTTCTAAACATGGTTAATGCTGCTTGAAATAAATAGAAAAATTTACCGTTATTACTGCTTGTGATAAGCTAACGAGTTCAACTTCATTACGAGCCTGAGTGGGCCAGAAATCCCTAATCCCAATAAAAAGGCTAGCCGTAAGCTACCTAAAAAACTGTAGGCTACCTGCAGTGCTGACTAGTCTAGCCAATATGTAATTTAGGCTAACCGTAATGGCTTGCATTATTCCTATTATTCCTATGACTCACGAGCCTTGTGAACCGTGCAAGCCAGAAATCCTTTATTCCACTATAAGGGCTAACCGCAAGCTACCTAACGTCTACCTAAGCTAATAACGTAGGCTAACCAGAGTGTAATATAGGCTAACCGAAGTGGCTCGCTGGCTCGCAGATTATCGTCACTATCCGGACCCTAAGCTAACAATGCATTGCACATTCTAAAGCATCTCTAAATCCAGAGTTTAAAGGGAGCAAGGGAAGAATGGTTGCAGTTGTTCTGGGATTTTGTTACGGCCCCCTGGAATGATGAAATAGCTTAGCAACAGTGCAAGAAATTTCTTGCAACAGTGCAAAGAAATTTTTTTCTATTTCATTTGTGCTGCATGGGTTTTTTTTTCTTCCGATAAGCGCTAGCGCGTCATTTTTAAGAACAAGGGATATTCTTATAAAATATATTGTTATAAAAAAGAGTGTACTTTCCATTCAATCGCTCACTTAATGATAGTATTATGTGCGAAAATGTCACACCCAATCATCTGGTCACAACTTAAATTCCCGAAAACGCAACCACGATAATCAAAATTTCATGTTGAGAGCGTGGTAGGTACGTTTTTTTTTTCTCTCAGAAACACAGTAAGTCAACATCCGCAACAAATAATAAGAAACGTTTATAGAAGTTCCATGTAAATAAACCGACGCGTTCAAACAAAAGAAAGTTGTGAAAAGATCTCACCTATTAATGATAGACAAACATTTACTCGGCGAGCGTGTGCGGCACTTTTTAGTCTCGATCTTCTAATTTCATATATTATCTTTACAATGTTCATTTCTGTGAGGACAACGACGCGATGGAACGCAGTAACTGACCGAAAGACTAGGAAAAGATTTTAGATTAACTTACGGGCTGGTTGTTGCCTGTGTTCAGATGAGATAAACAAACAAAAGCTATAGGTTATTGAACAATGAAAAAGTTTGACAAAGGATCCTGCTATAAATGATAAAGAAGCCGAAAATTTGTTGAAAGGAAGTGCAACTATTGGAATAAAGAATTAGTGATGAGAAGAAGATTCTTTTACAAAGAACACGAGAATGGCCACCCTAAGGTATACCGCGAAGAAACATGACTTCTTTCGAAGAAAGAAGTGTGCAATCGAAGGAGAAAATGGTTTAAAGCGTTAACGCGTTTTTCCCTCTCAGCGGTAATATTTTTGGTTGATACCTTGAGTTTGAGTCTAAAGAATGAAAACGAATATTCCACGTTTCACTCTAAAGTATCAGACCGAATATTCCTCGTTTCGTTCAGAGAATCCGACCGAATATTCCACGCTTCGCTCTAAAGTATCACACCTAACATAATGCGTTTCGTTCAAAGAATCAGTCCGAATATTCCGCGCTTCGATCTGTAGGATCAGACCGAATCACCGAGCAGTCCGCGTTTCGCCAAAAAGTACCATTTCCCAGCACACGTTTCACGAACGAAAAATAGATAGTATGGCTTGTATCATACCTGGGTTTGCTTGCCGACTTTTGTGCTTTACATTATATTCATGCATGGTTTTCCTGTTTGATCTTGGTGTTTGTAGTTCTTTTGCGACTCGTGTCGAGTCGTGACGAGTCGCCATAAACGTATCATTTGCCTGCACACGTTTATAGAACGAGTAATACATAGTATGGCTTGTATCATGCCTGGGTGTGCTCACCTGTTTTTGAGCTTTCCATTCATTCCACGTTTCGCCAAAAAAGTATTATTTGTCTGCACACGTTTATATAACGAGTAATACATAGTATGGCTTGTATCATGCCTGGGTGTGCTCACCCGTTTTTGTGCTTCGCATTCATGAAGTAGTTTCCTGTTTGGTCTTCGTGTTTCTAGTTCTTTTGCGACTCTTGTTGAGTTGTGGCCAGTGGTGAACATTTTGCTATCCTCCCACGGGCTTTGATTACGAATCGACTTTCATTGAGTCGAGTCGACACGTGTTGGAACGAGTCGTGACGACTCGGTCGAGTCGTGACGAGTCGTCAACATTTTATTGCCTCCGACATCCATCAGTTTTACTTCCGGTAAGCGTTTCAACTTTGGATTTCCCCTTCCGGCAAGATTTGCGACTAGACTTCCACAAAGTCGAGTCGTCAGTACTTATAGACGACCCGAGTCGATGCGGGTGTATTGGACATGGATGTTTTTGAGTCATCCGAAAGTTTTAGCTATCCTGATGGATCTTGTCGAAAGTTCGAGGACACTGAGAGACCATATTTTCACTAGAAAATTTTAGGGGAAGTTTTTCGTCATACGTGTGCCTATCGAAATTTCGCGAAAATACTAGGCAATATAAATGTTTATCCGAATATTATAGGCGTTAAACCTATTCATCCGAAAACGTTAGGGGGTGTAAATTATACGACCGATCAAGGGATTGTTGTTGGCGTAGGAATCTTTTTACGGTCAAAACCGAATAATTTGATCGTTTTAGATGCTCTGACCACAAAAATAACTTCTCCAATAATCTGATAAGTAGGCTAATGCCGAGCTTAATCACCTCAATTGCCTTTATCTTTCATTAGGTTCACGTACATTCCTGATTACCTCTAATGCTCACCGAAACTTTTAGCAGCTTTTGGAATAATTAAGCCAAACGATAATTTTAGAGAACAAACAAAACCGTCCGAAAATTATGGGACATGATAAAAGTGAGCACATCAATTCCGAAAATTCTAGGGAAACTTTATGGTTTTCCGAAAAAATTTGAGAAGTCTAGAGCGTCGCTGGGAAAAATTTCGAAATTCTTAGGCGACCTTCCATCCGAACAGATATTTTACCGAAATAGGGTGCCCCTGACCAATCGAGGATTTTCTTTCGCGACAGCTCGTAAAGAAGGAAGATTACAAGCCTGAATTGAGTCGCACATTTCTGCTCATTCCCATGTAACTGAATGAGGATAAAAGCACCTGATAATGCATGACAGAGAGCTTTAAAATTCCGTAGCAGTATTTGGATTTACAAAGCTTGGCAACTCCGTAATGTTTTAACAACGATTCACAAAGGTAAGCGACCGAACACATCTTGTTTGTCATCCACTTGCAGAGAAATTTTTGTATGTGTATTATTAACAAGTAATCACATGATTTTTCTCGTGCAATTTGGGATAAATCAGCACTCGTAAATTTTTCAAAGACTACAAATTGCACTCGCCCTACGGGCTCGTGCAATTTGGTTAGCCTTTGAAAAATTCACTCGTGCTGATTTATCCCAAATTGCACTCGAAATCATGTGATTACCTATACTAAGTAACTTGACCTCCGCCACCCGGATCGGCCGGCTTCAGTAAACGAGAAGATGAGCGAGGCTACATATACAAATCATGAAGATGTTAGGACTCAGTGTGTAGTCGATTGTGTAGTTTTCTTTTACAAGGAAGGAAAGGTGGGGAAAATTATCGTAGTAAGAGCAAGTTCGGATGTCACGTCAACAGGGAGGAAAAAACTGAAAAAACTTTCCAAACCAAGAGAACGCATTTGGTAAGTTTGCAACAGACATGACTGTCGTTACTTCTTTAATATTCTCTGAGTCTGCATAATTTGAATTAGTCTTTGCAATCTAGGGTCGTCTGGAGGTCAGTCTACACCAGTCAATATCCGATCCGAGGTCCTCCGACCCTTTAGGACCTTCTAGACCTTCTCAGTTCTATTTTCTCAAAAGATAATCGAACGCGCGAACGAAAGTAAAAGCGCAGGATACTTTAAATGAATGTAACAGGGAGGGGTGGGTAAATTTCACACGCTGCGCTCGCACTCGCGCGCTCGTTGTCATGATCTTCCGAGAAAGCACCCGTCTGTGGACAGACTAGTGATTTTTGAATTGATCGACATTGTTGTCGATTTAGCTCGATCGTTATGTCTCGCTGTGATTAGTCAATGCGGTGCTTTTCGGGAATACTGTCAGTACTGTTCATCTGGAATGGACCCGAATGCAGTTGCTCAAGTCTTGAATGGGTTCGATTACCGAATGGTTTGATTCCTAACGCCGAGTTATTTATCATTCTATTTGACTAAGTAAAGGTCTCCAACGTTCCCATACAATAATTTATCTCCTTCCGCCTTGATTCTCCCTGGATCAGTGCTGTATACCAAAAATATTCTGGAAAAAAGGTATTGGCAGCAGTCAGGGCAGTGTGCGAGACCCTGTTCACAAACCTTCCATTTTCTCAAGAGATCGTCGAGTGCGCAAACAAAAATAAAAGCGTGGTGACAATTAATGACCGCGAACGCATGCAAGGATGGAAAGGGGTGCTCCCCGCTCGTTCGGCTGAACTTCATTATTGGACCTTATTATAGGCAAAAGGGGAAACCTGATCTTTAAAACCTCCAAGGAAAATGCAACACACGAAATAAAAAAAAATATATTGCGGTGACGGTGTTTCGTCAAACATTCTTGTGGTGATGCGGTGTTTGTTAAATTTTTTTGCGGTGTTGCGGTGTTCGGAGTCCCCCAAAGTCCCCCTCTTTTCACTTTCCCGACAAAATGCTACCACGTGATCAGGCATATTTTCACTCCAGAACCACAGAAAAGTGTCAGGTTGTAACTGCAATTTACATTTTTAACCATTCCAGTAAAACAAAATCAAATGAAATGCCACCACGTAGATCAAAGCTAATTTTCACTCTCGAACCACAGAAAAGTGTCAGTTTGTAACTGAAAATTTACAATTTCCCCTTTTCCGACAAAATGCCACCACGTAGATCAAGCCTGTTTTTTACTCTTGAACCACGGAAAGGTGTCAGTTTTAATCTGAAATGTTTCATTTTTGCACTTTCCGATGAAATGCCAATACGTAGATCAAGCCTTGATCTGATTTACACCAGAACGACAGAAAAGTGTCAGTTTGTATACGGAAATTGACATTGTTTGCCCTTTCCGATGAAATTTCACCAAGTACATCAAAGGTAATTTTCACTCCAGAACCACAGAAAATTGTCAGGTTATATTTAACAATTATTCCACGAGCGCGCGTTGGATATGAGATGGTAGATAGCCAACGAGGCGCGTAGCGCCGAGTTGGCTATAACGATCTCATATCCAACAAGCGCGAGTGGAATAATTGTTTTATTAAAAACGCCCAAAAGAATTGCAATATTTGAGCTCCCCAGCTGTTTTCGTTGACGCGCATCGGCTACGAAATTTGTGGTGAATGGTATATGAGCTCATATACCATTGCCTGTTAGCCAATCAAATCTCAGGAATTGCAATATACCATTGCTAGTTTTTAATAAATGGAAATATACATTTTTGCCCTTTCCGATGAAATGATACCACGTAGATCAAGCCTATTTTTCGCTCCAGAGCCACAGAAAAGTAATAATAATAATAATAATAATAATAATAATAATAATAATAATAATAATAATAAAAACAATATATAATTATAATAAAAACCTTCCCAAAATCCTTTGCAGCTGAAAAATCGTCAATGTCAAATAACTTGGTCAGTTTGAAGCCAGCAGGAGTACAACGTCGTATAGAAATAACTCTTAACAATAACCACTTCTTGTATAAGACGTAGGGCGATGACGTCATTAGTCACGTGACATTGCTCTGAAGTTCGTTTTTGCTCACTGTGACGAATATATTTTGTTACTGAAAAAGCAGTCATTGCAGTTTGAAGCACATTGGTGTGAGGCATTTCAGAGTGCCTGGGTACCGAACAAAATTTAAATATTAAGGGAGCTATGTACAATTTCCAAAAAGTGGGAGTCTGGGTACAAGTGCGTATCTGGCGTTGCAGTAAATGTGAGGAAACAACAAATTACATGCTGGTAGATATTTATATGTTAAGTACATTCAGAGGAGGTTGGACAGCTGTCACGTGGCCAATTTTGGCCAATGAGAATAGCCGTTTTACGTGATCTTTGCGAACCGTAAAAAATATTCCACAGCAACAGAAGGTGGCAGTTATTTGCGTTTTTCTGATTTGTTTTGGACGCTAGTCGTCTGAAAATTGTTCGGTGGCTTCATTTAATATTAGTCCGTCCGACTGTATAGTAATTTCAGAGGTTAGTTGATTTTTCATTTCATTTTTTTGTCAAGATCTGAAGAGCCATTGAACGGTGTTGTTAGTTTCATACGTGTCATATGACACATTTTGAAGGAAACGTTTCACGCGTTTGCTCGGGTTTTAGGCCGTAATCTTTCCATTAAGGAATAAAAGGTTCGTTAAACTTTGTTTTTACACCGTTTACCCCCTTTGACCCCGCAACCGTTTTTGAGATATTTCAAGTTAAACTTTGCCATGTGTAATAGTTGATGTGACGAAACTATGGCGCTAGGTGTGAATACTTTCGCTGACTCCACGTTTGGAGTATAACGTCGAAAACTTCTGCTTTGACTAATATTAAACAATTATTCGCCGAAGGCGAATTGATTATTGTTGAATAATCCCCGAGACGAAGTCGAGGGGATTATTCAACAATAATCACTGAGCCTGAGGCGAATAATTGTTTTAGTATAATTTTCACAGGTGAATATCAAAAACTGAAAAATAATAATAGAAAACACGAAAACAACAAACACAAGTGCTCGCTTGCATACGTGTAAACCAGTTTAATTCTTCGATTGAAATCGTAATTTTCACTCAGGTTTTAGCAATAAAACGGAACAAAACAAACACTACGAAAAAGATAGATACATCTGGTACCTTTGTTTAATCGTTGGTGACTTCTGAACAATTGTGTGAATCCTCTCGAAATTACTAGCTCCAGTGAGAAGAGAACTAAATAATGTTTTGCCAGTCGATCTGACTGAGTACACGGCCGCGTGCAATCTCCAAAACCACCATGTTTACGATCAATTCGAATGCCTTGAAAACCATCTCTTGAAAATATTTCCGGTCCAAAAGCCTTGGTAGTTAATTTGAAAAATTCCCAATATTTTAAATATCCAGGACTTGGAGTGATTTCTTTTAAATGAGAGAAATTTTCATTCAGCAAATGCCGCCATGTTCACTGGCCTGGATGGCAAACGTGGCATGGCTTAGTAGCCAAGCCTTGAGATGCTATATTCACCGCCTAGCGCGGTGAATATAGCGTCATAGTGCGAGCTTCTCGACCAATCAGAATTGAATTCACCTGTGGAAATTATACTAATAAGTAGTATTTGTTGTTGTGACTAACGCTTGATTTATTTGATGTAGTCTAGTAATGAGCAATCGCTCAAAGCGGGGGAAAATAGAACTGTTTCAGAGCGGCAAGAACATTGCGTGACAAGCAAAGCGTTGTGACAGTTTCGTTTGTGGTAATCTAATATCTTTGATTGTGTATGTTGAAAAAATGAGTGTTGCAATGAGAGAACGTGTCGGTGGGTGATTTGAATATTCGTTTTTTTTTTTCGCTGCTTATTGTGACAGTTCGAAAATGGAAACAACAAGAACCATCCCGACACTCAAACAGAACAACGGCGACTTATATCCGTCCAGTCTGTGGAGAAGTGCCTCGCTAAACGGCAAAATACACATTCGCCTTTCCAACGGAAAATCAACAAAACTGAAATAAGCGAAAAGCCATTGAGCCTAAGAAAAGGCAAACTCGGTACAGTAAAGATAAATAAATTTGAAACTTCGCAGCAGTGTATAAATACTTCAAAGAGATCAGCTTGTGACTCTTGTTGGTCGAAAGCATCCATTTTGTACGACAGCGTGATGTTCACTCTTTCGCGTCTGTGTTGAAATGAAGCCGAAATGACGCTCTACCCATAATTCTTCGCGGGGTGCTGTCCAACCTCCTCTGAGTACATTTTTATCACTTTTATTGTTATGACGTCATCGGTCACGTGACCAGAGCGGACCGCATTTTTAAATTCGCTTGAAGACTTTACTAGGATCTCTCTCTTAGGATTTTTTTAAGCGAAGTTGTAGATTTTTAAATACTGTTTTTAAACATGGCCATTATTACTTTTTCCTAAAAACGTACGGCAGTAAAAAATAAAATTGAAAAGTTTGTTGGCTTCCTACTCAAAGACCGTTTGCGGTAGGAATAAAAGAAAATTTTGCCAAAGGCAGGAGTGCATGCTCTTCATGATGGCGTTGTCAGTTTCTTCTCATTTCAATTGCCTTTGGCGAGGATGGATTTAATTTCTTTCAGACCAAAGGAGTGGGCCTGGGGAGAAGTTAAGTAGCTGCCTCTCCCCTGCCCCCTGCCGGGGGTCTCCCCAACGGATTCCCCGTGGTGTAAAATAAGTGAACAGTCAAGATGGCTGACAAGTGAAATGTGTTCATTCCTCATGCTTTGTCACGTGACATACATCAGCATATTATGACTAGCTAGGGAGGGGAGAGTCTTACTTGACACATTTATATCACATCCTTCCCTTTAAATGAAAGAAATATAACTGTTGTAAAAAGAAATAAATAATAAGAGTAAAGAAAAATAAAGAAAATATGAAAACAAAATAATGTCACTGTCCTTGGTTTAAAGTAAAATAAATGAACAACTAAACAGAGTCTTTCTTATCTCAGACCAGTCTACAGATCAAGCCGGCTGGGTTTTACTACTGGTCTGTCACTGCGGGTGACATATGGACCTGCATCATTCTCCTTCGCTGGTTCTGGATGCTGCTCATGGGATGTAATGTCTGGCTGTGTAGGTGCAATGATTGGTCTGGTTTCTCTCTGGGTAGCTCTATATCCTGGGTTACGGTCTGGTATGCTGCCAAAGGCGGTTCTGCATTCAAACTAGCATGTCCTGGAGCTGGGCAAACTCTAAAATGCTGCCTGTTGCGGCGATACTTTCTGCCATTTTCAGCTTGTACTACATAGGATCTTGGTGTGTGGTGATGTTGGACTACAGTAGCTTCTTCCTTCAGGTCCTTGCTTGCATGACGGTCATGGTACTTTTTCTAATTTTCTTTGGTCTTTTCTAGATACTTGGAGATTTCTTTCTGGTTGTTGCTTGCAGGTTGGAGCAAACTTTCTTTCATGGGCAACTTATTTCTCAGCCGACGACCCATAAGTAGTTGTGCTGGAGACTGTTCAATGTCTGGTAATGGCGTTGTTCGATAATCCAGCAAGGCGAGATGCTTGTCATCATTCTTTCGCCACAACTTCTTAACAGTTTGAACTGTTCTCTCCACTTCCCCATTAGCCTGCGGGTAATGTGGTGAGGTGGTGGTGTGCTTAAAGCCATAATCTTTGGCAAAATCCTGGAACTCCATACTGCTGAACTGGGAGCCATTATCCGAAACAACTTCTGTTGAGATCCCATGGACTCCAAACTGCCTTTTTAACTCCTCTATCACAGCACCACTTCTTAAAGATTCCAGTTTGGCAACTTCAAGGAATTTGCTACGGTAGCATACAGAGAGTAAATAATGTTCCCCACGAAATTCGAATAGGTCGGTTCCTATCTTTTTCCAAGGAAGTGATGGTGGTACAGAGGGCTTCAATGGTTCTGAGAGCTGTTTCTTGGCATAGTCAGCACACACACTACAGTTGGTGACCATTTGCTCAATTTCCACTGACATTCCCGGCCAAAATAGTACTTCTCTGGCTCGCTGTCTGCATTTGGCTATTCCGAGATGACTCTTGTGGATCTGGCGGAGCATTTCAGGTCTTAGTATCTTTGGTACAATAAGGCGTGTCCCTTTGAAGAGCAGCCCGTCTGCTGCTGCAAGTTCATCTCGGAATGTCCAGTAGGGTCTTGCCTCTGTGGGGACTTCTGGTTTTGTGTCTGGCCATCCATTTTTTACCATGGTAAGAACTGACTGTAGCTCTGGGTCTCTCTTGGTCTCATTCTGGAACTCTTCACATCTTTCATCCGAGACTGACAGGACCAAATTTATTTCTTGGAATTCTTCATAAGCTTTTCCGTCATCATCCTGCACAGATGCTCGACTCAACGTGTCTGCCAGGACTTGCCTACAACCAGGGATGTATCGTATCTCCACATCATACCCACGCACATTGAGGATCATTTTCTCATGTCTCAGCGGTACTTGTGACAATGGTTTGGTACTTATCGCCTGCAGCGGTTTGTGATCTGTCTCAACTACCACACTTCTGCCATAGATGTACTGATGGAACTTGCGGCAGGCAAAGACAACTGCTAACATTTCAGATTCAATTGGTGCATACCTCGTCTCTGTGTCGGTTAGTGCACGAGATGCATAACACACGGGTTTGTTGTCCTGTAATAACACTGCTCCAAGCCCCTTTCCGCTTGCATCGCACTGAATGGTCACTGGCTTTGTGACATCGTAATATTGTAGCACCGGAGCTTGTGACACAAGTTCCTTGATCTTCTTAAAGCTCTCTTTCTGCAGATGATCCCAGTGGAATAATACATCTGACTTCTCGAGCTCTCTCAAGGGAGCATCCACAGTGGATAACCCGGGTAGATACCGGCTCAGAAACTGTATAAATCCAAGAAGCCGTTTCACATCTTCCTTGCTCTCAGGTTCTGGCATTTCCTGGATGGTTTTTATCTTCTGGGGATCAATCTTTAGGCCCTCTGCAGTAAGGAGATGTCCTACGTATGGTACTTCTTTCTGACGAATCCTGCATTTCTCTTTGTTGAGCTTTAAATCCTTTTCTGATGCTCTTTCTAGAAATTTCTGTAATCGCTCATCGTGTGTACACTCATCTCCGGCGATGATTACATCATCCATAATGACTTCGACACCATCCAGGTCTTCTACCATTTGGTCCATGGTCCTTTGGAAGATTTCTGGGGCACATTTAACACCAAAGGGTAGTCTTGTGAACCTGTTTCGACCAATTGGGGTATTAAAGGTACAAAGACGTGAAGACTCTTCATCTAACTTCAACTGCCAAAGGCCACTTTTTGCATCTAGAATGCTGAAGGTATTGGCACCTTGAAGACGGGTGGCTACTTCATCGACTGTCTTCATTGGGTAGTGGGACCTCTTCATGGCAGCATTTAGATCTCTAGGATCAATGCACAGTCTCACTGCACCGTTGGGCTTCTGAACTACGACAAGCGAGTTGACCCATTCAGTTCGTTCTTCTTGCCGCACAATAACTCCCAGCTTTTCCATCCTTTTCAGTTCTTCAATAACTTTCTCTCTTTGGTGCACTGGCACCTTTCTCGGAGGATGTACGACAAGGGTAGCACCATCGGCCAGTTGGATGTGATACATGCCAGGCAAGCATCCTAAGACTTTGAACAATTCTGGGTAGTCATCTAACTCCACTCTCCTCTCTGGTGGTTTTGGGTTTGCCAAGTGATAAACTCTCTTCAGCAGGCCAAGTTTGACGCATGTGTTTCCGCTAAGGACTGGCTCCACTTCAGGGTCTACAATAAAGAATTTGACATCTTCGACCCTATCTTTGTATCTTGTGTTTAACACCACTTCTCCACAAGGTTTCAGCGTGTGCTTGGAAAAGGAGATTAACACAGTGTTTGTTTTCTCTAGGCGTGGAGGGTTTTTAGACTTGAGGCTGTTAAAAGTCTTCAGTGACATGACATTGGCTTTTGCACCGCTATCCAACTGGAAGCGAACTCGAGTACCCTCTACTTCAATTTCTTCGTAAAATTGCTCATCTTCAGTAACACAGCTTGACTTAAACGAGTACACAAACAGAGATGAATCCTCCTCGCTTTCGTCCGAGTCCTCTTCCGTTTCTTCTTGTAGGTTGTCGTGACCACAACGTCCACATTTATCTGTCGGTTTCCTGTCGATCTCCTCTGTAGATCTCCTTTTGCCTTTGTCGGGGCGCTGTCGACGATTCCACGGTGGGCGTTTATCTTTACGGAGTGTATTTACGGTTGGGTCCTCGTCGCTGGCAAGCTTTTTCAGACTGCTAAGATTGGTTTCGTAATTTCGACCAATTTCAATGGCCTTTTCGCATGTCAACGCATCGGCCAAGTCGAGGCACTTCTCACGCACTTTGGGATGTTTACAACGGAAAACGATTGCGTCTCGCACCATTCGCTCCTCTTCTTGGTAGCCACAATCCTTTACTAGAATTTTTAGATCTGTCACAAACGATTCGAAACTCTTATTGTCTCCCTGACGTCTTTCACTGAACTTCAAGGCAGCCATGATGTGGTTTTTTCGTGGCGCGCAGTACTCTTCAAATTTCTTTATTACCACGGTCAATTTTGCCGCGTCTTCGGGTTTAGCGAACGTAAATCCTTCGAATACATCTAACCCTTTATCGCCGACCCACAGCTTGAGGTAGCTGACTTTGACGCTGTCGTCTTTGTCGTGCATTAAATGCCAACGTTGGCAGTGAGAGGTTGTTGCTCTTTTAACCTAAGCGATAATATTAAGTTACTGCTGTAGATCAATTGTCTCAGTCTAGGTTCCAGACCCTTTTCATAACAATATATAATAGTCGTTAAAATTTTGTAACGGTCACACTTTTGAAAATGTATGTTGCATAGCATACGAAACGTCAAGTTAGTAAAATGCGATTTTTCACAATGTTTATTACCGCTGTTTGTTTCATGTTTTTAATCAAGCTTCATAAATTTGTCTTATTGAGACCCCCATCCCCCTCGGAATTTCCAATGACCATCCTTGGGGTGGGTATGGATATTTTCAGGAACCGCACAATGTAGGCATAAGCTGCAGATTGATCGGATTGATACACACTAATCTATTTTCAAATTTACCGTTTTCTATGGGATATATAATTATATATTGTTTTTACCGGTTTCACTTGTAATAATAATTATAAAAACAATATACAATTATA